>OZ034979.1:3074422-3436922 GCA_964030785.1 Siderastrea siderea | reverse complement strand
GTCATGGAAGGAGGACTTGAAATATTACAAATCGTTTACTGTAACTATTTCGAGGTGGTCTTTCTACTACATCGGCTTCGCTGGTATCTTTTTTTTTCTGAAGAAATAGGCCATATAGGAATGATTAGGAAACTTGGTGGTGAAACTAGAATGCAGTGAGTGATGATATTTCGTCATATGTCTCGTCCTGGACATCCTGGGGCAAGGACGTCCGTGTTTTGCGTTAAACCGGTAAAGGATACAAGTTATGTCCGATGGAAAAAGCATTTATTTTAACAAACAACGATAAATCACAATAAAACTCACCCTTGGTTTCCGGCCAAAACAGCGTCATTTCAAAACGTCGTTCAAAATGTAGCACTGAAAAAAGCGATGACCTCAGCAATCGAGTCACGTACACAGCAACATTTATTTCGCAATTTTGTTTTCTCGAACAGAAAAGTGTCATACGTTCTGAATGCAAAGGAATGAAAGATTAAGCTCAGCTTTATAAATAAGAATGTCTTTTTGTAGTTTTGCTTCTCTTGTTGGTGGAGCTTGTGGTGCAAGTACTGAAAATCCAAGCGCAGTCCAGTTTCTTGATTTAAAAGACTGTAATAGGGACGTGAAAGCACACTTGAGGTCTTGTAACATTGTAACCAACACTGAAAGCATCGACAACGAAAGAAAATTATTGTTAGCACGTGCAGGTGAGAAGTAGCACTGTGACATTTATTCTGTGATTACTGTGATACGGAAAACAATATAAACGTACATATCGGATACCTAGGAATTTTCGTGCCAGAAAAATGTCAGCTGCACATGACCGTCTGCCCCAAACACAGGGATGCGTACGGTATTCGCTGGAGAACTGGCAAGACAAGATGCTCTGTTCCAACAGAAGTTGCAGGCCATAAAACAACGCCCAATGTGGGAGATCGTGGGATAGACAGCAAACAATCTTGCTTTATCTTTAAAGAAACTGGAATACTTCTTCCAGCCGGATCACGTAAGTAAAACTCATGTCTATCATCTGCGGCAAGTGACTAGTCACGCAATGACAAATAAACCTACGTGAACTTATGTGGAACTGTTTCGCGCTTATTGGCCTAAATTAAACCAGATGAATTGGAGGGCAATTATTGTGTTTCAAATTTTAAGTGGAACAAAATTCACCTTATCTGGACTGCGAGTAGACTTTCATTTTTGGCCATGGCGTTTGTGGGGCGGGCGAAATACACACACGCGCGCGCACGAAATTTCGAGGAGATGCGACGCGAAGGGAGCGCCGAAAATTTTCGGCGCTAACTTCGCTTCGCGTCTCCTCGAAATTTCGCGCGCGCGTGTGTGTATTTCGCCCGCCCCTACAATCGCCATCGCCAAAATTACAGACTACTCGTAGTCTACAACTTATTAAACTTCAACCATTCTTTACGACTGTTTAACTATACGTGGGGGGGACCCTTTGTATGGGGAAGGGGGTCTGTTTCATTAAGGACTCTTAGTGAACAAGGGCGAGACGATAAGGTAATAAGTCTGTGTTACAGTACATTCACTGAAAGTGTGCATTTGGTGAGATTGGTATGCATCGCTTTATTATGTACATGTAGACAAGAGTGTGTAAGTGGAAAATAGACCACTCTTAAAGTTCATACGAAACTACATCCGGGACTCGGGTGGCGTATTTGCCGTATCCTCAGCTCACTGGTGAGGACATCGATGACGTCATTTTCCACTGTTCTTTGTGCAAAAACACTCTTGTCTATATAATAAAAAGAAAATTATATGGAAGCTTGAAGATAGACTTTTTTTTCCTCTTGGTAAACAAAAAAAAACAATATTACCACTCGAAAAAAAAAACATTCATATCTTCGCACCGCCGTGTATTAAATAACCTCTATAGATGTGTTAGTGTGTGTAACTAGGGTATACTCTACCCCTAGTTCTCTGTTATACTGAGGTAACAGCATCAAGTCAAGCATTTTTACCCAGATTTAAAACTGATACGCTCCATACAATTTCGTTCAGCTATTTGCAGGCAATGCAGAGAAAATATTGGGAAAATAATAGCCTCAAAAAGGGACTCTGACGAACCACCAGAGCAAAGTGCCACACAGTTAGCTCCTCAGTATCCTCCATCAGTCGTGGAACCAATGATGTCACAGGCAGAATCACCACTGGTAATTGTCATTTTATTTTGTCCATCTGATATTGCCCCCACTTTTACCCGAAACGTAAAACCATATAGTTGTTTCCTTGTTTTATAATAGGGAACAGAAGGAAGCAGCACCGAGGACCTAGCTAAGGATATCAAACTCCTTTCGATTGACGAATCGTACCTCTGTGGCTCCTCTGAAACAACAAGCACGTCCTCCTCTCGTGCTGGAGAAGTGGTTCTTGGTGGTAATAGACCGCTGAGACTGCTTAATGCTTTTCTCCAAGAGTGTGATGTAAAAACCATTGAATCGCCACAGAAAGAGTGGGAGCACTGTTCGGAGAGAACGCAGAGAAGGTACATCCAGCATACCCGAGATATCCTTGTTGCAGTGCTGCACCGGAAAACGCAGGATACCTTTGGACTGCTCTGCAGGCCGGAAAGTATGTTAATGACGAACTTGGTGTTGACGGAATTATGCATCCATCCCAGGGTGTGTACCTGGAGGCCATTGCAGAAACTTACAAGAATGCGACCAGCTGGGACACGCGGCGCCAAATTTTGTCCATTATGACTGGCATTACAAGTTTGGCTGCTATCCGAGAGTTCATCCCAGGTCTTTCGCAGTACAGGTACACAGTGGCCAACTTGCATCGGCTACAACACGGAATAGGAACACCTGTAACAAGTCAGCAAACAGCAAGGATTCGGGTGGACGAGGCGCAACTTGATCATTTTTTGCACTTTGTCACCAGTCCCCATATTGTGCAAGACCTGCCTTTCGGCCACAAGTGTCTGCACTTGTCAAACGGCAACGTCCTGGAAGTGCCAAATGTCATTCGAGCTCTGATACCGGAGCGAATAGCTACCCAATACGAACAGTACTGCAAAGAGGTTGGTTTCACTCCCTTTGGCCAAAGAACAATGTTGCGTATATTGACTGCGTGTAGCGCGACAGTGAGAAAGAGCCTTCAGGGATTAGATTATTTCGCAGCTGATGGCGCCTCTGCATTTGATGATCTAGCTACCCTCCTTAATCAGCATTCGCACCTGATACCAGTTGCGTCACTCGAAAGATGGCAGGGAACACTAAAGAATGCCAAACTTTACCTAAAGGGAGACTTTAAGGTATCTTGTAAATTAAGAACCAGACTCCTTTCATCTCTCGACCATTTTGATCTCCTTTTTGACTACTGAGATTAAAAGTCACAGACTCGTTATGCTAATTTAATGTGTGGTTTAGTTGGCAAAAATGTCAGTAAGGGTAGATTTATGTTCTTCAGTGTAGTTTGCAGACTTATCTTTTTTAAAAACATTTCTGCACATGTGGAAGGTCCTTTTGCTTTATTTACTTGCTTCGATTGTAACAGTGGACGCATTACAGGTGCAGCACACAAAAAGCGTTGTACTTTGGTCAACGAGAAGAAGCTTGGGAAACTTAAACTTGGTGTCTTAGAAGTAATGTGTGAAAACTTGAGCATCCCAGTGACACCTGATCAGAGACGAAAATAACCCATTTGGTCTAATGTGTGGTTTATATTAATTGACAAAAGGTTAAATTGACAAAAAACGTCCGTCAAGGGTGGATTATATGTTCGTCAGTGTAGTTTGCAGACTTAACTTTTTAAAAACATTTCTGTATATGTAGAAGGTTGTTTTCTTTTTGTTTTACTTACTTTGTTTGATTACAACTGTGATATTTTGTAAGAAGGTGTTTCCCTAAATGTTTTTTTTAATTCTTCTCAGGTGCACGTAGCTGATGAATCCACAGTTGCAGATCACTGTATGACATATGCACTGAGTGACCCAAGTGACAGCTCCTTCAGACAGCAGTGCCAGCACGTTCACGACGAACATTGCCGGGAATGTGAAAATCTTGACGCTGTGTTAGACGAGATTCACACATTCTTTGAGCGGGTCTCGCTACCATCAAAAGACGACTGCGACGAGGCCATTTATGTGACAAAACACAGCAAAGAAATGATTGAAGCCTGGAAGGCTCACCAGCTCAGAACAGTGAGGCAAGACCAGTCCAGGTTGCAGATTCTCGAGCAGCTTTCGTGCGAGTCGGTGTTAATAACGCAAGACTGGGCAATGAAATTTCTCCCCATGAAGTACCGTGAATCACAATCCGACTGGTTTGGAAAAAGAGGCATTTCCTGGCACATATCTGTAGCCGTTCGCCTCCACGATGAGCATTTGGAGTCTCAAGGGTTTGTGCACATAATCCAGAACTGCACACAGGGAAGCTCGGCTGTCGTCTCCATCATGGCCCATGTACTGGAAACCTTGAAGAATGAACATCCGGAGATACAGAAAGCGTTTTTTCGCCAAGACAACGCAGGTTGTTACCATAGTACAGCAACCATTGCGTCAGTACCAGCCATAGAGAAAGAGACAGGCGTACAAATTGCCCAGGTAGCATTTTCTGATCCACAAGGGGGAAAGGGACCTGCTGATCGCATGGCTGCGACCATAAAAGGTCATATTTCAAGATACGTAAACGAGGGTAACAATGTTACTAACGCGAGAGAAATGGAGGAGGCGGTCCTCTCGCATGGGGGCCTCCCTGGAATTAGAGTTGTTACGCTTGAACGCATCGGTGAACCAGAAACTGTCGGAGCGCAACAGAAGATTACTGGTGTTAGCAAACTTAACAACTTTAACTTTTCGTCTGGAGAAATGAAGGCGTGGCAAGCGTTTGGTATTGGTCCCGGAAAGAACATTACTTTGGAAGGAATAAAGGGTAACCGTTGCATTTTGTTAGTTTCTGATGCTATATTCAATTCATTTTAATGATTGAAAAATTATTAGTGACTAATGGTATTATTGTTATTTTTTGCTGCAGAATTCCGGTACCAGAAAATTTCGGTTTGTTTCTCCCCCGGAGATTTCAAGGAGGTGGCTCCTAGATTAAGGAAAAAAGAGGCTATTCTGACAGCTCCAGTGGATCAAGAAGAAGGCGACGATGAAGCTGAAAGCGACAAACAAATATTTATGTGTCCCAAAGAAGGCTGCACTCGGGGTTTTCAAAGGCATTCGTCCTTAGAAAAACACCTTACGTTTGGCAAATGCACCAAGTCAGTTGAAAGAGAAACACTCATCGACAAGGCAATGATAAAATATGCCGCAACGCTACAGGAAGGCGAAAGTGCACTGCCAACAATTTCTGCGACCATTTCCACTGCAGCTGACCGGTCAGTAGCACCACCTGAAGGATGGGCGTTACGGAAAACGAAGAAAGCATATCGTTTTAACGAAGAGCAACGGCGATATCTTGAAGCAAGGTTCAACATTGGCCAGGAGAGCGGCATGAAACTTGATTCAGAAGTTGTTGCGAAGGAAATGCGGAGAACTCGAGGATCCAGTGGGGAACGCTTATTCAGGGTATCCGAGTTTTTGACTACTCAACAGGTGGCGTCTTTTTTCTCTCGGATGGCAGCCAAGACAAAACAGCAAACCATTCCGGGAGCAACTACCAGCGACCCAGATATCAGTGCCATGGAGGATGAAGAAAACTTTTCTAAAGCGAAGGAAGCTGTGATGGACGCTTTACATGTGCAGCACCCAGTAAGCTACGACCAGTATGACATTTGTACTTTGGTCAAAGAGAATAAGCTTGCAAAACTTAAACTTGGCGTCTTAAAAGTAATGTGCGAAAACTTGAGCATCCCAGTGCCACCTGATCGGAGACGAAAAGCCCCCTACATCTCTCTTTTGGAAGATCTGGTGAAAAACTGCTCTTGCAGTACGGTTTAAGTCCCCTTGCGTACACAAAATACGACACAGTACTGCAAGTGACTAGCAAACAGTTTTAGGCAAATAGAGACTTGTATAGCGTCTTCTCGGCGCTAGTCAAAATTTGTGTACTGATTGGCCAGAATTTCTACCAATCACTATATGAACAACCCTGGTGACTTTGCGATTTAGGAGCAGTCTTTCTCTCGCTAATTTCTTAGGATCACTACATTCGAATAGCAAAAAATGCAGATATTCTAAAAGTGTATGTGAGACTCCTGTTAAGTGAACGTGATGAATTTTTCACGGGTAAAATGACTCAAAGGGCCCAAAAAGAAAATCGGAGAATAAACACCAAGGTGCAAAGAAAATATTTTACCCCGGTGGGGTTCACTTTACAGCACTTTCACTCACACCATAAAAATAGTAAAATATATTTTCACATTATTGCTACAGACTCGAGCGGTTGATATTTTTGGAGCTTGACAACTGCGAAGTTTACTTTGAAGTTCCGACAAAAAAGTGCAATCTATCCTGTCATTTAACGGCAGTTAGCCCGTCAGTGTCTCCATATGAATGCATGATTTTGTTACGTTCAAAAGTTGACCGGCTACCAGAGGTTTTAGGCCTTTCAATGTTGCAAGGGAATAGTTAAAACAATAACCAAGATTTTCCTTACCTTGGCCGGCGTATTAAATTACAGCTGTAGTAAATATTATTCTGAAAAGCGAACCTGTATATTTCAATGACACTTGCGTAAATTTTACTTTTGTTTCTTAGCTTGTATGTATGCGATCTTTATCGCGATCTTTCCCAATGACAATTAAGCAAGGGACTATCAAAAGTAACGATTTTGTTTCAAGCTAAAGAATGAAAACCCTAAGTAAATTTACCTGCTAAGTTGACAAGAATGTTGACGTGACAGTGGTAACGCAACACTTTGTGTGGAACTTTTTCTCCATCGCGTCAGATTTACGTAGAAACAGTGTAAGCCCAAGTCAATGCAAGAATAGATTAAAAGAATGTTTTGGTTCATTCTTTGTGTGTCTTCAGTAAATAAAACCTTCTTACCTGAGCTCAACCAAACTAGATCACTTTCGAGAAGACCTACACCAAACTAACATTATGCAAATTTTGGTAACACCGGTCTGCGAATTTTTGTTCCTATCAGCTGGAACCTGAATTGCCCAGATTTTTTATTTCATATCTTAATAGTAGTAGGGCCAAACTTTATCACAGTATTTATTTCAATTTGATATTACACATACCAAGACTCATTTTAAGCCTTTGAAGTTACCCAATTTTTGCCTTTTCCCGAAGTGCGTAAAATGCCTTTGCTTCAAAGAGCCACCAATCCTCGTAAATTAAGCGAAACTCCACGAAAATCCCATTGTTACAAAGTATAAGAGTAGTGATATTATTTAGATTTTAATTTGTTTTCTAGCGTTGCAAATTGCTTGAAAACCAGCGAACCCAATTTGTTAAATTTTGAACCTAATTTTTGCATAATTAATTGGGAAAAACCGGTATTTTCGTTTTTTGTGCATTTCTGGAAAACAATAGAGTTCCAGGAAGTTTAAGTAATATTTTCGAAGATAGCTCCCCAAAAGTGTTCTTCTGGCAAGTTATCAGGATTTTCGATTTTTCGAGCCTGTCCGCCGATTCTCGATATTTACAGTCAGAGCCTCTTAAACATTTCATTATTGCTCCTAAATGCGAAGTCCATCGTCGTTTTATTCTTGCACAACAGTTAAATTAAAAATTAAGGTTTGAAATTCTCTTCTCTTTTTAATTTTGTGGGTGCATTCTCCAAACATCTTTCATCTTGTTTATACAAGAATCCTTCACAAAAACAGGTAGTTAGGTCCTTATTGTTTTTGGCGTTTCGTTATTGGTTCGCTGTATGTAAAGAAAAAAAAGCCGTGCAGCAGAATTCTGCCGAAATCTCTGACGTATTTGCCAGCTATTGGCTCCAGTTTCTCATCCATATTCATGTAGAATTTTTCACAAACGTAACAGTTCGTTGTCGTGTGAAGATGTCTTAGCTCTGAAGGCTGTTTGGTGTTCTTGAAGGAACTTGGAAGACTCCTGAAATGGTGGAAATAGGGCGTTAGACAACTTCTACCAAAGGTACGCGACGCTGTGAGATAACTGAATTGAAATTTGTTTAGAAAGCTAAAAGGGTATGAATCTCTACTCGGTAAAGCTAACACGTGCTTTTTGCGTCGCCTTCAAGTTGAAATTGGAGTGTAAACCAGCACAAGTGTTTCGGCGCTTTCGTTTTTCTTAAAGTAAGAACGAGGCATTTAAGAAAGAGTTTCGGGTCGTTAATATTTGCGCTTTGTTTCCATGCTGTATTGTCTACGAAGGAAAGAGGGAAGGTTTCCAACCAGCTCTTGACAACTGTTGAAATCCGATTCTGGCGCTGGAAATATAAAGAGCTACTCGTTAAAAAAGTTTTAACTGTTGAATGCCTAAATTGTGCTTAAGGTTTGAACATAACTGTGAGAATTTTTAAGGGTCTCTTTTTGTAGCATTCGAACTTATAAGTTGTCTTGCTTAATTCTATTTTCAGAAAGACTCCTAAGCTGAAGTGTGAGACAAGATTCAAGAAGAAGGAAACAAGAGGAGACAAACTGAACTCCGGGACGAATCAGGAGGAATCTACAAAAGCTAAGAATTTTGATAATTACGTAATTCTAAAATGGTGGCTGAACAAATTTTCTTGAGGCTTTAATTATGACGGTATCACGAAAGTATTCACCTCAAAGAATTGCGCATTGTTCAATCTACTTGTTAATTTGAATTTACCCAACAAACTGACATAGAAAATGTACTTGAAGATACTGAAGTTAAATTATTTGGCAGAAACTAGCTGCTTATAATTAATTATCTATCAGACTGTCTGAATCTACCCCACGGAATTTGACTTAGCGCATTGCACTGGGAGATAGCTACTACTTGTTTGAAACTTCTCGCGAAATTGACAGTCAGCGCAGTCTTGTGCATTGTCTTAGCTGCTAATTGTCTGAAGGTTTTCTATTAGCCACCATTTGAACGTTCAGCGATCGTCTAATTCGTAGAGTTGATTCAATGATTTGTTTTACGCCTTTCTTTTGTTTTACTAAAATCTTGATGAAAAATTCTCGGAAGAAGTTTGTTATGGTCTTTATGTAACGTGGTTGTTCACTGAACTTACGACAGGGAAAATTTGTTGAAAAATGTTGAACTGTTGATCGCTGAACGTCTAGGTATGTTGTAAACACAACGTCAGTGATGTGGCAAAACGTGAAGATTTGTATTTTCATGAAGGCTCTGGCAGTGAATCAAAACTGAACAAATTTATTGTAGCTTAGAAGCTTAAATCGTTTTTTTTTTCTTTTAAATTCTTTGCAAAAAAAATTTGTTATTCTCAATCGGTTTATTTGGCTTACGAACTTCCATTTCACACTAGTCATAGTAGAGATAAAACTATGGAATTGGTGTTAAATGCAATTGTCGGTGAGAATTACCAGTTTTGCACAAATTTAATGAAATTTCCAGTTGACATCAATTTAAATAATTTTGTGTTGACCAAATTATTTGCCGAGTTGTAGGGTTTTTTCACAAGAGATTTGGTTATTAAGTCCTACCAATTAAGACGATCGAGGAAGACATCGGCTATGTAACTGGCATCGAATGTCTGACATTTATTTCAAAGTTTTGTGAAAAAATCTAACACTGAATTCAGAATGTACACAACCGCGAGATTTTTCCAATTAAATTATTTTATGTCGCCACGGTTGAAATTGCTTTCAACTAGAAACTCAAAAACAGATAAATTTTCGTTCTCTGTAACTTAACCATAACTCAGTGTTGGATAGTTTGTAAACACTCAGTCGTGTTCAAAAATTGTACGTTTTACCAAGAACAAGAATTTTCTTTTAAAAAATCCAATAAAATAATTGCGCTGTTCAATTTATTGAAGGATTGACTGCTAATCAAAAAACATTATTTTGAATGACATGATAAACTGTCAGAGCCTCCTGTAAAATTATGATTCACATTTGCAACGTAAACTGGTATATTTGTTTTTGACAAGAGAACAAAGGCATTTTTCAAAATTGCGTTCTTAATAGTCAAATGATTTAAATCAAATTATTTCATGTTAACGTTGCAAAACAAAAAAATTTAATTTATTGTTCTAATTATTTTTGGCTTATTTATGTTGACAAGTTAGAATGCCTGTGTTCTTTTGTCGTCTTGGGAGCTTATTTTCAAAAGCTCGATACCTGGTCTGGAGAAAAGATTTTTTAAATCGGTGTTCAGTGTGCACAAGTTATACAGACCACAAAAGCCTTTTTTTTACAAAAACTAAGTTTGGTTGTATGCATGAAACGAAAGAAAAGCAGACATTTCTGTCAACTTAAAATGAGATTTTAACAATTCAGTTGTCCTTACCAAGACAAAAATTCCGCTGTGATTCTTTTCAACAAACATTACGGTTTTGAAACAAATTATCAGCGATTAAATACAATCGATGTCCGTTACCAAAGCTTCTATATTTCTCTTCGATTTTAAATTGTAAGGATTATCTGAAATTGATGGACCATTGGGTCGTTTATCCAGCAACTTGCATTTGGAGAATTGAATCAAACTGCAATAAAAATTCCAACCTTTTTGTTAAACGATGATACAATAATTCGTCGGCAGTGTATTCAACAAGCAAAATTGAAGAATTTGAGTTCTAATTTGGCACAAATTACCATGTTACATGTATCGGCTTTTTGATGTAATTGTTGCTATTGTTTTACGTACAATTGCCTTTGCCATGCATTATTCAAAATTTTCTTTTGGAAACACAAAGCTCAAAGGAAACATTGTTGTCAAATTTGTTTTGTGTTTCTATCTTCTGTAAACCATACACAGCAGAGCACAGAACAAACGATAAATCAATTCAAATGCTCTCCAAGAAAAAAAATTCAACATTGACCTTTTGAACTTTCATTGTGAAAGGATTTGAGAATATGAAAACGACGTCGAAACGTTCTTCGCTTCCAGGAACCTTGACAATTTTGGAGATTGTTTTGGGTGCGTTCGATTGGGAAATCTGGATTTCGATTTTGGATTTCGGATTTCGGATTTCCCAATAAAACGCAAAATCCAAAAACGGATTTCGACGAACCAAAATCCTTTTCCAAGACAGATTTCAATTAAGGGGCCTTAATTGAAATCCGTCTTGGAAAAGGATTTTGATTGGTCGAAATCCGTTTTTGGATTTCGCGTTTTATTGGGAAATCCGAAATCCGAAATCCAAAATCGAAATCCAGATTTCCCAATCGAACGCACCCTATGTCATTTGACAGCGAGAAAAGTTAACGTGGTTTAAACGTTGGTTTGAACATGAGTTTGTTGTCCACTTGGCAAAAGACCCGATGATAAAGGGTATAGTTATTTTAATTTGGTTTCGCTTGCGTTTTGTTTTGGTCTGTATAACTTTTATTTGAATAACTTTTGCAATCAATTTGCGAGTGATAAAAGCGACGTGTTTTTAGTGCAAGGATGGAGCTCGAAAAAAGAGCTTCCTTGCAAGAACCAGGCATTGGGTTTTAATATGGGCTCTTAGTTTTACGTTATAGTTTTAACGTTGGATGAAAAGACATTTTTCTGCCAGCTGGCTCTCGATGTAGTACAGAGAACTGAATTTAAAATTTAAAAAGTTATAGTTGATAACAGAATGTGTCAACTCGGCAAGAATGTATTTATTAGACAAAATGAAGGCGTGAAATTGTTTGTTTTCTATTCTAAATTTTATCACTTGCGCCATTCCAAATTACCGCTTGTTTCAACATAATAGAATGCTGACACTAGAAGGAAATATGGAGCTATGCAACTTGTATGTTTTATGTTCCAAATTTTATCTTGCTCCTTACTTAGTAAATATTTGTTGTTTTCTTTAGCGGTGAATTGATTAGGCGACGCATTTTCCCCTGTGCTACAAAGAGAACTGGCCGAAAAGAAAAGGTCTTGTTCTTTAAAGAAACTCGACAAGCTATGAACCTTTCGAGGTCTACGATCGATTGGACATAAAATTAGAAACCGGTTACAACACCAGAAATCCAAAACGTTCTCGACTTGTTATTCTTTCGCAAAGCAAAATTTTCACCAAGTTGTTTTCTAGCCTGTCGTGTTTCTTTTAATATCCTCCATAAATACACCATCTCGTGCAAGAACAGCCCAATATTTTTTGATGTCAAGTTTATTGAAAAACTGGATCCATAAACAGATTCTCCATCCTGAGATTAGCAGAAATTTAAACTTTCGTGGACTTTGCTGTAAACTGAAGGAGTACTTAAACTTTGAAGTATACGATATTGGCAAAGCTGGATGTATTGCGTGCTGTAGACATGCATGCAATTCTTTCAGCTTTGCAAAAATTGTGTATTTCAAAGTTTTAGTTCTCCTTCAGTTTAAAGCGAAGTCCATGAAAGTTTAAGTTTTTGCTAAATTCAGGATGGAGAATATGTCCATGGAACCAGTTTTTCAATAAACTTGACATCAAAAAATATTGTGCTGTTTCGAAAAGGGGCGAGTTTGTAGTAGTTTCATCCAAATTTTGAGTTTAAAATGTTTTGCACGAGATAGTGTATGCTCTTTTGGCGGAAAAAATGTTCAAAGGGAACCTCGTTAAATTTCTTGGCAAAATTGTTGCCAGGGGAAACGCTGTGCAAATTTTTTCAAATTTTCCCGCCAAAAGACTTAGTATATAGAAGAAGAAAAAATTTGTTACACCTTTTAATTAAATAAACGATTTTCACTTAAGCAATTAATCAGAAAGTGTTGTAAAGATAAATAAGAATACTTAAAGAGAGAGAATAAAGACATTGAGACAAAAACAACTGTTTATCTTTATTGTTGTTGACTTTTAATTAACAAATTTATTAAATATTCAACTGGCTATGAAAGATTTGAAAAAAATACGGCGGGAAAATTCTAGATTTTCAAACAGATGTTAACTACTTGGAATAATTAAAAAAAAAACGGCGCATGCGTATTTTGAGCGCTCGTATTTTTCTAAGTCTTTTGGCGGGAAAATTGGAGACATTTGAACAGGGGTTACTATAGCAATTATAAAGGCAAAACATTTGCATTTACAGTGCTCTTGAACGCAAAGATTTGAGAAAGTTGTGTAAAATAAATTTTAATGAACACTAACTTCTTTTGTGACAAATTTACTCAGTACAACTTGCTTACAACCGTTGCATGCAAACATTAAAAACAATTGTACGATTTTGAAACGTGCCTCAAGACCTCAAAAACCGGCTTAGAGATTTCTCTAATTTTGCACGTGGCCGATAAAACAAAACATTGCGCCATGAAAATTGGTTCTTGTTTGTCAGTTGTGTTAACGTCTTATTGATACAGTGCAACACAAGACATAACTAACATTATTGATAAATTGGAGCGATCATCAGTCGAAGAGAACTGATAAACAAGCCTACTTTAAACTAAAAACGAAACATGGGCGACGGAAAATCGATTCTTAAGCTTTGCTAAAAGCTGCATGTTTGCTTTTAGTTAAGGTTGCTAGCGGCTAACTCGAATCTTCGACAAGTAGCGTTATCCTAGATAAGAAATACCCGGTCAAATTCTACAAAGCTTTAAGTTTCAGGGGCAAACAAAATGAACCATTAAGAGTTACAAGGCTATTGAAAGCCGTAGTACTTCTAGGAGAACGCAATTATTTCCATTAAACAGCGGGCTCAATAAGTTCCAAGACTTCAAGTTTTTAGGCAACAAGTCTCTACAAAATCGGCTGGACAGAAATTTTGCCGCACAGATGATTGTTGAATTTTGGTCTCAAAATATTATGTTTGTGTATTTGCGTCACCTGTTGCAAGAACACTTACGTAATGATAAGATCGCATGTATTTTTTGACAACATGATATCACCTAAAACTCTGCTGAAAAATCATAAATAATCGAAAATTCCCAGTAAAATACATGCAAATGATGAACAGCGTGTTACAGTGTGTAACTTGTTATTCTAAAGATATTCAATTTCGTTCAACTTGTGAAAAAAACTATACCGATTCGATTTCTGTTATTTCTAAATGTGCTAAAATCCAGCACGTATACAAAAGACCTCACCTAGTTTCAGGCAATTAGCCTCGACGAAACCCAAACGATTTGGCTCGTCAATTTGGGAACTTCACGTCTTCCATTTTATAAATGTTTTAAAACCTTTGTATCGGTGAAAATTATTCAAACTTGCCACGTTCTGGGATTTATTTGCCTCTTGGGAATCACGGGCTTTCCCCTTGATCATTGTTGAAACAAATCGTTGCAACACAAATTACAAACGAAAAACACCAAGCCACATTATCAATTCATTTGTCCATGAACCGTAATTCACAAAGAAATGAGTCACCAAATGGCGCTTGAGTCGCTTAATCGTTTATGTCGTTTGTCCTAAAGTTAAGGCTTTAGAGAATTTGAAAATTCCTTGTGAAGAACTTACTTACCGAAAATTCCATTAATAAAATGGAGCCTCAGGGGTAATAAATAGCTGCCTGCCATTTTGACTGATTAAAAACAAAAACTAGCTCTCGATTTGCACTGAGAGATCGTCCAACAACACTGAAGACGAACACGATTTGACTTAAACAGACTTTTTGTTTTCCTTCTCAAAACTATCAAATGGACACACTTTTTTGACAAATTGAAAACTGACGAAAGGGCGCAATTTAAAGAAAAACAACCGTTAAAATCTACGTTGTTTCACAAAGATATCACCTCTTTTGTAACCTTTAAATACCAATAAATGGACTCACTGAAAACATATTAAAATGGCCCACGTTTGCCTTTTTCGTATATTTTAAAATTCTTGCTGATTAAAAAAAGTGAAAAATGCACGCAATCCGATAAGTAAAAACGGACTAAAATGACATACGTTTTCCACTGAGAAAACTTTCTTTACTTCTGAGCAATTACCGTCGCTGAGGTCAGTGAAGATTTCGCAACACGTCAATACCTTTTTTGTAACCTTGAAATCCTGATTTTTACCAAGAATTCCCCTTTTGGGAGCTTTTAAAGTCCTATCCGATTGAAATCTGGTAAATGGATTCAATTTAAGTGAAACCATTCTAAATTTTGTTTGGTCTCCGTTTCCACTTTCCCTTTTTGTAAGTTTTGTAATTGTTGTTTAATTAAACTGACTTTTAAATAGACGCAGTGCAAAAGGAGTCTAAATAATCTTAAAAGGCCTACAATTTTCACTGAGAAATTGCCTTTTCATACTGAATAAGACTCTGGCCGACGAACAAAACCAATTTAACTGAAAATCAATTAATGTAGCCTAGGTTTTCTGCTGCGAAATCACCTTATCGGAACGTTTAAGAAATTGGCTACGGACGCAATTAAACTGCCCACAGCTCCAATGCCAACGTTTTCACAAAAATAGCCTGTTCATAGCTATCATATTCTCGCTGAAAAGTGACAAATGGATCGACGCAATGTTAAGAGGCATTTTCTGGTCATATGCAATTTTTCCTTAGTCTTACGGAACTATCTACTTTTACCAATCCTAAAATACATCCATTAATTTGTAGTTCAATGCTACGTGAATTTTTTTGGAAATTTTTAGTGATTTTTCAGACTGTTGTTTTGTGAAATAAAACTAAGATGATTTGCCGATTTAATCAGCGATTCTGAATTTTAAAGTTCTAAGTTGAAGGACACCAATTGAAACCAATGGGCTAACAACCCGAACAGCTGTCGCGTGCGGGTGGAGCACGTTTCTCTCTTAAATCACATAACATATAAAAATTCAACAGAATGACTTCTTAACCGAAAACAGCCTACGTTTTTCATCAAGGAAACCCTTGCTGGGTGAAAACTGATTAATGGACGCGATTTAACAGAAAACTACAGTAAATTAAATTGTTTACGACAGTTTCACTAGGCACCCTTGTTCGAAACTTTTTAATTTTCATTGACTGAAACTAAAAAATGGGTGCGATTTCACTAAAAACAGACTAAAATACAATTCGTTTTCCACTAAGAAATTGCTTTTTGTAAAGTTTAAAGTCCGCAATAAAAATGAAAACAGATTTGCTGAGATCCGAAATACGGAAGCAATTTAACTGAAAACAAACCCCTTCATACGGCCAAATTAAAACTGTCAAAACTACACGATTCAACTGGAGGTAGACCAAATCCACACGAATCCACCCTTTCATTAAAATGTAGTTCCCTAACGTCACTGACGATAATTTAATTGATTAGTTCGTTGGAATGAAAACCGAGGATTTGCCTAATAAAAGTTTTACTGGGAAACAGGCAAAATTGTTGCAGCTGTCACTCCCAAAATAGCTGTTTTCACAAGATTTTTTGTTCGACTTTTTCAACATTATAATATCATGTCAGTACTAAATTCTTGCATGTGATATCTTACTACAGCAACTAAATATTCCCAAGCTGAATATTCCCTGACTGAAAACTAATCTTGACAGAAAAGTGAAAGTGTTAAGTTTCACGTTTTTTACATATTGAAGGTTCTTACTTTCCGGTTTGTGCATAAAACCCAAAGTCTAACTAAATGTAACGTTAAATGAGAATGTTTAAAACTTATTTGGAAAGGAAGAAAGCATATTCCACAAAACGCTGCTTAAAGATTAAGACAACTCTTAAACATAAACGTGACAAATCATCTTCCAACCAAAATGGTTTGATGTAACAAATGTCGCTTTAAAAGAAATGAATTACAAAAATTAGCGAACCAAGAACACAGACAATATTCCTTGAATGTTGTTCTACGTGAAGAATATATCATAATCTCTTAAAACAGTACAACAAAATGGTGATCCGTAAGAGAAGCGAATACTACAATACCAGTACAATACAAAGACTGGAAGATACTGTAATAAATTCCTCTAAGAAACACTTAAGACCAAGTACTAGTGGCTGTCTTATTTCCAATCACTTCATACAAATGGACTCCTAAATTCTGATCAGCAGGAAACTGTCTAGTTATTAATGAATTGCAAAAACTAGAGGCTAGCAAAATGCAATCATACCCCGTGGATTACATCATACCGACACTGAAATACGTACGGCGGTGAAAAATGAAGAACATCGAATCTCCTTTTTCGGTGTAAATAAACAACGAAATGATTAAAGCTGACAAGCTTAAATGAAATGATGTACTGTCCCTTTATCAGAAACTTTTCAACACTATTCTTAACCCGAGTGCAGTCCCTCAAACTTGGTGTGGCGATCTCATTACTCCATTACTGATTTAAATCTGGTAAAAGAAGTGATCTGTCAAATTACTGAGGAATTTGCGTTTCTAATTGTCTGGAAAAACTATTTTGTTCTATTCTAAACCAAAAGCTTCACGAGCATGTCAACTCGCTAAATTAAGTGCACTTCACAAATCTCAAATTAGCTTCGCACCAAAAAACTGAACAATAGAACATGTTCTTACACTGCGTTTATAATTGATACGTTTGTTCGTTATCACCAAGAAAAAAGTATTCGCCTGTTTGTGGATTTCAGGAAAGCTTTTGATTTGGTCTGGCACGACGGACTCCTATATAACAGGGGCACCCAACGAGAAAACTTTAGCAATATACTTGAAATGTCCTTTTCTGATTGTTTCAGAGCTTTTTAAAGGCATATTTGTGTAAGCTAATACAGGTTGATTTGTTCGGCGTTTTTAGCTAAAACTTAAGACCGCAGAAAATTTTAGGAAACAGAATCCTATCCGCCGAGATTTCCGAGCTGCTGATGGCTCTCCGAAAATGTTAGCTGACCTTATTTCACACTCTTAAGCGGCCTTCACACGTCAAACTAATGTTGGCCAACTCTTGTTGGCAAACTCAAATTGGTGCATGTGAACGACACAACAACATGTTTGCAAACTGTTGGCGAAAAGTTGGCGAGAATAGAGACAAGTTTTATTTTCGCCAACAGTTTGCCAACATGTTGTTGTGTCGTTCACACGCACCAACAACACGAATTGGCCAACAGTTGACGTCTGAAGGCCGCTTTAAACGACATATTCGTCCCTTAAAAAACCATAGGAATTAAAAAGTCCTCTTGTTTTGAAAGAAATCTCTAGTTTTCACTGCAATTAAATCCGAATACTCCATACGATTTATCTAGGCCTTCCGAACAGATATGCCCCCAATGGAACCGTTTGGTGCCCCTGATATACGATGCTGCAATTTAATGTTGAAAGAAACTTTTATAAATTGATCAAGTCTTTACTTCAATTCTTCTTGTTCCATAAATATTGGTAACAGCCAAACACGATCTTTTTGAAACTCAAGAGATGTACGCCAAGGTTGCATTTTGAGTCCATTGCTCTTTAACCTGTACGATAACTACTGCTTACTTTTTTCGTTTGAGAATACCTTCACTGATCCTTTTGTTTTACAAATGGCATTAACTTAAACTCTCTTTCAAATGAAGATGATTCAATTGACTTTGACGATCAAAAACAGGACTTCAGAAAAAACTTCAAAATGGTCTCAATACGTTATCCTCATATTGCAGATCGTGGATGTTAAACGTCTATAAATCCTAAGAAAACAAAGGTAATGGTCTTTCAAAGGCGCGCAAGGGAATATGATTTTACGTTTCACACAGGCAATGAAAACATTGACATCGTTCAAAATTATACCTACTTAATTAGGGGCTCGCATTTCTTCTACGTCGTACCATCACTTACGAGAAAAGGCTCTTCATTGCTCTTTTAGTCTAGACGACATTTAAAAGTTAGCAGCTTGAAATCATTTCTTGCTTGCAAAATTTTTGATGCCAAGAACTGTCCTATTTTGGCTTATTATAGCGAAGTCTGGGGTGTCTATACTAACCCAGATTTCAAATCTTAGAACCGTTCTCCAATTGAAAAAAAAAACAGTATTCTAAACGTTATTTAGAAGTTAACAACAAGGCATCCAATATAGCCTGCAGGGCTCAATTTGCGATTGCCTCTGATCATCGGTTGATATAAATCAAAGAATTCTTAATTACGAAAGTTTTCTTTAAAGTTAGCATCAAAATCCTCTTGTAAAACTGCTGCTGCTAATGCCAATTGATCTCCACTGTACTAGCTTTTATTCCGATCTCACGAAGATGTTCGACTACCATAATTTTACTGACTTCAGTCGTGATTATTTACGTGACGTTACCATCAAGCGCAATGTAGATCTTGTGAAAGAGAATTATATCATCCATTGGAAACATACCTTTAATCACTCTCTTAAAAACTAGAATTTTATAGCATTTTTAAAAATAGCCATAGACCATTGACTTATTTGAAAACACCCCAATAGAAAACCTTATATAAAACTGGAAATAAATATAATCACAACCTCAGGCTTAAGATCGAAATCGGTAGATACGATGAAATTTCTAGGTGTGAAAGATTGTACTTTTTGTGGTCTCAGTCGTATTGAAGATGAAAGAACCAGCTGAAAGAACCCCGACAATTTTGTTGCTATCAATCTGGTTTGATAATTAACATTCAATTGTTTTTCCGTCTTCTTCCATTGTTTTTTTTTTATCATGGCATGCTTTCCGCAATGCACTGATTTATAGTCATGCAAGCTGAATAAAGCTGTTGTTGTTGTTGTTGTTGTTGTTGTCGTTCACAAGCTGTTGTTTTTGTTGTTAAACTATTAAAATAAAAGCTACTGAGCAATACTTTCCTGTGGCGCTGTTTATAAGGTTGTGCCAACGTTTGAGTGTGTGGATAAAATCCTAAAGTGTGACCATTCAAATGAAACTACTGAGCAGTACTGTCCTGTGGTGCTGTTTATTGTGCTGCACAAGGAGGTTGAGTCTTTTGGCGATTTTCCGGAATTGTGACCATTTAAATAAAAAATGTTGAGCAGCCCTTTTCTATTTTGTTTTTGTTAGTTATCTACTTTGTTTGTTCTTTTGTTCTTTTCAATTTCTATCGAGAGAGTTTACAGCACGTTTTAATAAAACAGCTGAAGGTTTGTTGTTTCATTCTCCATATCCTCTCTGTTCTTTCTGAGAACTAACAAAACAGACGCTTCCGAGTCCCGTGCGTCTTATTTTCGCGTTCCCTTTTCTATTTTTTTTTTTTTGGCCGTCCGTATTGTCTGAGAGCATGGATTAGGCTACTTATTCCGAAACGGATTTTTCTTCCTTATTGGCAATCGTGAAAAACTGGATGACCAAAACCTCTGCGATTGTTCCATAGTTCTCTTCATTAAGAAAAAACGGGAATTGTACTTTTTAATTTAAATGTAGTGTGATGATCGTTCCATGTTGCAAGAGATTATGTTTTGAGTGTAGTAATCAATGATTAAAGCACTGAAACATATTTTATTCGATGACTTAAGATTGATACACGCAAGTTTCGAAAATTTAAGATTTCATTCTCTAGACGCTGTATACTATTAGACGGCTCTGAATTTGGTTTGCTATATCTTGAGTTGCACTGTATTTCAAACATGAAAATTTTGTCCTCATTTACACTGTAACTCCTTTCTTTTTAGAAGAATTTTAAAAAAGTAACCCAATCTACCGTATTTACCCTCACATTGGCCACAACTGCGTTTGAAGCACACCTAAGAAAAAGAAAGAAAAAAGAATCTATGCATGTTCAATGCATGTAAAATGATTGCGCACGCGTTTGAGCCGAGGTTTCTTCTACTCATTGTGGCCTCACTGCGGGTGAATACGGTAAGCGTTTAGCTACGCTTTTAAAGTTAGTTTTTCTACCTCTAGTCTTGCTTAAGTTGGCTATCTTTGTTGCTTGCTTGATTCCGCCGACATCTAAGGTTTCCTGTATCTTGTATCCTAGAAAACAGAATTATATCAATAAATGTCAGCACGTTTTGGAAATCAGTAATGGTACAGGTACACTTTTTGGTTGTTTAGTTTTTTCTTTTCCTTTTCTTTTAGTCGCTATTTTAAACAGTACAAGGAAACAGTGACCACAAATTGGCATCAAAATTGTCCTTCATGTTGGATTTCAATGTCAAATATAACCGATTCAAATATTCGCTTTCTAAATCATCCCCAGTCCGAAGGAAACAATTTAAGCAACGTACACTTGACAGCATACAGCTCTTGTAAGTCTTACAATTCTTTAGGGATAAGTTCTACTCTTTCTCTCTTTCTTCCAATAATTAATGTTTCGTAAAAGTTGAAGAAGATATGTTTGCCTGATTTCTATCCTATTCAGGCCAAAAGTACAGAATTCCTAATCCTATTCTGAAACTAAAAAAACTGCAAAACTTCACCTTTTTTGGGACAAATTCTTTCACCATCATTGTTTGCAAAAAATCACTAATATTCACTACCAACATAGAAGAGTACTTACCGAAGACACTAAACTAGTTAACTCACCTCTTTTCAAGAAAATCACGGTTGAGATTGATGCTGTCTTCTTTCCCTTTCCGTGCTTCATGTTGATCTGTAAAGAATTAAAAAATAATTTTACGTAAAGAAATGTACGGCATTAAAGTTAAAACGCTATAAAGGAGAAGAAAAAGGTAGGGAGCTCACCATCACCGCCAAAATGCCTTTCCCGTCCCTGATTGTAGGAATTTGTTGTGTGAGGGGAAAGTGGGTTGGGGTTCCCACTTGGTGGGTATTCTGTCCCTGTTTGGAACTAAACAACAGATTTTGATCACACTCTGTTCCACACCTAACCAGGCCGGCTTCTATTCGATTACAATATCGCTTACTTCACAATTTGAAATCTTACCTTTTCTAAAGCAATGTCATGGTATGGTTAATGTTGCCTTTTTTGTGTTTTCCCATTCTGTGGAGGAGACAGAGAGTTTGTTGAGAAATGCCCGTTAACTTACTCGACTTTAATATAACTTAACTTGTGGCTCCTCATCTTGATTGACTATAATATACATCAAAATAACAATTAAAACGTTAGATAAAAAGCACAAAAGGCCTCCATGCTCCAAAGCTTTAAAACTGGTAAGACCACAGCGACAAGACGTTGAGAGTTGCCGGATGTTAAGAAGTCCTCCATCCTCTCGTCGGACGTTTTTGGGAGACGAGAGGTTAAGCACATTTCGTTTGGGGCCGAGGTATCTTTTCGTGATCCCTGAAAACCAGCACCCCATTTCAAATCACACAACACATTTGAAGTTCTGTACCAAATCTCACCTCTTAAGATATGCTGTTGAGGTTGATAGTTTCTCAGCTGTCTTTTTCCTTTTCAAGGCTATTTCAATCTGGAGACAAATACAAAGTACGTTAAGACATGTTGGTTTACCCAAGACGAAACACGCTAGAGAAAGGCCGGGAAGGTCCCGATGAGATGAGGTCCTAAAACTCTGGTAAAACCCAGGAGATTGAAACCCAGTTATCAAAGTCCATTAGAACAGTGCGCTTATAGAACTTGCTTGCAATTACAGCGATCGGACTAATGAAAGGGTGGAGATGAAAAAAGGTTGAATGCTATAGAAAAGAATCAAGTAAAAAGGAAATCCTTCAAAAGGGAAAAAACAGAGAACAGAGGGACGGTGGACGCCCTCACCTAAATACCCTGTTGCAGATTGAACACAGACAATCCTTATATTTTGGCCAACCTCAATTTTCTATTTTTTTAAACAACGAAATCAAATTATTCCATATTGTAATTTCTCTCAAATGAAAATAAATACTAGGAATAAATGCAAACTTTATCCTTAGAAAGGTGAATCATTCTTGTACTGTACGTACCTCAGGATACTTGTCCATGAGGAATCACTAAGTTGACTGAGATGTGGAGATTATTTCTACTTGCCACTCTTAAAGTAAACCTCAGTGGACACATAAAAGTACCCGGCTGCAAAGGAAAAATAGAAAAAAAAACACTATTTGAAAATTTAATAGCTAAATGAAATGTCAGAATTTTTACTGTAAAGCTCCATCGGTAATGAGTGAATCTCGTGTTCTAAACGCGCTTTTATGTTGTTTAGTAACGAAATGTTTTACAAACTGCGTAGACCGCGAGTAGTCTCTAATTTTGGCGATGGCGATTGTGGGGCGGGCGAAATACACACGCTCGCGCGCGAAGTTTCGAGGAGACCCCACGCGAAGGGAGCCCGCCCCACAAATCTCCATCATTAAAATTAGAGACTACTCGCAGTCTACAAACTGCGAGTCGCTATTAGTGTCTTGATTGAACCTAAAAAGTCCATGCTATATGCAACCGATACTCAGAAAACAGGAAAAAGGTTTTGTATCGCATTAGTTCGTATTTCTGGAAGCGTCTTTAAAAATGCAAATAAGACACAAGTGTCAAATGTGGCCGAGAATTAATTCAACCTTCGAATGACAAAATAAGCTCAATCTTTTGGCCGTCCAACCTTTGCCATATCTAAATACAAATGTTGATAAATGTTGCAAGTACCATAAAGAATATCACAACCATGATACAGCTATCTTTACCTGAAGATTAACGAACGGGTTTCAAATTTGCCGTTGTTTATCACTTATCCATTCACGGCACCATTTTGACAGCGAATGTTCTCTCCAAAGACAGGGGTTTGGCCTTCAAGCTGACTTAGCTAACCGTTCTCCTTGTCCCAAACATATCACACTAGCGTTTAAAACTGTTTTTGAACTTTTTTCAGCGAAATAAACTGACTGCGATGTTATATTTTGCTGTTGCGGCCACGTTCGCTTTCCTCGTGCTTAAGGTGCAGAGAAAAAAAAATGAATAATGCATAGCTTAATGAGCTTATCTGCAATTTAAATTTTAAAAAAACCTACATTTTCCTTCCAAACTGGCCCCGCGTTCCTGTTTATCCTTGCTATAGACGTGAGGGTAATTTAAGCAGTCTTTAAGCCACTGGATAGACTAATTAGTGGCTTACTTTTCGTTTTTGTCATTTGATAAGGAAGGAAACGTGAGGCGACAAAATTTTACAACAGTCAATGAACTTTTCCACACAAAAAAACTCAATTTTTCACTATTATCAAAATGTAAACTGAAAAGAATCCACTTACAGATGTGATAACGCTACGTGCAAACAATACCTTCAAAATAAGGAATACATGAGCCTGGGCATTTTTATTGCATTCCCAGAAACTGCTAAATTATAGATTGTAAAAATAGTAATTTCTTGTATTTTGAGCATCTCATTGGGTTGGGATGGGCGTGGTTTCAGCCCCCCATAACACTCACACCTTCAACCTTTCCTCTCGGGAGGGGGCTTTAAGACGATCGATTGTCGATTCCGAAAAGGCTTTGGAGGGAATAAGAGCCAACTCCTAACAAAAGTAAAACAAGTATTATTTTCCATGTCAAAGGCAGTAAACCAGGCAGATGGGAATGGTTCTGAAAAAACTACATGCCCGGCAGTCCAACATTTTGAGCAAACAGTTGGCTATTCCGATTACGTTACGATACGACATGGTCGTATTGTTTTATTGACCCGCTTTTAAAAAAGGATTCACGGTGAACAACGCTTAAAGTTTGTTACTGTATAAATATCGATGCAATTGTAGCTAATTTATTACAAGGAACGACAATTGCATCACTGTGGTTGTGGTCTGCCGGGCTCTACTCAGTATCTTCGAAAATGTTACCGGCTAAAAGACATGTAGACTTGACCTCATCTTCGTATCTTGTTCCTAGGTCCCTCCTGGTTTTAATGCAAACATCCAAACGTCCACGGTGCAAAAAAACTACACGCTGACTGATCTGTATTAAAGGGGCTATGTCACGATCAGACCACTGCAAACCATAATTCGTTTTCACGATTACCCTAAATAAACGGGAGGATTTTGTGGTATGTTGTGGTAGAGAAAAATATGGTTTTTGGTTTTCAACGTTTTATTACAGCTAAGCGACCTATCCCATTTAAATTGCTTGTGTCTCGAGTAGGACTGGCTGGTTATTTACATCAAGGCGTCGGGGTATGTCCAGGCTATTGCTTTGCTATTGGCACTTCATTGGTTATTGGGCGTGGTCGCACTCATTTTCGGTTGTGTCACCATTGTAAATTTAGCCTGTTCCAGGTTCTCAAATAGTAGGGACGGCACGAAAATTAGAAAGGCAGCGCGAGAAGGAGCCTGGAACAGGCTATTGTAAAGTAAGCCCCACGAGCAGGAGCCCGGGTGTCGCCCTGGTGATGAGGTTAAGGGACGGACGATTAGAAAAGTTATGGGGGGGGGGAGGGGGGAAACGTACAAAAAAAATTCATGCAAGGGAAAATTGAGAGAAAAACAATTCATGCACAGCCAGTAGCCCAGAAAACGTTCTTACATACGCAAAAAAATATTCTTGTAAGGGAAAATTCTCCACCTCCGCCCCATAACTTTTCTAATGGCCCTTCCCGAGGGAGGAGCGTTGCCTGACGAACCAAAAAACGGCTGCGTGAAGAATCTTACACATTTAGTACCAAGCCAATCAGAGTGCACACTTGTACATAACAAGGGGCTGTCTATATAATAAGAGCCACAAGGGTTGTTTACAAAGTTTAAGCTCTCAGTAATGAAATATGAATAAAACACGTCTTGTGCCATTACAATGCATAGTTTATTGTTATCAGCTGTTAGTTAAGAACTGCTGACAGAAGCAAATTGCTAAAAAAATATAACAAATATAATAATGGCGATAAAGCTACTTTTCCATCCCTGTGGTCACTAATAAAACTACTTATAAGTTTATTTACAAAATTAATTATTAATTTTGTCTCTGAATTGAAACTAATACTGTCTTAAGTTACACATGGGAAATGTCTAGAAAAAATATTTTGTATATGAGGTTTGAACCTCTCCAAAACACATCTAACTTGTTTCTTTAGTCTGTCAATGTCTCTTTTTTTCCTCAAATGATAGTTTATTGAACGTGAAACTACCTCGTTTAGGTCAATGCTTAGGTCTTGTTTCTGCAGCATGAAGCACCTGGAACAGTACTGCTCCCCGTGGATGATGGGATACTAGTCCATCACAGGGTCCCCAGCAATTTGTTGGGACTTCCCAACAGTTCACTGATACCCATTTATACACCCGGGTTGAGAGAATCAAAATGCCTAAGGGCAAATCAATATGGTATGACTCGCTTAAAACTGTTCCATGTAACTTTTGAAGCTTGAGCACAATCCTGATCACTGATTTATCATTGGCTATCTTGTGCTCCCGTTACTTTGAACAATTTAAGGTTTTCCTTTTGTGTCTGATAAAGCAGGAGTCTGCTGTAAACACTATGCGGCACTGCCAAGGCTTCTATGTGAAACCAAAAGAATCTCATGTTTTTCTACCACTCACGCAAGTACAAATTCACAACATCGCCGCTTAATATGTTTCCTACCCATTCCACTATCATTTGGGGAATAAAGACTGCTTTTAGTCCCAGACAGGCCATTATCGAGGGACATGAAGCAGAAGTATAGCAGTTCCAGTCATGTTAGCAAACAAGAGTTTGTGTGTGAATATCAAAAAAAGTTTGCCAACTTGCAAAAAACCAACTATTTTAGCCATGTTCACACACACCAACCTCTAGTGGTGTTGAGTTGCTAAGTAAAAGTGCCTTAACCCTTTCACTCCCAGAGTCAGTTACAGAGACGACATATCATTTGGTTCTATCTTTTGAGTCTATGGATGAAATCCTATGGTGTGACCATTCAAATGAAAGCTATTGAGCAGTACTTTCCTGTGGTACTGTTTATTTTGCTGTACAAGGTGGTTCTAAGTTTTGAGTCTACGGATGAAATCCTATGGTGTTACCATTTAAATGAAACCTCTTCAGCAGTACTTTCATGTGGTACTACTTATATTTAAGTATTTTACAAAATGAAATGTGGGATTTGTCTTGAATTTTGATTTTAGGCACTCTTGGGAGTAAAACGGTTAAGTGTTTTGATCCTGTTGTCCCTGCTGTATCCATGCAACACATCCTTGCTGAGAATTTCACTGCTACATTGTGCTGCAACACAAACCCAACAACAGCTCACCTTTATAATACAAATTACTCTTACTGAGCCAACAGCTGGCTAAAAATATTACAACTTCTATGTAATGCCTATGTCTTGCACAAAATAATTTTGCAATTGATTTTTTTCTTCTTAAATACAAGCTGCAACTCCAAAGAGAAAATGAACTCTTTAACTTGTCTGAGAAACAACATAAAAATTGAATGGACAAACTTTAGGATTTAGTCCGCAGACTCTAAACTTAAACTAATACTGTGATACAAAATGTTTGACTGAGATCAAGGGGTGTAGAATGGTAGCATCCAAAAGTTACCAAGTAGTCAGTGAGTCCCTTCTTTACAAAATCAGAGCCTGAGACTTAACTTTTCTCTTAAATCAGAGTGTGACTTGATATTTTTTTTTTGAAATTAAAGCACAAGACACTGAGGTGGAACCTTTCAAGCCAAGAAAGTACAAAAGTACACTAAAGTTGCAGCAAGCTTGAAGAGTCTGGGTCATCCAATACTATTTTCTTGCCTGAAAAGGCTCAGAAACAAACATTTCAAGAATCCCACATCTAAGTCTAAAAATCTGAACTATTGAGAATGTCACTGACTGTAGCATGCACCAGCTACTGAGACTAAGATTTTAAGACTCAGATAAAATTTACCACAAAGCATCACTTTTGATATACCATTCCACACCCCTGAGAAGGAGAAGGCCAAAGGTAAAATCTTGGCTACAAAAAAAACTGCATTCTCCACCTTTTTTAAATAGGCTTTTGCCATTATATCGATTTTATGAATCCACTTTACTCCTATGCAGGTTTAACCACCTGTATACCTGTTTGGCATTCCAACATTTCTGTTTTCTGGACGGTTCTAATATTTTTTGCTACAACGGTAAGGCTCAAAGTTCTACAATATGATCAATGGTGAACCAATTTCTTTCGGAATCAACCTTCAATTTAATCTTCAGTTATAAGTAAGCCTGTAGATACCTGCTATTAAGATGTCTTTTAATGTAACATCAGGCAAGCTCAGTTGTTAGTACAATAGTATCCTGGGGGTAGTGCAGGTGCAATCTTTTGGGACTATTCAGGTCTAAAGCTAACGGAATACGTGTAATACATAATTATATCAGGCCCAAAAAGAACTAATTCTACCTATTCTGAGCAAACCAAAAAGTTTAATTCTTTTAATCCAAGTAAACCAAAACCTTTCCAAAAGAATGCAGCATTACCTTTTCTCAGTAAACCAAAACCGTTTCCAAAAGAACACAATTCTGCCTGTTCCAAGGAAACTGAATGGTTTATTCATTTTTGTATGTTTTTATAATTTCCTGCTAGACATACTTGTAACCGCAACAATTCTAGTTTCTACCATTCGCGATTCTTCTTAGATATTTTATATGCTGTAAGTCTATGCTCATAAGAAATCGTATGTCTGTCTATGTCTATGGGATAGTTTCCAAAAATACGAAAACAAAAGCACCATCATTATAAAATAAATTATGTATTCTGAGTAGTCCTATTGTGAAATAGTCCCAAAAGAATGCGCTGTGCATTTTAAAGTCAACATTATATTACACATTACAACTCACATTAAAAAAAAAAAGGAAATCTGTAGTATGTCTACTTGATTGTACTTGACGTGGGGGGGGGGGGGGGGATATTATTATATGTTTTCTTGAGTACTTAATTATACCACACCCCCAGACCACCCATGTTATATTCAGTGACTGAATACACAGTCATGTAGGCACCCTTACACACAAAATGTTCCTTATATTAGTTCCAACAATGTTTTTTTGTTGTAATATGCAACCTTCTGTGCCTATATTTTTAATCATCCATACCATTTTGCACCCTCTTTGATGGTGGAATCAGATGAGTGGGAAGTTCATCGGGTAAATCATCATCATCCAGCTTGATTTTAATCAAATACATCGCCACCGCAAACTCATCCTGGTCTAGCTGCCCGTCACGGTCAATGTCTGACAGAGTCCAAATTTTACCCAGAACTGTGTTTTGTAGTTTTGACTTCACCATCTCCCTCTTTGCAACAGCACCAGTGATCTTTCCAGCCCTTGGGTTTAAGCTTTTAAAGAGCCTATCATACTCTTCTTTGTATTCCTCCACCACCCATGCGTCTGACTCGGCACCAAAAGCCGCACCCTGGCAAGCACCTGATGCAAATGGATTATTGGTTGAGTGGCTGACAGCAAAGGCACCTCCCCTGACAGCTGCCTCATCACCAAAGTTGCTGTCCTTTTCCAAAGGTATCATTCCCATAAGACGTGGGATGTCATTAGCCAGCATGCGGTCAAGCGACTCAATCAGCTTGAGTCTCAAGGGATGGAACTTAGAGAAGTCATACTTGCGCAACTGCTCTTTGAATTTTAACACTGGAGGGAAGTCACCAGGCGAGATGTTGTGCTCTTTCTGGATCTTCATGTACACGTCAGAAAGCTTGTTTAGCAGTTGCTCCTTTTTTTTGTCTTTGCCAAAAACAGCTGGCATTTGGTTTTTCAGTTCTGCTATGACATAAGCATGAACCTACAACAGAAAACACAAAATACAAGTCTATGTTAACCCTTCAGTCTTCGACGACATAACTGGGGGTGCAATAATGGTGTGGTGAGGTCAGAGATCTCACCTCCCACCAATGTTGACCAGGTTCAGACACAAACCTTTCTCCATGGTTTTATCTCTGAATCCAGAGTACTAGGTTTTCCTGTATCTATAAAACCAATAGACGTTTAATGGAGAGGAACGTGCACGGCTTCAAATTACATCCTCATCCTGTTCTTCAGTAATATATATATACTGAATGAAGATTGAGATCATGGGGAGTTTGCTGTCCTTTAGAGATGTCCCATGTCTCTGTTCTGTTCTGTTTGTTTTAGTAATGGGTTGAAATTTCTAATGTAATATTCGTTTCCTTCAAGGAAAATTGTTTTGTCATCAACAATTTAAGAAGATAAGTCTTGTTAGCACTGGTAGATAGTTTTGAGAAGTTACGTACGACCTGAAAACTGCTTTCCAAATAGACTGTCATCTCCAGAAACCTGAGGCACGTTACACTTGTGTTACAGCTGATTTCACTGCTACGTGTAGCTGTGGGTTTTCAAAGCTTTATTTGCAGGCTATGTTTCTCATAACCACAAAGTGTTGAAAGAAAGTAGCAGATATTCTGCTCTTTCATGATTCTTTATAACTCAGAGAAGTTTGTAATTTTTCTGCAAACTAATTTCATTTGCAAATTTCCAGAATTATTTTGTGACCTTAGGCAAAATCATGACAGACGAATTCACCTTGGGCCATGATTATTCGCACACGGTCACGAACAAACAATTACAAAAAAGCAAAGAATTTGCTAATTTCCTTCATGACTTTGTGATTATGAGAGAATCAAGATGGGAGAATCATAGCAAACGACTCATGCTTGAATACCTGGGTCTAAACATAGCTGTGAAATCGGCTGAAAGATAAGTAAAGTCAGACACTTTTCTCTTTCTCTGGCGTAATTTAGGATTTGGGCCAGTGAAGTATTTTTCTACTCATTAATTCTTCAGGTCTCTTAATCTTAACACGATCTTGTTGGGTAAATAAACACACAAATTAGAGTTATTGATGCTCCTTGCTTCCTTCAAAGCATCAGTAAGAATGTAATAATTTTAAGAAGACTTTTAATGACACTTGAAATCCTTTTAACTTGACTTAGGGGCTGTTTACATGGAGGGAGGAAGATCCTAGCGCTAGGAAGATCCTAGAAGGCGGATCATCCTAGCGCCATATGTTTTCTGTATTCAGTTTACATGCACAATGCTGTACTTGGCTCTAGTGCTAGGATCTTCCTAGTGCTAGGATCTTCCTAGCTCAGAGATAGGAAGATCCTAGCACCATGTAAACTACCTTCGCCCAGAAGATCCTACTACTAGGGACAGAAAAACAAATATGCCGGCGGCCGGGCGTTCAGCTGCTAAAGACCGACAGTTTTATTTGATTTCCAGCAACCACCCCAACCAAACTGTTTTGCATGTAAACCAAACGAAAATATGTTTCGCCTTCTAGGATCTTCCTAGTGCTAGGATCTTCCTCCCTCCATGTAAACAGCCCCTTACAGCTGTTCATAGCAGGACAAGTTAGCCATTCAGTTCCACTCTAAATGGTTTGAGCCCAGGAATCAGGCATGCAGAATGGATACATGTCCTGTATGCAGAATGGATGATGTAATGAATATATGAAAGGCAATCATATATAAGTCGGATAAATATGATCGTTCGGGTGAGTAAGTATAGTCCTGAGAAGGACTATTTGTGATGACATTGACTGATGTTTCCACAACCTGAGCGGAAGTCATCATCAGAGCTAAGTGGATTGTGAATCGTTAGTAGATGTTATAAGTTTCTGATGACCTGATTGGTCACAATGTTATTGGTCGTCTGTTTGTAGAGCCATGATTTTATTGACTGCGAAGACTGTAAAATGTGATTGGTGCTTTTCAATCCATCTTTTGTTAGTCACTTGTCCGTTAATGTAGGATAAGATTTAGTAGCTCTTATCAAAATTAGATCATTGGTGATATTATTTTTATCGTTTTCATTTTAATATCTTGTAAAGCGCATTTGATCATATTTACATGTTAATTTGCACTATATAAGTATTAAATATTATTATTATTATTATAATTATTAGGTCTACTGTGAGTAAAATTGGTCAGTTTGTCTATTGTTTGTCTGCCTCATTGATGTCATCAATAAGTCGTTTGTAAGCTGCAGGCAGTTGTTGGCAATGGTTCAATGGTGTTCAGTTTCACTTGACATTCATAAGTTCATTGCAAAGTTTGCATTTTGATTGCCAACTACATTAGGAAATTGCCAAGCTCATCACAAACTTTCCAACTTTTGAACAAACTTCAGATATCGTTTGTCAAACGTTTTGTGAAATGTCTCATAAAAAATGAAAGGTAATGCCACTAGTGGTGCAACAAATTAGACTAGAATGGCAAAAATCACTCCATGACAATAATATATTTCCATTTCAGCCCAAGTAGTGGAATTGTTTAAGCAAAATTTCCTTGATTAGTCTACTGAGTAATCAGTCAAGAGACAAGCTCATTATTGTCTCAATTCTCATGAGACTAAATTCTCTACTCAATTCTCAATGCTTGGTTCTTGGTTCTCAATACCCATTCCTCACAAAAATTTAGTAATGAGAATCAAGTCGAGAATCCACCGTACCGAAAAAGATGGCGACTGGTACATTTACCCATAGTTCTTAGTGAGCCATAACCATAAAATTGCTCATAAAAACACAAAGAAAACTTCTAAAAACTTCAAACATAGCATGCAGAATGTTGCTAGCACAAGGACAAATTTGTGGAAAAAATATGGCTTTTTATGTGCCTTTTGGCTGTGTTAGGTTCGCAAGGTATTGTGGTAAAATGTACAGCCACCATCTTTTTCCGTACGGTGGATTGAGACTTGAGAGAGACTGTCAACTTATGTTTGCACAGTACTGTAAAATACAATGTACGAAAAAAGAACTGCAAATGCTATCAGTCTGTTAATGTTTAACAGTCATGAAGAAAAATAATGTCATCTGCAGAGGTGCACTCCCAAGAAAATGTGGCCAGTGGTAAAAATTTTTGTTTTTTTGACAGTTGACAGTTAAAGTTTAGGCTGTATAACAGTTGACAACTAATCTCATTGATATCCTCCTCCATAGGGTCTTCCAGCCTTCTGTTCCTCATTTGCATCCCTGTTGTATGCAATGTGCTCAATCAACAAGCTGTTTGGCTTGTAGATTCTATTTTGGTGCCAAGAAACCAATGTGATAACCCAACTATAACAACTGTATCAAGGACCAGCTCTTGACTAAGATGTTCAACTACAAAAAAGATCTGTAGCCCTTTCTTTGATTGGATTGATAACCCTCAACCGTCCGGACCTCGATGTTGAGATGTGGTGCTGTAGTGGTTAGAGTGTTGGACTTCAGACCTGAAGTTTGGGGGTTTGACCCCCCGACCCTGCCACCGTGTGTTTCCTTAGACAAGAAACTTTACCCCACATTGTCTCTCTCCACCCAGGTGTATACAATGGGTTCCAGTGACATACTGCTGGGGGTAACCCTGCAATGGACTAGAATTCTATCCTGGGAAGAGTAGCTACACTCGCAGGTCATTCATGCTGCAGAAACCGGGTTAAGCTCTGGTACATGTGATCTTTACGGTTCATGTGCGACTTAACCCTTTGTTTGCCAGTTGAAAAAACACGGCTACGCATAACCTTACTCAAGTGGCACAGGGTATTCTGTATAAGTGAATAAACAAAGATCAAGCAAGCAACAAGCAACCTTTCAGACATGGAATGTGAAAGAAATCCCTCAGTGAATCACCCAATACCTTTTCCAAACTGATTATTTGAAAACCAGTTACTAGACACTTGTCATTTGAGACCAAATTTGCAAACGTTTGTATTTTGATCACATGTCGCATTGTAGTAAATTTGTCTATATTATCACAAGGTTAAGGCAAAGGCAAAGTCGTAAACAAGCTACGGAGGCCCACATCGCCAGAACTTAACCTGTGGTGTTGCAGTGTTGCTTATTTTTTTGTGCGGTATTTCAGTGAATAAAATCCCACCTTGCAGTATTGTGGTGATCGCAAACCCTATGGTGTGTGATGTTCATACTTTTAAATCTACAGTGTTAGGTGAAACAAAATTATTTGCGGCGTTGCAGTTCCTTGTTTGACCCTTGTCAGAACTAAATTTAGCTTCTATATCTTCCTTAATCGGTGTCTATTTTTTAAAAGCACCCACCACTGTGACCCTTTGTTAAAACCATGTTTAATTTGCAACAAAATATAAACAAATACTGTCTAGTAACTGTTAATCTTTAAGATGATTTAGCTGCCAATCCCGAGCAGTTTTCATTATGTACGTAATTTGACCTCTGCCACCCAGACTATCGTCACTATCGGCAAGCTCGAGTATTCACAGCTTTAGTAGAGACCAGTAAACGCAAAATGAACATACGTATAAACAACATTAGTGTGGCTATAAACGATCTTAACGAAAATGCCCGGGCAGAGTCAGCAATTGACTGTGTTGCTTTTTTCTATGAGGCGGTGGTAAAAACTACCGAAATAAGAACGTTTAGATGCGGGGTCAGCAGGAATGAAAAACACCTTTCAAAACTAAGAGAATCCATTTGGTAAGTTTGTAACACACATTACTATTCTTTATATCTGCATAACTGATGTGTTTGTTGTGTGGAAAATTGTTGGGGTAATGACCTTGATTGTCTTGCAAAATATTATGTCATGTGCGGACGTTTTTCCTTTCTTCAAAAAGCCATATAGACCATGTCAATCATGGGACTGTGGTTTGTCAACTTTTCTTGCAGTGCTGCAGTATTAAGAGCCCCCCAATGCTTTCTTTCTTTAGCATGAAACAACTGAGAGTATTGCTACTCCCCCTTGATGGGATGCTAGTCCATCGCAGCGTTACCCCACAGCAGTATGTGGCTGGTACCCAATTCTACACCTGGGTGGAGAGAGACAATGTGGAGGTAAAGTTTGTTGTCTAAGGAAACAACACAGTGGCATGGACTGGGCCTCGAACAACCATCCTTCAGATCTGAGTCCAGTGCAGTGTGCTAACCACTAAACCACTGCATCCCCAGTATTGTCATAAACTTGTCAACAATTTCATTAGTCATCTGACCAACAGAAGGATGCACTAGAATCTGGCATACAACAGGTACACTGGAACAGCAGCATCAATGCTTTGTCTAAAGACTCTGTCATCCCCTACCCCTTTCAGTGTGTGCTTTTTCTTACACCTCACTAGGTCCCTGTTCAGGGGCAAGAGGGCCAATGTAGAATGGTTTACAGATGTTTCGCAGGTGTCAATTTCCTCAATTGTTACACTTTTGAATTCAAACGGTTTCCTTGTTTGAGACCTATTTCAATATTTCGATATCCAAAAAATGATCATCTTTTCCACAGTTTCCTTGGTAATCTTAATTAATAGACTGTTGAAAAATTGAGTACTAACCTTAGCTAAGCGAGCTCTCTTGATAAAATCGTTTAGTTTCCTCAGGGCAGCATTTCTCGGCAGGGTCTGGATGTCACTGAAGAGATCGTTGGCTTCATACTCGAACAGCTTTCGATTTTCATCGTTTTGAAGCGGCTGGTCCCAGAAAGATCCAATAAAAACGCGAGCTACCTCAGGGGTGTTTATAACTTTGCCCAAAGACCACATCAAGGCCCCATAGACCCTCATCAGCTGTTGAGTTGTGACCATGTCGGCTTTGTTGAGAACGATACGAATCTTGTCATCATAGTCACGAAGAACTTCGATCCCACGCTGAAATTCATCAGAAATGTCAAGTTTATGAGCGTCAAAGAGCAGAATTATTCGATCGCAGCGCTCAGCGAACCATTTGAGGATGCCAGTGAAATCATACCCTCTTGCAACACTTTGCTTTTCTCCCGACAAAATACCAGGTGTATCGACTATCGTGATGCTCTCAAGAACGGGGCTTGGAAGCTCAGAACAACAGAATCTGTTAAGAAAGGCATTCCCAAACGAGCTGAGGGTACGAAAAGGCTTCTTTGGATCCACAATCAAAGCATTTCCTGGTATAACTTGTTCGTTTTCTCCATGCATTACAGCGATGAAACTGTCGGTCGTAGGCTCGGGACCGATTCGTAACCCAGGAAATTCTCGCTCCAGCAGATAGCGAATGAATGTTGTCTTACCCGTAGAATACTGGCCAACTAGTAAAACCATCGGCTTTGCCACAAAGTCGGGATCAGACATAACCGGCGAGTGAAATTCATTGAAGAGATACGCTTCTTCCAGCGGTTTCAAAGTCTTGAAGTACATTTTCCGTAGTCCGTCCACGACCGAGTTGAAAACTTGAGGATTTTTGTGAGCATCGTTCTTTTTCATCCACGAAAACATGGTGACAAGGTTAAAATATCCTCAAGGCAAAAGCTGTAATGTCTTTTGATTCAAAATGAATGAATGGCCACGAGGAATTCAGCTTTGATTTGTTGTAGTTTCGGCAAACGTGCGAATGACTCGCCGCCCAATTCACTTCCGAACACGTGAGAGCATGCGTACTAACGCCCTCGGAAATTGGGCTTGCGATGTGACGTCACTGAATCTATATTTAGAAACTGAGAAATGATCTCTGAGTCGGATCTGAGGCACGTTTGGAGTAATGTCACTTCTAAATCCATATTCTATGATTACTATATTATTTCTCTATGATAGGAAATAAACTAATCTGTTCCTTTATACTTTAAAAATGATATTTTTATCACGATTCGTCTCGGTGAAAAGAATCGGGGCTACAGATGTCTCATTGCAGAACTTGAATCAACACACCATCAGCGATATTAATTTCACTTTGTTTCTTGAATTTTACCGCATCTCTTAGGAAACCAATTTTCTAGACATATATGTAACAGTGATTAATGTTTTCTTTGTCTTGGAATAAAGAACTATAAATAAATGAACAACAGGGTTTTGATGACCAATATTTCGTCAAGTTCTTTCAAATGTGCACAAGGCCACAGAGGAAACGAAAGCAAAATTAGGTATTTTATTTTCCTATTTTTAAAGTTTCAACTCTGGTTCTATGCTAAACTAGTTACAATTTAGTAGCCATTGGTATCTCAGTTCTTCCATTACATTTCGTGCACTGAATTGTTTTGTTTTCACTCTGATTGACATCTTATAAATGCTTCCCTTTTAGAATATTAAAGAGCCGGAAAGAAAAAGTGCCACGGCCTATCCCAGTGGATTGAGTGGTCCTCTGCAATGACAGTTTTAAAGCTGAGGAATCTAAAAACCGTGCGGAGACCTTGAAAAATTAAAATTTATTTTGGAGAAATGAAACTTCGGGTATAACCATATTTTAACAGACTTTTCCTTTGTAATCAATAGGTATCTTTGTAATAATTGAGAAAAGACGATTTTTCTGTCATAAGAAAATTTCAACCAGGAATTCATGATCTACGAACGAGACATGAAATAGCGGCTCGAAGTCAATTGTTTTTCATCTTGTTCTCAGTGACGTTGAGCTCAACCTGTTTTGTGTCTGTTCATGTATCAGTCGATTTATATAATACTCCATTTATGTGCAATGATATGATGATAGAACTTTGCAGATTCAGTGTGTATTGACCAACAGAATCAGACACTGTTATTTGTGGGTGACGTAAGCCCCATATATAGCCGTCATTTACTTGTAAAAAACATCATCCCGTTTGTTTATGAATTATGAGAAACTCGTGTTGCTCCAAGGGGCGTTTTGGACAAAAACCAAAACCTACAGATTGTAGCCTGTGTAGACTCTCTGTTATTTCCTTCCTTCATCGGAAAAGGTGGATTGAGAACGTCAGGCACAAAGAAGAGCTTAAGTTAACATTCTCCGAATATAAGCAGCCACCTCTGACTGAGGTATTTATTTCTTCTTTGAGATGTCAAATCTGTCTGTTCGTTCCTTGAGGGCTTCCTCCATTTCGTGATTTTCTCATTGCCAAACATTTCGCAGTGGTAGTTGCATGTTGTTTTTCAATTTTTCGCTTCCCACGACACACCCTCTTTTCCTATCCTCCGTAGACTAACCGACGCCATTTCTCCGGAGTTCTCCGGCACCCCTATTCCTATAGTATTTCGCATGATAAGCCAAAAATTAAGGCGCTGTTACACGAGACAATTATTTTCAGCAACTTGCTACGCAACGCCGTTGCGAGACAAGTTGCTGACAAAATCGCGCGTGTAACAAACCCTCTTCGCAATTGCAACGAAAATATTGTGTTGCGAGTTGCAGGAAAAGTACACTAGTGTTCTACCTTTTGCAACGTTGCGAGATCCGTTGCAGCGTGTAACGATGTCTTCTGCAACTTGCCTTGCAATGCTCTCGTCATCATTGTGTTGCAAGTTGACGGAAAAATTGCCTCGTGTAAGATCGCCTTTAGCCAATTTTCATCAATGGCCGAGGAAGCGCAAAAATGACAGGGAGCGCTAATGTATGTCAGAACGAGGCGGCAGGATATCATTGCAGGTCAGTTTCTGAAGGGAATCAGTTTAAACGACTCTCAGTGGGGAACAACTTCTTCCAGATGGCACATTCGAAAGACTGAACTCATCCCATCAATTAGCTAGTACTAGTTTGATATACAGTGAAAAAGCAAAGACAGACTAATCTAGACTGAAACAAAAAGTTTGATGCATAACAACTACACCAAATAAATATACCGAATTGGCCGATATTAATAGTTTTGACAATTGGTAATTGTGCGAAAACATTGGTTCAGTTCAGGCCGTCGTTCAACCTGTACATATGTCTATATGTAGTGTCTCAGAAGACAAATCGTTTCGACCTCTCTTTTTTTTTTTTTTTTGATGAACAAAGCTGGGGGGCGCTCCTCCCCCCCCCCCCCGAATCCTTTTCTCGAACCCTCATTGTTGAGGTCAAAGACCAAGCCGACATTGGAGGGACACTAGTGATCGTCAATGTTCGGCCACGGCTGGGTTGGGGGGGGGGGGGGGGCATTTCCATATAAAAGGCCATATAAAAGGGACGGTGTTCGGTGGAAATTTTCGAAGGAACGTCTTCAAGGAACCGGAATCCAGGCTCGTTTTATGGGCGTGGCACGCATTAATTTTCACCCCTAACAGGTACCAATTCCGAGAAGCAGTTACTATTCTTAATTGAGGGTGCTAATGGGGGTACCCAATTGTCAGTAAACTACTAATTTTTCGTCCAAATGTCAGTTATCTACTATTTTTTGGGCCAATTGTCAGGTAACTACTAATTGTAGTTAGCTATTATCTTTCCTTTTCTTACAGCGAAAATTGTTGCGTCATAACCCGAATTTTTCCTACGTCAATCATCCTTGGGGGGTGGACCTTACTCAAATCAAGAAATAAATTACAGCTTCTGGACACGAAAATAATTATAAAAAAAACAATCAATTCACGATTAATCAGAAATCTTGCTTATTGCGACAGGTCTTGTGTATTGTCGACCTGTAATCAGCTATTGAAGTGCTATAAATCAGGCCAAACAAGGTCAAACCACGGTCGCTTGCTGGACAAGTAATTATCTAATCGGAACAACTTCAAGTCAAACGCACCGAGTCCAAACTTTACCGCTTGTGGTTTAATCCCCATAACATCTGTCTAATGTTTACAAACTATGTCCATTGAATTTAATGGGGGCCCAGACAATCTGTTCGAAATTTGAAGGATTTGTATGGGAATATTATGAGGTTCGTATTTAAACGCGTTTGGCGTTTACTTGAGGTAAACGAACGCGTTTAAATATGAACCTCGTAATATTCCCATACAAATCCTTCAAATTTCGAACAGATTGTCTGGGCCCCCTGTGTTGAATTGTGTTTGCCAAGTCAAACGGCGCACGCGTGTCGTTCGAATGCCGATCCTTTGTCATCATCTCGATAAAAACTTAGAATACCTTTGACCATAGCCTGCGTGACAAGCGCAGAAAGGGGAGGGAAAAAGGGAAGAGAAATTATTCGCAAGCGCGACCAACGAGCGTATTTCAGCCGTATTTTACTTTCGCCAGGCGACTGCAAAAGTCGTGATTGGTCAGAATTACTTATATGTCAATCAAGGGCCCAATCGAACGCTCTGATTGGACACAATTAATTTATGTCATTTAAGTACTCGAAATTCGTGTTTCTCAATTTACATTCAACATAGTTATAAAATAGGGCTGGAAGGTCTGCATGACTCCCTTCCTCTCGCTTCCTCCGCTCTCGCGAATAATTTTTCCCCTTTACCCTCCCCTTTCCGCGCCTGCCACGCAGGCTACTTTGACCACTCCACTCAAAGCCATCACGGAGATCAAGGTCCAAGTTACGCTCCCTCGTGGCTGGCACTTTTGAATTGGAAGTGACTCGAATAACAGTTAATATGTCAGGTCATGCAGCGTTAGGAAAATCTTTGTTGCTTTTAAAACATCAACAGTCATATTCAATGTAATTAACAAACTTTTCACTTATCAGTTAACTACTAATTTTTTGGCCAAATATCAGTTCACTACTATGTTTTTGGCCAATTTTCAGTTAACTACTAACCCCATTAGCACCTTCTTAATTGTTTTTTACCTTTAAGTCTGCACTCTTACGTTTCCTGTCATATCTTTTCGGATGCTGCCCTAACGAGTACCTCCATAAAGAACCATGCGATTGAAGTTCATTTTAAGCGCTGAGTTGGTGTGATATCCATTGGACTTTACCGATCTAATAAATGTAGATGTAGATTCAATAGTACCAATATTAATTCTGATAAGCTAACACGTTTCTCTAAATATTTTTTTAGCAGTGAACAAAAAAGCTAAATAAAAGAATTAGTATTTGCAGGGACGTATTCGTAGATAAAATCTTCAATCCTTGACAGACTCCCGCTGACATCAAAGCCCGAACTTTCTAATCAGCCCCACCAATTACAGACGTTAAATATAACGCACAGTGAAGTGGAAACTGGTGAGTAGATTGACGGTTGCTACGATATCCCACATGCTTTCTCTTGTCTCCAGAATATTTGCTCGACAAATTCATAAAGTTTCACCTCCGCCCAGTTTGCTTGCTTTATCTTCCCAACCATTTCCTCGCTCACGAAGCTGGTGTCTGTCTTTATTCCCTGATTCACTCTAAAATCAAGATCTCTCAATAAAGAAACAACAGTTTTCAATTTACAAAACATGTTTCGACATTCTCATGTCATCTTCAGTTGCAAATGAGCCTTAACGGTTGTACATTTGAATTTTCGTATTAAAGTACGTTACAAAATTACGCTTTAAAACTTACACTTACAATTTGAATATGAAATACGCGGGAAACAAAAATAGCGCGCGCATAGTTACTTTAAGTGACTTAGGAACACACACACACACACACACACACACAAAAGAAAGCACCTCGTGAGCACCTCTTGTCGGACAAGTCTTCACATGTTTACAGGCACCTGCAGTCATCTAGGGCCTGTCATTACTCTTGCACTGCAGAATGTTTCACGATCTTAGATTCTGCCGTCTCGAAATTATAAATTAAGATCAAAGAGGCGATGCATATTAAGTGGGAAAATCCTACTCTTAATCAGCAGCTAAAGCATCTAGAGTTATCTCTTTCCTTTTAATTACTTTATTGTTGTTGTTGTTGTTGTTGTTTTTTTTTTGTCTTTTATTTCATCATTCTTGTTATTGGAAGTATTTTTCTTTGTGTGTGTGTGTGTGTGTGTGTGTGTTCCTAATTCACTTAAAGTAACTATGCGCGCGCTATTTTTGTTTCCCGCGTATTTCATATTCAAATTGTAAACGTAAGTTTTAAAGCGTAATTTTGTAACGTACTTTAATACAAAAATTGAAATGTACAACCGTTAAGGCTCATTTGCAACTGAAGACGACATGAGAATGTCGAAACATGTTTTGAAAATTGAAAACTGTTGTTTCTTTATTGAGAGTTATCGTCACTCTGCTGTCTTTACGTCCGTTTGGAAAAATCAAGATCCCTTGGAGCAACCGGCAAAGAGAAGGGAACTACACAAGACTCTTTTGGAGAATATTTAAAGTCAGATGAAAATGTTCCAGCCAACCCACAACAACGTAATATTTCAAAATATTTTCCTTAGCTCTATCGAGTGCCTCCTGCCCGCCGTTCTTGCAAAAGCTCTCCGTACCGCAGAAAAACAGCGTCATAACGTTCTGTTTGCATCCTTGGCCTTCCCTCTCGAAACAGTGCTCAATCGTGTCGTTAAATTCTCCGTTTTCGATCATCTCTTGTACTCATGAGGGGAATCTGTTCTCGCCGTGCATGTAAGCGTAATGTGAAATATACCTTTTCACTGGGTCGCGGATTTGATTGATGTAAGTGTGATTTCGTTGAATTCTCACATCGTTCCTGAAGTAAAAATGCGCATTGAAAAAAATCTATCGCTGAATGTCTTTAGCTATCTTTTCAATAATCATTGGGTAAGGTTCGTGCATCCCTTTGTCGTAAAAATCTTCAGTTGTCTCTGAAAACACCAAAAATTAAGGTTAAGCTGTGAACTTGATTAAGCTTTGATTTCATTACAAAAAATACTATCATACCAGTTCTCTCCAACAAGGCGCGGTGATTCAGAGGCGGGGGAAACGCACGTAGGAATTCGATTATCGTTACCCTAAATTAGGGTATGTATTCATTACGGATGGAAAAAACGTATAAATTTTTTCCGTTTTAGCTAAAGAAATGAAAGGGGCATTGAATGCTGGTCTGAAAGAGGGTAATGGTTTTCCTTGTTTCTTATCTTCATTTTTTAATATCATGCGCCTCTCCTTTCCTATGTTGCATGCGGACAGAGCTATTGGTTTGTATTCTTTGTTCTGTTTTTCAAAACCATCGACACAAAAACTCATGAGAGCTGCTATATTTGGTTAAACATGTACAACAGACGAAAAAAACAACAGATGTCCAATTTGCGTCAAGATGCGACTCCATTCAGTGACCTCTTCTGGCCGGTCTATGTTCTTCCAATAAATCGAGTCCACTTTGATCATGCTGAAATTCGCGCGTTATTCAACACCTTGTACGACCGCACGGGCGCTGTCCGTTTGGCCCAGGAATGGCCACGTTCAGTTTGTGTGCGCAAGTTCTCATTTTCAAATCTGCGCTGAGTTGCGTCTTCCTTCGGACAGGGATAAAGCAAGACACCACCAGGTTGTCTGTCTTTCTCTTGGGGTGGCAGAGAGGGACTGGGTACTCCTCGAAATCTTTGGTTGGGGTGTGCTTTTTTTCTAAACCCTGAACCGTTTTCAGATCAAACTATGCGATTTTCTCCGGCCACACAATTACAAACCTGACTGTTTAAGCCCCAATAGTGATCAGTTTCTAAACTCCTCTTAAAATGTCACTTCTTGATCAAATATACAGGTCGTAAGAATTCTCCCAACTTATAACATGAGAAGCATATGGACGCTACTGAGGAGAAAATGCTTGCTGATTTGGGGCTTAAAGGGCTGAGAATGTTCCCCTTTGTGAGTCTACTTGGCAAAAACCTCAAGCAAAACACCACCCAATTTTAATCTTTATCCGTTTTCAAACCAAAATGGCCAAAAAGCTGTAATCTTTAGGCCCCCGGTACTCTCGCGCACAAGAGAGTTACTGAGAGCTAGGAGAGTTGACGAGAGCCCACGAGAGTTCCCGAGAGCGTACAAGAGTCGCCGAAAGAGGACGAGTCACCAAGCGTGTGTACGAGTTTCAAGCCAAACGAGAGCTAGAGTTAAATCTCTTGCGAATTCTCGAATTCTCTTGTTATCATTTGGCTTTGGCTGTAAGAAGACCTGACGAGGCTGTTAATTAGCTTGACACCTACTGTTAGCGAATTTGAGCCGCTTAAAACATGGGCCGGATTAGCACCCTCTCTTAGTCGTTTGTTGCTACCTACTTTTGGCATACTCGTAATCCATCATGCTTGCTACTAATTTAAATATCGACCCTGTTGTCTCACTGAATATTCTGTTGTACAAAACCAGATCTGGTGATATGGGCTTACATGAACCTGTCCCAGCGTTAATAGCGTCGTATGCAAGAAAAACAGCGCATCACTTTATAGAACTGGGTAGCAGTTTCTCTTGAACCTGGGAAAAAAGACATAATATTGTTTAACGTTTACTCCGGAAATTTTGCATGGAATGTAAACTAAAACTAACTAACTAACTAACTAACTAACTAACTAACTAACTAACTAACTAACTAACTAACTAACTAACTAACTAACTAACTAACTAACTAACTAACTAACTAACTAACTAACTAACTAACTAACTAACTGCTTTTCTGGTGGATCTTGAAGGGTGTAAGGGAGGGTACAAGATAAGGAAACAAATGCATACAAAAACATGCGCCGAGATATTTAGATTTTGTTATTCCTTCAATCTGGAATTGGGCATAGACTTTGAGCAAGCCCTCACTTCCGCTAAAGATAATTGGGCGAGGAGAACACGCGAACCCGCGCAAAATCGCCTGCCGTCGAAACGCGACCAGGGATAGCAATTTTCGTGCGCGATTTCATTCTCTTACAGGTCCGATTTTGATGCAGCACTGGAGCGACTGTTCAATTAAATACCTAATCCAAAATCCTTATACCAAATGATAATAGGCCGAGCAACTAGCCTGATTCTCAGACGGTTTAGGTCGCTCGCAGCCACTCTGAGAATCAGGCTACAAAGCAATAGGCGTCGCGCGTTTTTTCTAGCAAAAATGTCAACGACCATAGAGTTATAGGACGCTGTCAGACTGCTCGTATCATTTGCGTGCAGTCTTGTAGTCGCTAACGTGCTTTCGATCACACGCGCATTCTTGTTCGCTCGATTGTCCACTGTGCCTTCTCACCAAATCATTAACCATCTAATTCTCTCAGGGGCGTACCCAGGGGATGTCCCAGGGACAGCAACGCTTCTAATCAGTCAATGTAGTGTCCCTTATTAGATATGTCTTTTGTCAGAATAAACAGTAAGTTACCATTGCAATTTGTATTTCTTTGCCTCCTCCATTGAGTTTCAAAAATTAAAAGGTTAATCATCGTGTTTATTTCACTAAGAGTTTTCAAAAGCTCTTGTAAGAAGCAGACTTCTAAGAAATTTAAGAAAAAGGACAACACTTTTGATTTTTAAACAAAGACATGTTTCGATTGCTGCCTAGTGCTCAGGCGCTTCCTTCTTTGCGCGGGACTCTTAGGTTATGCCTTGCGATCGCTGTGAGGCCTTAATTCCCGTGGCCCTTCGCTCTCACGAAAAAACTAGCGCCTGGGTACGAGGAAGTTTCGATTGTGCTGCGATAATCGTCAGTTGCGAGTAGAATTACATAGGATTTGAATTTATAATAGAGGCGCGAAGTATAGCAACTTTATTGTTTTGATAAACTTTATTGTTTTGATAAAGAACAACGACAAAACAGGTTTGGTATGAATCCTTAGCATTCAGTTTATTATAAAATATCGATAACTTGTCACACAGTTTTTCCTGCAAATCCTTTCCGTTAAAATGGTTTCTACCAAAGCAACGGCTGCACTTTAGTATAATTAAGAGAAAATGACAGAAATAAGGCAGCATATAAATGATTATATAATTATTGCACTCAGAGAGCATATATTACATTTATTCATAACTCTATATAAACAGAAAATTGTTCTGTGCATTTATTTCATATTAAAAAGAAATAGAAAGCTTTCTTTCCGAGTTTCACAAGTTATTGTAACACTTGAAAGTTTGGAAAAACTCGAAACTGCTGTGTAATTAATGCATTCACAGATTCTGTCATTCTTCCAAACCTCTATAAGTGTTGGAAAGTATAAATACCGCTGTCACTGTGTTTACTTATTTTAGCACGGTTTTTTCTGCGATATAGAAAGATACGCAAAATTAAAGGCTGTAACGCTTTGTGCAAAATTTTGAAGCCTTTGCGCCTCGTTAATTTGCGATTTTAACAACACACAAGAACACGTAAAAATAAGGATTCTGTCAACTTTAAAATAAACTTTCAAGGAGCATATGGCAATACAAACTTTCGTGGAGCGTTGATTATATTATTTTTTTCCGAGCCAGGCCCAAGTGACTTCACAGCCTATTGCTCTATAGGTTGATCGTTGGACAAAAATTAAATATGCGTAATATGGAACGTATTGCCACTTCGTAGACCTATAAAGTAACAGCTCAACAAGAATTGCAATCTGCGGTGCTTTAGTTGTACAAAATGATATCCTAGTTAGGAGAGAGAACTCAAGATCGTAATTACTTTGACAAACGCTGTCACAAGAAGTCGTCCAAATTGAGACGCTATGAAAACGAGGAGTATATCAGGCGAAGTTTTGCTCTGAGAAAATAATGATACTCTATTCAAAAGGCAAAAAAATGTCAATTATTAAAAAAAAAACCTAACACAAAATGACAACTGTTAACTGTACAGGCAGCCTGTGAATGATCGAATAGAACCTGAGAAGGTTTGCTTGTATAAATGATGCGCCACTCAGAAAGCAGTTTAACACTTAACACGAGACGCCCTCTGTTTCATGCAACAAGTCAACGATGGAATATAACTGGAAAAAGTTTTGCTAGTGCAAATGATACGCTATCCAGAAGGCAGAATAACACGAAACTATTCTCTTTTAAGCACCAATTCATTGATGAGATATTATAAGCAGCGAAAATTTCGTCGTACAAACGAGAAGCTATTCGGGAGGTTTATTAAGATCCATTTCCAGTTGCTTAACTTCGTCCAGGATGTGCTGATGTTCCTCGAGTAGTTCAGCATATTCTCTGATCTTTTGCTCTCCTATCTCCTCTAATTCCTGAATTAAGATCAACCACATACATGCTGTTAGTCCTTTTACCCTTTAAACTCCAGCATCACAATCCAAATTCTCAATACTGGTCTCTACGCATTTTGTTGAATAGCAGTTACGAGTACTTGTTCAAACATCGAGACAGTTCATCTGCGGGAATCACTTCCTTAATTCTCATGACCTGTATGTTCTATAATGTACCGACATAATGAGGAGAAATTTGATGATGACCACTATCAATTTCAGTTCTTCATGTGATGACAATACATGATTATATAGAGAGATCACAAGAACAAAGGGGATGGCAATCAAACGTACAATATTACTTTGCAGTTCCACTTTTGCACTTCCACTGGCCAAAGTGGTAAACGGAAACGAAAACCCAGCCAGCCGAAAAAAATGTTCTCTAGTCTGTAGCTCGTTAGCTACCATTTTTCTCGCGAGCCACGCTACGATATTCGAATATGAAGAATTGTATAGTAAAGCTACAACGAAAGTCAGCAATAGCTGACGAGAAGAGGGGAGTTGACCAGAGTTGGCGAGAGTAAACAAGAGCTGGAGAAAGCAGAGTTGACAAGTCCAGACGAGGATAGACGAGCGGGAAGACGAGAGTTGACGAGAGCAGACGAGTGTAAACGAAAGCTCACAAGATTTGACGAGAATTCACGAGTCACGGTACGAGAGTAGACGGGAGTTGACCAGGGTAGACGAGAGTTAACGAAAGTAAACGAGACTAGACAAGAGATGACGGGAGCATACGAAGGTAAGACGAGTGTAGATAAGAGTAGACATGAGATGACGACGAAAGTTGGCGAGAGCTTAAGCGAGTTAACGGCAGTCAACGAGTCAGACCAGATGAGAGCTAACGGGGGATAACGGGAGTTGACGAGAGTGGAGGATATTTCAGCTCGCTTTTGTTTGTTCAGTTCTGCAACTCATATGCGTTGACTTAAAAAATTGGGAAGCACCAATAAGTCTACCCATCTATTTTTGTCTTTCTTTCTTTTTTTTTTTTTTGGGGGGGGGGGGTCTTGAAAATCAAGAGGTTTTAGTTTTTCTTTAAATTCTTTCTGCCTGAAACCATCCAACGTACCTGGATATGCTTTGCGGCTTCCTGTTCACTCTCAATATCTATAAAAAATACAAATGACAAAGAGATCAGTTTATATAAAACGGTTATGGTGCTGAAACCGAGTTGATATAAGGTAAATTGTCCACCATGAAGAAAATCAATCTTGCATAGTTACCTAACAGGTTAATAAAAAGACAAAATTTGCTGAGTAAAAAGTTTCAGGGGAGCGTTTCGACCTGTTCCCAAAATGGATTACTACGTTGCACAGGCCTTTAAAATAAAGAGCTCTGAGGATTCGGGTTCCACACGGGGTAACAGGTCAAAACCGTCCACAAGACAAAATGCCCCCTAGCCATAAATTTCTTAACGACTGTTTTAAGAACTCGACATACAATTCTTGTAAGTTAGAAATAACGCAAAAAGCCCTGCCTCGCTTATCGTAGTCATAAATCTCTACACCCTCCAGCAGTCCTTCATCAGTTGTAAGACTGAAGCGAATTCCTTTCGCCACCATTTCTTCTCCTGGGTTTTCATCACCGTTCTTTTCCTTTCCATCCACAGCTGTCTCTTCTTCTTCTTCTTCTCTTTCATTGCTGGCAGAATTTTCTGTGATAACTTTACCATCATCATCTGAACCTTCGCTGACCTTCTGAGCTGGATAAGCAGGTTCTGAGTCTACACTCTCAATATCCAGTTTGCCTAACTTTTCCTCGGCATCAGCTTCTGAAATCCCAAGCAGTCAATAAAGTAATAATTTATTTACCACCGCAAAAGTAGAAGTGATTACCTCATCTATCGTCTTAGAGAGCATGTTAAAAATGATCTTCCCTATGACGAATGGGTGTGTGTGGGGGGGGGGGGGGGGAGGGAATGTTGATTGAGCTCGCACGGACTTTAAATGTCAACTTCATGTCTTCCTTAATATCCAAGCAAAACCACGCTTTTTCATTTTTCTCGCTCAAATTTACCTGAAAAGAATCCACCGTACCGAAAAAGATGGCGACTGGTACATTTACCCATAGTTCTTAGCGAACAAGAACCCTAAAAACGCTCATAAAAACGCAAAGAAAAGTTCTAAAAACTTCAAACTTAGCATAAGGAATGTTGCTAGCAGAGGGACAAATTTATTCAAAAAATATGGCTTTTTATGTGCTTATTGGCTGTGTTAGGTTCGCAAGGTATTGTGGTAAAATGTACAGCCGCCATCTTTTTCCGTACGGTGGATTGACATACGTGACAGGTACAAGTTGCTGTTCTTGGAACTACACGTTTCCATGGCAATAATAGTTTAAAGGCATGTTTTCAAAAATTTAGCCACTCTTCGTGCCCCATTGGCTTGATTATTTTTCAGTCAATTTTCGTAGTTTTCTGAAATTTTCTGAAATTTTCTAAAGATGCAAGATCAAAGAGAATCTTGCTCGAAGGTCACCGAGGGTTCAACTCAGTGACGTCTTCGTCTTCATCTTATTTTACGAACCTCAAAGGCAATGTGTTTGCATGTCTCATACACTGAACAAATGTCATAATTCCAGCATTTATGCTCTTGAAGTTATGGAGGGGAAGGGGGAAGTGTCAATCAATCCCCACCCCACCCCGCCGATGGCAAGTCTTTCAAACTGGTATGACTCTGAAAGCTAAAAATTTGCTCCTACCGTCAAACAGTGCTGGTGTCTGATTAGGCGTGGAGCCTTTAAAGGGCCCTGGGGATGAAAGAAATGGCACCGGGATAGCACTCTGCATTGAGACATCAGGAACATCAGAGGTGCCATTTGATTTGTTGAGCGCGCTGCTCTTAGACCCAACAAACATGCCGTTTTTGGTTCCCGGGCGACTTATGTCTGGAATGTTCATTGGATTGAAGTTGATTACTGCTGGTGAGGCATTGTTTACGGGGTGATCGAGACGTGTTGTTGGTTTGTTGGTTCTGTTGCTGTAGATGTATGGTGCATTGTATGCTGGCTTTTGCTGTTTTCCAAGTGTCGTCATGCTGATATCTGATCTGATGTACGGGAGAGGGATCAATATGGGACGAGTACTGTTCCTGGAATAGAGAAAAAACCACCACAGAATATATGAACAGTCTTTCAGTTGGCAGTCGAAAGAAATCAACTTCTTGCTTCAAAATGGCATATAAAAATCCATTAGTTTGAGTTCCAATTGAGTTCCAGTCGACTGAGAGACTATGAGTTAAATTTGAGTTGAGCTCGAGAGTGATGGTAGGTAATGGTCCCCTGAATGAAAGTGCCAATAGGACTCTCAGACCCTTACTCTGTACCAGACCATGTTTACCTGCATTTTGCAACCTATTCTCAGTACTAGCACTCTGGTACTAGACACCAAAAAACTCTACCCAATCCCAGACTCATCAAATGTCAATTTCTGTTCTACACTAAATTCTCCATACCGCTCTTCAGTTTGCCAGTAAATAACACAGTTTCAGATCAAAGATGCGATGATTTCTATACGCTATCCCAACCAAACTGCCTGAAAACCCTCTCTCCTCTGCAGACGCCTCCTACAGTCACGTCTTGACAGAAAAAGCGCGCGGAGGCTGGGTAGAGAAAAGAATATATAGCGCGGGGAACTTGTTCCTCGCGCTCCCGTTCACTGCACACCAGAGAGCTGAAACCCAATATCTGACACAGTGGCATGCACTTAAGTATGTAGCTTATAAATGGGAGTATCCCGCCCTAAGGAATGACCTTATCGTTATCTGAAAGCTAACCATTCAAATTGCGCCTAACCATTTTTGTGAGTTGCTCTTATGCAAGCTCGTGTACTTTGCGAGAATGACAAGACATTCTGCTTGGCATAGGTTTTCTGTTGTGTATTTATACCCACTGTGCGGATCGAAAACCCTGGATTTCTATTGGCTATCCAAAGAAAGCCAACTGTCAAATGTGGTTTTCGATCCGTTTCCGTTTGAAGCTTGCGCGTGTTTGTTGCGTTGTTTGAAATTTTAGCACTCCGTATTAGGTTGAAATGAGGAGTGGACCGTTAGTCCCTGAGTGCTCCTATTCCTTTGTGATGTTTACTGAGTGCTGACATACGATGTTCTAGCTTACACGTTTGCTTATTTCGGCGGCATTAGTTCAAACTCAATGCTAAGCACTTAAGTGGATGGTTTGAATGAGGAGCTGTTGAGTTATCTGGAGCTCACATAGCTTTTGCACAATCGGCAGTGTTGGCTTTGAATATGGTGCGCATTGTTCTATGTTCTCTCCTCTGTGTTTTTTTGTTAAAGTGCTCACATATGATGCTACTCACATGAAGTAGAACGGGGCCTTCGCATGAACAATCAACCACAGTTATAAAATGGGGTTGGAAGGCCTACGCGACTCCTACTTCACGTCTTTGTTCGCCGCGCCTTATCTCGGTCTTTTGACCAATTTTGCTTCTTGTGTTTTCGTAGTGGGTTGAGTTTGGAGGATTTTTATATGGTGACTGAATTGAGCCGTTACCACTCTCTAGGCGTCACATATATATCTGATCAATTTTCTGATAACCGGTGGATTCTTGTGGCTTGCGCGCACTGTTTGTTATTCTCAGCTAAATTTGACCTCTGATCGTTTGTTAACTTAATGTAATTTCTATGCCGCTCTCGGCATATAAGGTACGTTGAATCTGGCTCGTTTAGGAACTTGATAGAGTTTTTCAGCCTCTCCTGTTTGTATCTGTGACAATAAAGGATCTGAAATATTATCTGGAACGTGATGAGTTCCCCTGCTGATGTTTGTAACGCTAGGCTCGGCTTATTTGTATAATTCTGTTGCAGGATGTTGTGTTTCGCATCACGGATCTAGCTATGCAACATGTAATAGATGGCTGAACTCTGCTTCAGTCAAACATGTGTGAGAAAGCTCCTCTTGAAACTGAGAGTTTCGTGTCTAGGGGCTTTATATCTTTCCTCCTGTTCTTAGCAAGTCTATCGACTGCGTGTTTGTGTATGCCAGGCGCAGTCAATCGATAGAAATCGATATCGGAATCAATCGATATCAATCACCGATTGATATCGATGAAAATCGGTAATCGATAACAATCGAACTCACAGAAAAAATTTATCATCGACCGTTATCGATTGACGAAATCGATAACAATCGATAATAATCGAGGTTTATATATATCACAATTCGCGAGTCAAGCCTTGGTTTTATGACGACGAAAAACAGAGAAAATTGTTTCTTCCTTTATATGTGTTGTTCCTAATTAATATTTATGGCGCCAAACTGATTACTTTTTTGCTACTGGATTGTTTTTTTATTTCTTGCGTACTCTGTGATTTATTATTACGTTTCATAAAAAAACTGATTTTGTTGTATATTTTGCTTCATATTTATGGCGTTGCTATAGCGAGACTAGAGGGTTGCACACCCCTACTTAGGCCGCAACTTCCTCTTCTTCTATTATGAACTGCGCTGAAGCTTAACATCGATAAAAAGACCAAATCATTTGTTGTTCTTTTTTTAGTATGGGCTTGTTGATATTTGCAAGACTATTTGCATATCCACGATTGGAGGACTCAATAAAACCTTAGAAACAACATCGTGTCAATGTTTAACTTGTAAAAATTGATAAAAATAGTTTCCGATAAGAATTGATAATAATCGATAACAATCGATAAACCAATCGTTATCGATTTCCATCGGAAATCTATATCAATCGAACTCACAACTTTTTTTCTTTATCGATTCCTATCGAGTGGTATCGAAAAATCGATATCAATCTGCCATTGATATTTTTATCGATATTTTTATATTGTTATCGATTATCGGTTTATCGATTGACTACGCCTGGTGTATGCCAATGCGTACAGGCAAGAATGCAGTTTCGATTCTTTCAGTGAATCTCTTCAGTTGCTACTATGTTAAGGTTTTGTTTCTGCGTATCTCGAGAGGGTCCGAGAAACTACGATTTCTTTAGAATGGTACTTCCTACTACAAGGGTATTTTTGCGCGGTTTATGACTATGCATGAAAAGTAGATCTCAGTAAGGGCTGTTGGAATCCAAAAGGAAAATTGAGGATAACCCTGCATTTTCTCAGATAATTGAACTTAAATTTGGAAAGAAAATGCCATATATCGCTGTGTGTTTGAAAGTTTTTCAGAATTTTTTTCAGAATATTAGGAGAAATTTAATGCTGACCACTATTGGGTTAATAACAGCAATAAAACTCACTCGTGTTTATCATCGTCTTCTGAACCAGGAAGAAAAAGTAGCCCATTTTCATCATTTCTTGTTTTTTCAACATCGGTTGTTGTAACTGATGTTGCTGCAGCATCTTTATCTGTACCAGGTTTCTTCATATGCTGTGTAATCTTTGGAGTTCTTTAAAACAAGAGGAAACAGTAAGTTGTAGTTAAAATAAACCCTCGCAAAGTCATTTACTGTAACTGCGGTATTAACACTAACCAATGTAAAATATATCAAAACTAAAAAAAATTGCACGTGTTTAACTACTGTTCAGACAAATATTTGCCCAAAACAAACCTGTCTGGTCGAAATTTTTAGGGGCCAAAAATGTTTATACCTAAACAAGTAAAAACTAACGAGATTAAGTTCCAACGTTTCGGCGACTTCATGACGCCTTTAGCAAGGAATGATTTGATGAATACAGTGCGAGTTAAAAAGAGTTCAGGTCAGATAAATTTACATAAAGGAAGATAAACTAGACAAAAACTTAAGCACAGGTGGAATCTGATTGTACCTTCAAGCACGGTTTTAATTGCTTGATGTATAGCATTTTGTTAATTAAACAATCAAATTTGTTCCTGCATTTTTTTAGCACTTTAAGGTGACTGAGGAGGTCACCAGGGACTGCGCCCTCGTGTTCTTTGTCGTAGTGCTTGCTTAAAAATGTTTATGTCCTAGAATTTTACAGAACTTACACAATGAAAATAAAAGAAAAAATTCACTTCAGTGGCAAACCCATGAATAGGCAACTTGGGAAGATTTCTTGTTAACTGATACAGTTGTTTTTGGAGAGAAAAATGGCAATTTTTGTTCCTTTTCGTGTGAGTTTAAATCATTCATTCGCCAGGAATAATTTATTTTGGACTTCAACGACAACAACAACAAAACAAAGCAAACAAACAAAATTATACATAAATTTATCCATGTGTTATTTCTACTACGGAAAAACATCAATAAAAACAATGGTCAAATTTGTGGAGTAATTTGTCATTCATGGGGTTAAATCATTAACTGAAAAGTCTTGTTTTATGATATAATTTACTTCTAATGAAATTATTATAAAATTTTACTTCTAATTGTAAAGAAAAAATATTTACCTGAGCTGTACTGGTGCAGAAGTGTTTATATACTGCACTGGGCCTCTTTTTGTATCTCTCCGACTTGGATACAGTAGACTGTACAGAGATTCAATTTTCCCCTGCAGCAAATTAAATTCAAAAAGCACTTAGTCTCAGATGTCACAGCTAAGGTAGCGCTTTCACCCGAAGTTATTTAAAGTCTGTGAATGTTGATTCGGCTAAGGTTTGAGTGACTGAATTGCCACTCTCTGCACTATACGTTGTCATTCTAACAACTGAACTAAGCATGCAGTTGTAAAACAAGCCATAATGTTTCAGTCAGTCTTAAGGTATACAAGACTGTAACAATATAGCAAACAGAACTGATAATGTTTTCATGACCGTGAGTTAGAGTTCCAGTAGCAATGCATCAATAGCAAATTCAACAACTGATACACGTCAGGATCACTTGCCTACAACTATTAATAGTGAATTAAGTTTCAACAGTATTGCTGCATCCTGAGAAGTACATGACTGTATGATTTTAAATGTAGTGTTTTTTCTTGATTGAAAAATAATTCCCTTGTTCCCTAGTCATCTGTACTGTTTATTGCTGTCAAACCAAGCAGCACATTGATGAAAGATAAACTGGTCCCTCGCACCCATCTGAATTCACACTGGCAGTATGTATATGATCTGCATAATGACATATCTTTTGACATTGAGTGAAATAAAAATTCAATGGCAATGCCATTGCAATAGTTTTCCATAGTAATGTTAACAATATTAATGTAATGGGACTGCAACTATGGCAATACTACTGTAATAGTCAATACACCAGTGAGTAACAATCACCACCATCAAAGTCTCCATGGAGTAATGAACAGGGTTCGACATCTCCACTCACCCGGTCGCCCGAGGCGAGTAAAAATCAAGCGGGGCTAGTAAATATTTTGTGTTCGGTAGTCCGTGGGCAAGTAGAATCTTAAGGAAACTCACTGAAACACATTGGAACACATTGTGAAGTTGTTATCATTTTTGCTGGAAACTGCTCTGAAACAAAACAACCGCAGAACCGTGGTGTATTTCACTCTGTCCTTCGCACATCCATCGCGACTGTTTCACTGCACGCACTTGACTTCGTAACCGCACAACCTCCAGCTTTTATTACCAGGTTACTAAGTTATGTAAGTTATCAGGTGTCTTGCAACTGCGGTGTCATTTACGTTCTTCTCTTTCAAGTAAATCGGGATTTAAGGTTCCACAAAAGGCCTCTAAAAGTAACCTTAAAGTTACAGTGGGACCTCCATTTAATGAAGTGCCAAAGGACTGGGGAAATTGGTTTGTTATATCGAAAGTTTCTTATATTGAGGTTCTTTTCCATACATTACACTTACTGGGCTGAAAAATATCGTTCGTTATACCGAGGACTTCGTTATATAGAGATTTGTAAAATCGAGCTTCCACTGTACAAGCCTCGTTAAAATTCAAACATTTTGAAAGCCAAGCTACAAAATGCAGACCTGTTTTACCTGACTCTTGTAAACATTTACGTAACATTTGCCACTCGATTGTTGAGATAAATATAATTTTGTTCCTTCGACTTGTTTTACAACCATGGGCTTAAAGCTTGCAACAAATACACAGCTGTCACTTAGCTATTTAAGCTATTAAGGTCCTTCACAGTCTTTAGCTCTACTGCCGGTCAAGATGATATGGGTGAAAAAAGACATTGGTAAGGAACCTGGGTGACTGAATTGTGCCGTGGGCTAGTAGATTTTTGAAGCTCACTTGCCTGGTGGCTAGTGACTCAACTACACAGATGTTGTACCCTGGTAATGAATGGTTGTCACTTACACGACACACTCTTTGGTAGACTTCTTCAAGCCCAGCAAGCTCTGCTTGAATACTTTCTTTCTCAACATCTGATATTATTCTGCTATTTTTCGATTTGAGTTCCACAGGAGTAGACACGACGTCATCCTCAAGATCACTGTCCAGAGGCCTGCTGGGTGGGGTTGAATACACAGCCCTCCTGTCAAATAAAAACAAACAAAAGATGAAACAACAATATGAAGCATAGATGTTAACCTCAAATCATCCAGTATCCTCAATGGTTGATAACTATTGGTCAATGAATGGATTAACATGGTAAATTATCTGTATTAAGTTTGTCCTACTATGGGACTACAAAAACGAACAAACAACCAAATGATTCTCAGTCCCTGCCAGCAGTTGAATTCCATGACCTTTCACACTCTGAATTGTGAATTTAAATGCAAAAAGGAAGCTCACAAAAATCCAGGCATATGAATTTCCTTTCAAAACTTTAAGTTCTTTTAAAACCTTTCAAGCCCTAACAGTGATGAAAATGAAATTTCTTCTTACATGATCACTGCCTGTTCAAACATTCAAGTGATGTGAATAAAGGAAACAATCACCAGGATAAGATGCCTTGATATTTAGACACATTCTCCTTACTAGTTCCATACGAAATGTATGGAGAACAGTAAGGAGAATATGCATTTTTATATCAGGGCTTAAAGGGTTAATTCTCTGATTTCTCGTTTATTAATAACCAGTGAGCTGCATGGAGCAACATCTCATGTACCCTTTCACATGTTATTGAATGGCGCAGTGAGACCTACCTTGCCAAATTCTTCAGATTGTAAACTGTAGAGGTAGCAGGCGGAGGGGAGGGAGGTTCAGTTGAGCGGCAAGCTCTGATCATTCTTGGTTTTGCACGCTGTCAGATAATAACATAATTATCATAGTGTGAAGATAATTTGATGTGTAAAGCGGTACATACATGTAATCAATTACATCCCAGCTAAAACAAAACAAAATTTGCTCACACAACTGAAAAATCAGTCGTATGCATACTAGAGCAATTTCTTACACCTGAGCCATTAAATGTAGGCTAAATTTAAAAATCTAATTTGAGAAAAAAAAATAGCTTAATATGTCAACCATCAATAACTGACTGATTACCTGATTGATTGATTGATTGATTGATAATTAAAATTGACTCGAACTAACTGGTTTAATTATCAATTAACTAACTGATTGATTGATTGATTGATTAATTGATTGATTGATTGATTGATTGATTGATTGATTGATTGATTGATCCATTCATTCATACCCATTGACTGACCGACCGACCGACCGACCGACCAACCGACCGAGTAACCGACTGACTGATTGACTGACCAACCTTAATTTGTGAAGCAGTGAATCCAGTCTTCTCTGCAGCTTTGGGTAATTTGAATGGGTCTGGTCTTCTCCTCTATTAAAACACAAAATTCAGTCCTTAAAAATCCTAAATTTATTCCAGCCCCACATTCTAAATAATGATATTAACTTCTCAGTGATAGTGACTGTTATTCATTTCCAAATATGAGTCTTTTAATTGATTTTGGTGGCAATTTTGTCCACTTATAACTGGAGTTTATATCATCTGGATTAAAAAAAATAAAGGATAAGAGTGCACTCGGGCCAAGGTGGCCCACACGGCCAGAGCTTATCCCGGTTTCTGTAGCATGAGCAACCGAGAGTATTGCTACTCCCCCTGGATGGGATGCTAGTCCATCGCAGGGTTACCCCCCAGCGGTACGCCGTCGGTACCCATTTATACACCTGGGTGGAGAGAAACAATGTGGGGCAAAGTATCTTGTCTAGGGAAACAACACATTGCCAGGGACTGGGCGTCCAACCACCGACCTTCAGATCTGAAATCCAATGCACCAAAACCATTAAACCACCGTGCCCCCATATTTGAATCCACTTATAAGAGCAGGAACCTCAAGGAAAGGTGGTGTCTGTACGAGAGGTAACTGATACTAAAAGCAAGTTTACAGTGTTTCATTAAGACTTCTTAAATCTACAAGTTAAAAGAAATTTAACCCATCAACGTCTGTGCCAGACTGAACTGGCCTTGATTTTGCGTGTGTTCGCTTTTGGCCCTAGCCTCCCCTAGAAAGACATTTTTGGTCCCCTTTTGTCCTAGTAACTGTTGTCTTTGGGAATGTTCAACCAATCAGAATCCACCTACTGCACATATATTTGAAGGCTTGATGGGGGTCCTAGAAGAGAAGACTTCTTGCCACTCTGCGAGAAGATCACATTTCATTCAAAATGGCTGCCGTGCTCTTCATGCATGAATTTTCAAGATGGCAATATCTCACTCTTGGAAGGAATGATTATCTTTTGAAACTTAAAAATTGAGTGAAGAAGCTCTAAGGAACACTTGACAAGTTAAGCAATGGAATTTAGAGTTTTAAGAGCAAAGAAAACTTCTTTCGAGGACAAACAGCCATTTTGTCAAAGCGAAGGACAATCTTCCATCTCCAAAGATTTTTCGAGCTGCGAACTTTCTGGGAAATGCTCTAGCACTTCTACGAGTCTACAGTAGAGTCAATTACACATTTGATTGTAAATTTTTACCAAAATAGCATTTTAATTGAGGGATTCTTCCTATTCCTTAAAGTTTCCATAACAGTTTTGAAAAATGTGCATAGTTCGCATTTGCAAATTTATGCTCTTCAAATGCTCTTCAAATGTTCTTACACATTTAATTGTAAATTTTTACCGAAATAGCATTTTAATTGAGGGATTCTTCCGATTCCTTAAAGTTTCTGCAACAGTTTTGAAAAATGTGCACAGTTCACATTAGCAAATGCTCTTCAAAATTACTTGCACATCGAGCGAAATCATTGCGCATCGCTTCCCTCAAAGAAAGAACTGAACACGTTTAGTTTTCTGAAACAAATAAAAGTGTGTATCAATAAATCTATTATTTAGAAAAGCTTACTGTCTCCTCTTCTGTGAATCTTCATTCATGAAATTTCAAAAAATAGTAATATGACCTAAAGAGACACAAATCCTCTGTTGTGGTTTGATTTCACGCACGAGACAACATGTGAAATCTCTTGTATAACTTTTCAAAATTTTGACTCTGACATAATATTTTTGGCTAACTCTTAATTGACAACTGGTGTATTTTATTCAAAAGACAGAATTTTTAACTATTCTAGATCAAGTGAGTGTTGTTTTTTCGGGCCTATAAATTGTCCTTTCGTACTGCACATGGGGTTGTTTATTACCAACTGCCACTTTAGCAAAGCGATAAAAAAAACATGCAGACGTTAATGGGTTAAGCCAGTTAACAGCAGAGAGAAATCACATGCTCCTGTTGTCTTCGTCATAGACATAAACAAATGCAAAAGCAAGTACAAAAGGAGGTTTTTCCTGGACAGGTGGTCCCCTGTGAAGTGCCCGCCCAAGAATGGTGTGTTCACTAGAATTTAATATTCTTCTAGCATACATGTAGCATTTTAGTGGGGTGTTTTATTACAGCATTTTGAATGGGAGTGGCCTCAGCGGGACTCTGGGATATGTGGGGGACTCACACTCATAACTGAATGGCAGACAGTGCAACATGTTAAGACAGTTTGCCCTCTTAATTTTGGTTTAGGATACCTAATCACAACACAGAAAAGGGACCAATTGAATACATGTTTGCCTATAAGGTGTTCAAGTTATCACCCACACTACAGACGATCAGGAAATTTTGAGAAGGGCATCTCAAAAGCCAAAATTAAAAAGAAAGTATAAAGGCCTTCTCAGGCTGAGGTGGGAGAAGGATATTTTTTGGAGCAACAGAATACAGCTTCATAAATTCAAGCTTACATATCTGTCGTCCTCCGGCCTGTTTTTCATGCTGCAAAACTGGCCACGCCCCTTAGCAAGAGGTGGAATTGACCGATGTGCTCTTCCCACTCTGGGAGACATCTCATCCTGCAAGAAACAAAGAAACAAAGATTTATTTTTTGAGGGGAAAATTTGGTTATTTGTTGTTTTGGTTCAGGTTATGGGTATTGTCAAACAATATAAGGGAAGCGTAGAAAACTGCAGGTGGCAGCCCTGCAATAAGCAAGCATCCTATCCAGGCAGGAGTATAAATACAACAGAATCCAAAGTTATGCAATGGACAAGTGGATCACTTTCAACCAAAGAGCAAATTTATCATATAAACTATATAACTCAAAACTAACACTAAGTGTCAATCAAAAAGCCATCAACACTTAAACCAATCAAAGTGCTAGTTACTCATGAAAAATTGAGAGCTCAAACCACAGGAAATGTAGAGTAATGGCCAGGGAAGGGGAGAGCTCAAGCTTAGAGTTCATTAGTCTAATTTTCAATAATTGAAATTACTAATTACTTGAAGACTAACCAAGCGGTAACAAGTGACATGACTAGATTAGTTTACTCCAGTACAATCTGAACATTAAATGTTCCAGTTCCTCTCTGGAAAATGTACAGAGATGGGATTAGCCTGCCCCTCACTGGATGCAAGTTTCTTATCTTAGACAAAGTTTTTTTGTGTACGAGATGCTCTAATTTCCACACTTAACTTAATTTAAATTTGGCATATAACTGAGAAAGTCTAGTTATTACTTACCAAGCTTACATAATGACCTTGTGGTGAAGCTACAGCTGAGCCACTGTATGGGGAGGCAGCTTGAACGAGTCCTTTTGGAGGAAACCCATTGGCAAAATGTACTTGTCTTGCGAAAGCATTTGGGTTGCCGTCTCTCATCATTGTCAACTGACAAATGCAGCTGTCCACATGCTTAATTTCATCATTTTCATACTATAATACTGTCAATGTTTCTTAAAGAAAAACAACATTTGAGATTTCAGCAAGCTTGATAACATGTGGAGGTACAGAAGTGAAGTGATTAGCACAATGGAGAAGTTTCAGTCTGACTCTTAATTATATGATTTTGTAAACAATGGTTTGCACCCAGGAGTCACATCATAAGTTGGTGAAGTATGATCATCCAGGTGAGTGTAGTCCTGGGAGGGACTATATTTGTGATGATATATTTGAGTGACATTTCAACAACCAGAGTGGAAGTCAGGTTACTAACCATCAGTTAAATATGTCATCACAAACAATCCCTCTTAGGACTTAACACTACCCTCGACGATCATACGTCACCGACTTGTACCTGTAAGATTGGAAAAAATATATAAGATCAGAAGGTTGGTGGTGGTCCAGGGAATCCTGAATGCAAGGGGTGACTTAGCAGTGAAAATAAAATCCTGGGGTAGTAGTGATGCTCCTAGTTACATCTGAGCACCAGTCTTGGTAAGCTACCTGGCTCATTTAACCCTTTAAGCCCTGATATGAAAAAACATATTCTCCTTACCGTTCTCATACAATTTCTTGTGGAACTAGTGAGAAGAATTTAACTGTATGTCAAGACATCTTATCCTTGGTGACCGTTTCCTTTATTCTCATCACTTGAATGTTTAAACAACTAGTGATGATGTAAAGACAAATTTCTTTTTCGTCACTGTTAGGGCTTAAAGGGCTAATGCGCCGATCAATTCGAAACTTCAACATCCCCCCCCCCCCCGGGCATACCCCGGGCATTTGACTGTGCATCGTGCCCTGGGAGGGGGGAATTTGAACGTTGCATTAGAATGGTGGGGAATTTGAACCGGATTTATCTCTTGTTCTGCGTAATAGGCCTGTGAATTTTTTCGGTTTTTGCGGGGTCTGACGGATTTACAAGATAGAATTTCACCTTTGTTAATGAATAACTCTTTGAAAAGGGCCTTTAAAAGAAGGTTGAAGGTGTCATTACGGCATATCTCTCTCTGAAAGGCATGTAAAGTGCTTGATTGAAGACCAAATTTTTCATTGAGGAGAGGCAGTTCAGTACTAATTGGTGGGGCATTTGAACGGCTTTCTTGCCCCGAATGGAGGGAATTTGAACAAGCCAATCTTCAAAAGTTCAAATGCCCGGGGGGTTGCCCGGGGGGGGGGGATGTTGAACTTTCGAATTGATCGGCGCATAAAACACAGGATTGTATACAAGACTATAATACGCGTACGTATGGTACTGTAATTACATCGTAGAGCTGAAAGTCAAAACTGAATCAGTCAGTTCCAGTATATCATTTAGAGCCTTAACCTAAATTTTCCACAAAATGTAGAACAGGAGTCGGGTAAAAATAATTAATGACCGATTTGTTTGTTACAATTATATAAAATTATCACTGTTTACGTACCGATGTTGTGAGAACAATCGATTGTTTAATGTTTCTTTAAGCGATTTCGATTCCTTTTTTCTCCCCCAAAAGATTTAGAACCACAAACAAACTGGGTTACTTATTTAACCTGCATTTAGATAAATAACAGTTCGTTTCTTCGTGACAAATAGAGGACAGCTAAGCTCTTTACCTGCGGAATGTAGTTGCTACCAGCGACGTGGATACGACAACGAACCAGACGACAGTCCATGCAGGGATCGAAAACTTTACCTCAGATTGTCAAAGGCTGGCATCATTCTTCTAGGAAATAATTCTGTCCAGTGGCTCTTTCCGCTTTTACTAATAAACAATATTTGACTTGTATAGATAAGCTCAATAAAGCTCAAAAGATCACTTTGTGTGCGTAATCTGATGGAGCGTTTTACGTTTCCACGTGACGTCACAAATTCGATTAGATTCAACGCCAGCGATCTCTAAAATTTGCGGTCAAACGCAAAAACAACTACCTCTTTGTTTAGGTGAATCAAGGTGAATCACGAGATGTAAGCCCGTTTGACGCCAGCGGTTTTAACAGATGCGGTTAAGTTGCAAAAAGCGTCGTACTTTGTGTAAGTATTGCGAAAGTTATACGTTCTCTTTTCGTACATTTTTGTACTCACATGGCAGGATTTTGGAGTTCCCGAGCTATGTAATGGAGATTTTGCGCTCTAATTTCAAAGAATCCCTCGCCACTGTCTCTGAAGCGATTAATTCAGCTTCGTTGCTTGCTTTTGATGCTGAATTTTCGGGTCTGAACTTGAAATGGGGAGTGGAAACTTCCTTCGATACTCCGCAAGAACGCTACTCCAAACTCAAGGAGGGATGCAAAGATTTCATTATTATTCAGTTTGGACTGTGCACCTTTACCTGGGATAAAAACACCGAGTCATACATCGTCAAGCCTTTTAACTTTTACATCTTTCCTAAGGTTTGGAACCGTCAGTGCCCCGACATCCGCTTTTTATGTCAAAGTTCCAGCATGGATTTTCTTGCTGAACACAACTTTGACTTTAACAAGCTTTTTCGTGAAGGGATCTCCTATCTGCGGCCCTATGATGAGCAGAAATTAAGAGATCATTTTCTTGCCAGGAATGCGCAGGATTCTTTCACTTCGACTTCACTCACATCCCCTGATTCCACGACTGAAGCAAGTGGGGGGTCCTCCCAGAAGACGCCCAGAGGTGTCCCCCCAGAACACAGGGACTTTGTTGAAAAAGTATGCGACAATATTGAGGAAATGCTCAAAGACCCGGAGGGGAAGGTCACTCAGTTTCCTCCATGTAATGGCTATCTAAGAAAGCTGATCTACCAAACTGCTAAACAGAGGTTCAAAGCTGGGATCCACATGGAATCTGCAACCAACGACAAGAAGGAACGCTTTATTGTGGTGACCAAGGTCAGTGAAGAGGAGAAAAAGAAGCTTGAGGAAGAAAAACAAGCAAAAGAGCAAGAGCTGATTGATAATGCTGTTGGATTCTCACAAGTCATGAAAATGATTTCACAGTCTGGTAAATTGGTCATTGGGCACAACATGTTCCTTGATCTACTTCATGTAATTGATCAGTTTCTGTGCCCATTACCAGAACTCTTTGAAGACTTCAAAGCTACTGTCAGTGCTGTATTTCCCAGGCTTGTTGACACTAAAGTCATGGCAAACACACAGCCCTTCAGGGACATCATTCCTTCATCAGTATTGGCAGATCTTGCAAAGCATGTTTCAACAAAGCCATTTAAGAAGCCGGCGATATTGTTTGACAAAGAGTGTTCATCTTATAGGGAAAGTGAAGAGAGGCATCATGATGCAGGCTTTGATGCTTTCATCACAGGGCTCTCATTCCTTTCTATGGCAAACTACCTGGGTGCTTTCCAAGATCCTCCAAAAGTCAACATTCCACCAGATTCCTCATTGGTCATTCCATTCTTAAACAAGATTTTCGCCATGAAAATGGAAGATATTCCATATTTGAACTTAGCAGGCGCTGACCTGAGTCCATCTCGTGATCATGTGTTCTACTTGACGTTCCCAAGTGATTGGAAGCAAGGAGACATTCTTGACTTGTTTAACAACTTTGGATTTGTGTACATCTCATGGATAGATAGCACATCTGCTTTCGTCTCACTGGCCCGTAGAGAGAATGCTAGCAAAGTTTTGGATTCATTAGATTGCAGACGAGAATGCTTCACCGTAGTTTCATATGCTGAGTATAGACGACAACTGTATGGTGCATATGAAGAGGATGTTGACCGACAGCAACGCAAGACTCCTCTGAAAAGACCAAGACTCATGGAGGAGGTTGGATGGAAAACTTCGTCGCCCAAAGAAACCCAGGCAGATAAGAAAGATAACAACATTACCAGTGAGCCTGAGGATGGTGAGATTATTGATGATGAAGAATCACCAGAGCCTGTCAGAAAGAAGCAGAAGAAAGAAGACAAAGTATTTGAGGAACCAGAAGATTGGTGATTTCACAGAACAAGGACTCTGAATTGTCAGTGTCCATTAATATTATTAGCCTTGAACTCCTAAAAATGCAAAAGAAGAAATTTGACTTTTTTGTAAGATTCCACTTAGGAAAAATTGACAAACAGCATTCTTAAACTCAAAAATTCTAAATGTACCATAGTAAAAAATGCAGGTTCAAAGCTTAGTTCTCACAGAATTGTGACTCAAGATTGAACCTGGGAACTGGGTGGGAAGGAGTGAATTAAAAACAGGAGGGTAGGGGTGGGGGTTATAGTACATTAAAAAACTACGTGTTTCCTACACTTAAACAAGACACTGAAAAATGTTTGTAATCAAATAACAATGCTTTTATACATTTAGTTTGGTGTTTAAAAACCAAAAAAAATAAAAAATACTGGTAGCCTTAAATCCACCATATGGAAAAAGATGGCGGCTGTACATTTTACTGCAATACCATGCCAACCTAACACAGCCAATAAGCTCATAAAAAGCCACATTTTTTGCATAAATTTGTCCCTGTGCTAGCAACATTCCGTATGCTAAGTTTGAAGTTTTTAGAACTTTTCTTTGCGTTTTTATGAGCGTTTTTAGGGTTCTTGTTTGCTAAGAACTATGGGTAAATGTACCAGTCGCCATCTTTTTCGGTACAGTGAATTGGGGAGTGTGGTTGTTATTAGATTTGTGATAGAGACCGTGTACTTAGCATAACATAACATTACTTAACCTCTGAAACAGATACTAAACTATTAGGCACTAGTACACACTGATTTCATTGTTTTCTTTTGTTTACTCTTGATATTGACTATTAGACACTAATTCTTAAATGTTGTTTCACGGGTTAAGATAACGGCTCTAATAAATGAGCAAATTGTAGCAAAGATTTCATCAATAAACAAATATTTTCTTTTTTTCAGTTTTGAGTTATTTGATCATTAAAAATAAGTTAGAACCGGTATGCAAGTAGAAGATTCAATCATCAAGACAGAAACACCAAAAAATTGAAAGGGTTTTTTTTTGGGGGGGGGGGGGAGGGGAGGAGGAGTGGTTGTATAGCAGTCCAAACTTCCTTCTCCCAGTTCCCATCTTTTGTTGTTAGCTCCCACCATTTTACAAATGTTGCAACGTTTTTTCCTATGTCTTGCCCAGCCAACCTATCTTTTCTCACCTACCACTGCTTAACTAGGATCCTTTTTTTAAGCTTCTGGTAACATGCCCCACCGGATAGACTGCTTTTAGTAATTTTTATTATTATTATTATTATTATTATTATTATTATTATTATTATTATTATTTTGATGGTTGGTGTTACTTCCCCGTGCCAGCTTGCCAATGTGTTTCATTAAGATTAGAAGGATCTTCAAACTTAGCTCTCAAGATCAATAAGAGTTGAGAACTTTGTTATCAATATGCGGTTGGCACGGTAGTGAAGGTCTTCAGGAGGCTTCAATGAGAGCCTAACCAAGGGAAGACACTGCAATAGACGATTTGCTTTAATAATAATAATAATAATAATAATAATATTATTATTAATATTAATAATAATAACAGTATTTAAAAACGCACTTTGCGCCTCAATGCATTTACAACTTGGACTAAAAATAAAGTTAAAATGTCTTGCTTTTACAACCTTCAAAAAATAGATAACAGATAAAAAATTAAAAAAGTGCTTAACTACTACTTCCCAAGAATCACGTGTGGATGTGGAATCGCCTGGGTACGAGGTAGGACAAAGAAAGTCAGTTATTGGTTGTTCCGTTGAACCAAAGACCACGCCAACACGGAAGGAGAACCGTATTTAATGATCACAATCATAAACAGCAATCACAAACAAACAATTCGATTTCTATGACTGCCAGCTTAATTGGCGTACATATACATCTAAACAACTTGTTGAACTTCTTAACAAATAACTTGTTAACAAACTTACAATATTAACCTGGTTTGCAAAACTTAAACGACTGGTTAGCTGGACAGTTCTCTCGCAACTGAAAAACTACGCTCGGTGACGCGACTTAAGTTACTCGACTTGCGCTATGCTAATATTGCGATGCTTAAATTTAAGGTGGCCCCCTATAGTTTTATGACCGCGCGCGCGCTGATGATGTGAGCTGTAGTAATTTGTGCCCGCGCTCACAGAAAATCGTAAGATTTTCCTGGCATTTTATGACGTCAACATAGCCAAAAAAAGCAAAGTTAACAGTGAATTTTCTCGCGTTTCCTTCGGTGAATTTTTTTAAAATTTTGCACATTTTGAAATACTAACACTACCTTCCACATGCTATTTTTTGGAAAAATTCTGTCAGAGCAAATCAGTTTAATGGTCAAAAATAACAAATCACGTGATATCGGTGAAACCGTCTGAACGACCCCATATTTTTTCCCCTCTAAAATGTTGGTAAAAATCATTTTCACAAGATAGGAAAGTTTAAAAAAATTTCACCCAGGGAAAATCAAAATATTAAACAATAAAGATGAATTAATGGTAAATAGCCGTCATTCTTTAGACGTTTTGTTGCCATTACAACGGCCTATACCTAAGAAGCAAAAACTGAAAAATAAGTGTAATTATGTGGTAATCTTACTGGCAAATCTCAGGTACAAAGATTGCAAGACAACAGAACTAGGGTTTCTTTTGTAACTCTTGCCAGTTCGTATAGTCACTTTTGTAGAAACTCTAGGGAGCCACCTTAAAAGAATTAAGGACGGTGCCTCCTTTTGTTACTGCGCATACGTTCTGTACATTTTGGGATACCTTATTACAGGAAATTAACGCTTCTGTTAATTAAGGTATTTAAAATTAACGCGAACTGAAGGAAAAATCACTCCCCAATAAAGGAAATTAACGCGAAAGAGGGGGTACAATTTCAAAATGAGGAAAATTAACGCGATTAACACAAACAAACACTTTATGGTCACGATTGGAACAAATTTATTTCACGACTGAATTTAAAAATCACGAACAAAACAGATCTACAGGTGTGTGAGGCAATTTCTTTACAGACAATGTGCGTTAAATTCTGCCTAAATGTAGGAAAGCTGATCATTTTGTAGGTGTCAAGAATGTCTGGACTGGATCCAGAATTTGGAATTTTAAAACATGATGGAAATTAAGGCCGCAGAAATTAACGCTCCACTTAATTAACAACGCGGAAATTAACGCTAGTAGTTATAGAGTTGGCGGTTCTAGACCACTTTCTTTGAAAGTGGTCTAAAACCAAGCCAACTCTGTAACTACTTTTCCATTAGATGAAATCTATATGTTTTTTTTTAATCACATGACTCCATCACGGCAATAGACCCCCCGGCATGCTAAGTATTTGGATGGCTTGCGAAGCAAGACGTTCAAAGACGACGCACGGGGATGGGGGGGTCGTAATTGCAAAAAGCGCCAAGGCGGGAAGAGCTCGAAGAGCGATGGGCGCTTTATTATGTGATTGTATTATGTGATGGAGTCATTTTATGGATAACTATATACTAGTTCCATTTTTTGCGATGCTGGTTCCATTTTATGGGGAACTATATGTATTTTATTACATGGGCTGAATTGATTGGATTTGGATACTATATGTTGTATCTCATGATGCATCCAACGCATTATTCAATCACGTGATTCCACACCACAGGAAGTCTTTCTCGGAAAAGCAGGAAGTTTTTCTCAGAAACAAGTCTGGACATGTCTGGTGAAAACAGGAAATGACTCAGCCATTTTACAAGGTCATGATATCATATGATCTCTATTGACCAATTAAAAACGTACCCATAAATTACTTTTTCGTGTAAAAATATCAGAAATTGTTCCAGTTTGATAAAAAGAGCAGAAGTTGTTTCCGGTTGATTAAAGATACCAAGACCTACACCTAATGCTGTACAAATGCCTGCGCCCAATGATGAACTGATGTTGGATGAATTAGTAATTTAGGTTGAACTTATTTAATACAATGATGTCCGTAAGCGAAACTTTTGATTCCATTGTTTGCTATATATCTTTTATCGTCGAAACAGCTGAGTGACACTTTATTAAGCTCGTAACTTCCAAGTTGATGGTTAATACTTCTGATTGTCTTCATAGTATGTTGCATTTGTTTATTTTCTAATAAAACATTTTTGTAGTCAGTATGTTTGATGTTGTTCTTTATTATATTTTTCTTGATTCCTTTGGCTGTTTTTCCGCCTTTATTATTGTCTTTTATGTAGCTATACATTTTTGATCGCAAACCGATGAATTCTGTTATTGGAATACCGCAAGCTTCATCTTTGAATTTACCTATTACCTTTTTATTTGTCTTATCGAAATAAGGCGAGCTTTCTGGATAGTCGCTGTTGTCAAATCGATCTTTGTCATTCCAAAAGTCTTGGTAAACATCTTCTGCTTCAATTTCATATGTTAATGAGTCTGTGTCTGTGAATAATAATTTGGCTTTGTTCATCATCAGAGAGGTAAACTCTGATATGCCTATCTATATATTAACAGAACAAATGTCGGAAAAAATCAAATGCCCCGAGCGGGATTCGAACCCACGACACCCCGATCTCATGGAAGGTGCTCTAACCACTGAGCTACCGAGGCAACCACAGTGGAGTGAGTCGAATATTTGCTACAAAGGAAACATTGATTACCAGACATTTGCTCCCAGGCCTCTTCAGACTGGGAATTACTTCTGGGGGTCGTCGAGACGCATGCTCATCGGACCCAGATGTTATAGACCATTACAAATGTACGTAATACGGCATATTTCGAACAAATGTTCATCATCAGAGAGGTAAACTCTGATATGCCTATCTATATATTAACAGAACAAATGTCGAACATTTGTTCGAAATATGCCGTATTACGTACATTTGTAATGGTCTATAACATCTGGGTCCGATGAGCATGCGTCTCGACGACCCCCAGAAGTAATTCCCAGTCTGAAGAGGCCTGGGAGCAAATGTCTGGTAATCAATGTTTCCTTTGTAGCAAATATTCGACTCACTCCACTGTGGTTGCCTCGGTAGCTCAGTGGTTAGAGCGCCTTCCATGAGATCGGGGTGTCGTGGGTTCGAATCCCGCTCGGGGCATTTGATTTTTTCCGACATTTGTTCTGTTAATATATAGATAGGCATATCAGAGTTTACCTCTCTGATGATGAACATTTGTTCGAAATATGCCGTATTACGTACAATTTGGCTTTGTTTCCATACTTTTTTTTGATGTAATTATAATGGAAATTATACATCAATGTTTTGCTCAGATCAAGGATACACATTCCAACATATGCCGGCCTATTTAAAGTGAGCGTTTCCTTTATTTTATGCACTGCTACCAAATTTTCATTGAAGATCTTACTGCTTACATAAGTTGGTTTACTTACCATTTTCAATAATTTCTTTTCATTTGTGATAAGTCGGACATCAACACGTTTTCGTAAATTCTCCATTGTTTTACCAAATACTGAGTTATTCATAAGTTTAAAGAAATCTTTTTCGAATGAATTTTTCGCTTGAGTACGTTTTTTAGTATTGAAGTTTATGTATTGTTTGAGCCAAGGTGACTGATTGAATTCTAACACTCGATGGACTTTGTTTATTTTCAATCCAAGATCAAGATATAGTTGCAGGTTTCTGTAATGCAGAACATATTTTTCTTTATTGCTTAATGTAGGAATTAATTTATGTACTAGTCCTGTCGATATATTATATTTTGCAGCTATTCTTTTACAATACTTAGACAGCATGTTATTGTTTACACAAACTCTCTCAGCAGCTAATGGGTAGTCATTATGAAGATCGTGCAACTCTTTCGGGTATTCTAAATCGACTTCTATTAACAATCCTTTATTACTGTCTTCATTATACTGAGCTAAATTGATTTTATTAATCTGCTTTTCCGTCAACCATTTGAAACCGCCAGTAGGGAGATATTGGCTCATTGCCCAACCGTATAAATTATTAGCATCAAGATACATAATGTATTTTGACGGCATATTCTCATCATATTCACTCATGTACTTATTATTCGCTTTTCCATATCGATTGGCAATATAACTGATCCCGCCACGCATGCCTTTTTCAATAAATTGAAACATATCTATGTCTGTCATTAGTTCTAATTGAATATTAGTCATCTTCAACATGGCGTCCCAACTCAAACTAGGGCTACTGAAATATTGGCATGCGTCTAATTTGTAATACTGAAGACATGTTTTGCGGAAGTTTTCAAACACGTCGGCTAATAGAAGTATATCAGACTGGAGATATAAATTATGGTATTCACCCATCGTTTGTAATTGAAATGTATTCCACACATTTTGAGCATGACAATAATCTTCATCTGAAATATGCTCATTATTTAATATGCTGTAAAATTCTTCTTTAGTCGGTAATTCTGTTTTATTGAATTTCTCAAAACTGTCCATGTAATCATACGGATAAATACCTTTTCGTGTCATGAGATTTAATTTTTCTTTTTGGAATCTTTTGCTTGTATACTTTAAAGCTTCTGCTGGTAAGTTGCTAACTAATTTATCCAAACTTGAACTCATAAACTGGAAACTGTCGATAAATGTTAGATGGTTGCCGAGCATAAAAGCCATATACTTCTCCATGTTATTTGGAATAGCATTGATATTCATTTGTTTCTCCTCTCCTTTATTATTTTTGTATGCATGTTTCTTAACAATAGCTCCAATCTCTTGCATAATGAAATGACTGTCGTAACCTCTCAAATTATGGAATATGACTGGAATTTTTATTTCTTTTGGGTTTATTCTAAGTTTCAGATTGCATTCTTGGTGCGCAGAGCCCCTGTATTTACCTGTAATATGGCAATGATCTCTCACTCTAATGTCTTTTTCAGTATATTTTTTATCACAGATGTGGCATGTTGTTGCTTTTTTGAATTCCTGTTCATTCTCTTCAGTCATTCTCAATGGTTTATTGAAATATTTTTTCATAGCTTTTTTACAGTATTTTACTTCTTCTAACATATTTTCCATGAATTTGTACACAGCCTTTTCACCTCTATATAGTTGTATTGGTTTGGTATATTTGTCATCATAACAGCAGACAACCTTGTATCCATATCCACAGTCGGTATGCCTTTGGTAAGCTTCTGTGTATGATTTATTACCTTTTTGTTGGCATCCATGAATCTTCTCTGTTATAGCCTCGAAATCAGCATAAATAACAAATGGTACAGGTTGCTGTTTATGAAAGTTGTTGAATTTCAGTATGTTATTGTCTTTGTTGGGCATTTTAATTGCTTGAGTGCCGTTCACTTGAATACAGTTTTCTTTGTGGTCGTTTAATACTCTTTCAGAACTGAAACATTGCAGACAGTGCATACAAAAGTGTTTTCTGTGTTCATGTTTTGTTTGGTTATACATGAATCTGTTGAAATCCTTTATAAGAACATAATGCTTGTTTTCTTTTTCAGTTACCAGAAGTAGTTCCATATGATCTTCATACTTTTCTTTTGAAACATAGATGGGGTACGGTTGTTTGTTTTCATATCCGAATACATTTATATTGATGCTGTTTTGCTTTTCAATTTTGTTATAATGTTTGACACTGACTGGAAATTCAATGTTTGAATAATCTAACTTTCCAACGTATTGTTTGTCAGTCTTTTTTATTCTTTGAGGATATTTCTCTTGTGGATTTATATGTCTAATGTGACACCATCGAAAGCATTCATTATCCTCATTTTTCATGTTTATTAAGCCCTTCTTTGAATTTCTCAGTTCGTTAGGCAGTTGGATATATGAGGATCCTTTCATAGGTTCGTATTTGGCAATGTTCAGGTAATGGTTATCAACTGATTGTACCGTCCATCCTGATCCTTCTGAAATCCATTGAGCTATCTTGTTTAAGATATTTTGTTTAGACATTTGTAATGCTTCATTAATTTCCATTTGGTTGATTATTGTTTGACTTGCACTATTGAAATATGCTGACTTTTCGACTATTACATCAGCTGATATTTTTTCGAAAGTGACTTTCAATGTTTCAACGTATTTCAAGCCTTTCATTTCATTCAATAAAGTTGTTACTTGACGTTCTGCACCTTTTCGTGTATTTTGCATTTGAACAAGCGGATCTCTGTTGTTTCTTATGTTAATTTCATAAGATTTGGCAAAACCTTTTAAAGCTTTGTCGGTTTGTTTTATTATGGTTCTTGGTGTTGGAACCGGTTTCTTAGTTCTTGGTGCTGGGACTGGTGGTTGAATAATATTATCTTCATACTGCTTGACCATTTCTTTGACACTTTTCCGAGGTGTTGGTATTGGTCTTCTTTTTTGTTGAACTGGCTTCTTATTCTCCTGCTTCAGAAGCAATTTAATAAGTTGTGATTTGCTGAGTTTCTTCAAACTAGCTTTATCCATATTAATATGATTAGATTCTTTCATTTGCATTCTATGTATATATTACTATAGTAAAATATTATTTAAGTAGTTTCAACTCGCGTTTAAGCATGGTCAAGAATTCAAATGATCCAATTATGCTAACATATGGTATAGTAGGTCTTCAACCTTCTTGCGATCAGTTGTAGCTCGTAGTATTATATTGCTGAAATCATTACTATCGCGTATGACGTACTGTGATTTAATTTTTTGTATAGTGACACCACTGAATCGTTCATCAACGAATACGGAATTTCTTGTTCCTTCTGCTTTTTCGTCAAGTTCATCTAAAAGTCCGGTTATGTACTCTTTTACTCTTATAAACGCTTCATATTGTGATTTTTTTGGTTTAGCATTCTCCTGTTTCGACATTGGTTTAGCCTTCTTTACTTTCGTTAGTGGTTTAGCCTTCTTTAATTTCGTTAGTGGCTTAGCCTTCTTCACCTTGTTCTTTTTTAGTAAGTGTAGGAAGTGTTGATGATTTTTTAGTATGACGTTTTCTACATCAGCTCGCCTTAATTTGGAAACTTGGAAACCCTTTTTCACGGCGATGACCTCCTTTTTCAATTCCTTTACGGTGAAGTTTTTTAGATGATTTTTTAATTGTTCATTTACCATATATATATATGTATATATTTATATATGGGAAAAATCTTTAATTATGTACGTATGATATTTATAATTCATGTATTTTCGCACGGTACTCTAACAGATTAGGCAAATCGCCTATATTTAAACCATAATCATATGGTCTGAATCCATTCTCATGTACCCATATAACCCTGTTTAATTTGTTTCGAATAATTTTATTCGTCAAAGCATCTAGAACTGTTGTATTGATATAATATTCGAGTTTTTGGTGATCATTTTTAAATGTTAATAAATTTTTTCTGATACTACATAATATCATTCCATGTTCTAGAGCTGTATTTTTTAGAGTTTTTATAAATGCTTCTCTATCTTTGCTTTTTTCATACCCGGGCATGCCTGGTTCATAATGTGGCATCATAGGTAGACTATCAATGAATATAAAGTGATTGAATTTCTTATATACTTGGTCATTAATTGGTTTGAAATCCCATCCAGCACCAAAGTATACCAGAGAATAACTCTTTGTCTTATCTGATTTCATATATTATTACTATATATTTTTATTTTTAAGTGTCTATAATTAGTGCGTTTAAATATAGTCAAAAATTCAAATGATCCAAGCATGAATCCTTTGAACTGAATACATTATGTTAATTATTTGCGTTTTTCTTATGCCTTTTTGTTTTCAAATGACACCATTTACCGGCTAAAGTGTAATTACAACCAGTGTTGCAGACATTGCAATACCATTCTTTATTCAACATGTACTTTGTTTTACTTTTTTTTATAGCCTCCTTTCTTTCCTCTTCAGTTAAATATTTTTTTGGTCTTCCTCGACCTCTCTTAACATTCTGATTTTCCATATATTAATACTATATATTTTCTGTTTAAATATTTATAGCCAGAAACAATTATATTTTTGGCTATCAAAAGCGGATGAACAGTATATGCTGTATGAATCTATATATATGTTACACAATATTTTTAGGGGGAACAATTCATTACCCCAAGATTTTTGAAAAATTTAAATACACTACTTTTTTCCCCTTTAATAGTTTATCATACCATTCATTAGCATGTTTACTTAGTTTTATAAACTCATCATAAGTCATTTCTATTTTTTCTGCATATAGTTCATTCCAACGTATATTAAATTCTTCAAATGACAGAATATTTTCTGTTTCTTTCACGAGCTCATCGTTCACTTTACAAGAAATATACCGTTTTATACGTATACATGTTCTCATAAAATCAGTAAGAGTCATATAAGGCATATCTTCAAAGAAACCTTTTATTTGACATAATCGATAATTTTCATAAAAAGGAAAAACTTCCTTATGAAAAAGACTTGTATGAAAGTCATGACAGGTTTCACAAAACACTGTGGGATCCTTGTTCATATATATATATGTATATATTATATTGTTTTTAAATCCTTGATTGGAACCCAACTGTTAAATTCATCACTATACCCCTTCCACTTCACCAAAGCTTGTTTCTTCTTATAATCCCTCCGAATAACTTTATCTATTCTGAATACCTGTTGTTCAGCTTTCAATAATTCAGGTTCATAAAAACTACCTTCGATGTCTTCATCTCTGAGATCCTTTAGTTTGTATGTGATTGGATTCGTGTGTTGTATTTTATCAACTGTGAAAATTTCCTCAGACCAATTTGGAGTATAAGACTTGTCGAACACTTTCCGTTTATACTTACTTATTCTAACGTTATCACCTACTTTGAACTTTGGTTTCTGTCTTGATATTTCCATATCACCATACAGATTAAAGTAAACAACTCCTTGATTCTTCTTTTTGCTGGCTTCTGCAGGTGTCATCTTTATGCTGGAATGTCTGGTATTGTTATACTCTTTCACTAATTTAGGTAACATATCAAGATACTGTGTATTACCTTGAACTGTAAACTGTTTCCACATCTTGGACTTGATTGTTCGATTCCATCGTTCGCATACGCTACTTTTCTCTTCATTTTCGGTTGAGTACAAGGTTATTTCATTCTTATCAAGTAGTTCCTTAACATGTTTGTTGTAATACTCTTTGCCTTTGTCTGTCCAAAGATATTGTGGTTTACGCCCCTCTTTGAATATTGTTTTCAATGCCTTAGCAACTGTTTCACCCTTTTTATCTTTTAAAGGGACTATCCAACCGTATTTAGAGAATACATCTAAAACCATTAGAAGATATCTGTATCCAGCGTTCCATCGATTGAATTTTTGCATCTCAACGATATCTGAACACCATGTCTCGTCAATATGGTTTACAATTACCCGCCGCCGGGTGAAGTTACGCTTTATCGGTTTATGTAATTCATCAGCTAATTCTTTTTGCCAGTTTTCTTCACTCGACGGCCTTTCCCGTTTTTTGTCTTCCTTTGTTTTACACCAAGACCCAGTTTCTGCTTCGTGTTGATCAGAAATCGTGCTGTTTGTCCCCATTTTGGCATCTGTCCATAAGGAATTTCATCTAATGACTTGACCATTTTTCTGTCACATTCACCTTTGTTTTTCCCCATATCATAACAAATATCATGATGAGCTGATATTCTATCAACTTCATTGTAAGGTTGTACGTGCCACTTGGTGACCTCTCCAGTGTTTTTATCATACTCTAACTGTTTATCGAGAGGGTTATATGCCCCCATGTATTTATACTTTCCAGGAGTCCATCCAGCTTTTGGTGTCGGTAATTTCCCAATTAGTTTATGGATATCTAAACTACCACCATCCAAATCCTTTCTGTCGGTTTTATACTTTCTATTTGGTCTAATTTTGGTTGATAATTGATCAAGAGCTTGACTTCCGACATTTTGAATCATTGGATTCAACTTATCCAGAGCATAATCGATAGCCTTTTTCTGCAGTTTTGGGTTTCTCAAGGCTTCTGATCCATAATATCTTCCCATTTCAACAGCCTTTTTTCCAAGCCAAGGAATACCGTGGTGAATCAATAAATCAGTACCAGTCGATGCTACTGTATCTAGTAAGCCCGCCCCTTTCGACGGGCGACCCCGTTTCCCGCCTGTTTAACGAATTTAGTCTTAGTGATTCCACATTCAGAGCATTTGCATTTAAGCATAAGCCTTCCGTTTTTGGCTTTTACATATCTTTCACTGCCTGGTACACATAGAGTGACCTTTTTTTGTTTCACGCAATATGATTTCATATATAATATGATTAGATATTTTTGAAATACCGTGCTAGAAACCTCTCATTATTCGTCGTATCGTATATGTCGAAAACTTCCAACAGATCAAAATATGATTTACCCTTATTCATCTCATTCAAAAAGTATAAACAGAAGTAACCGCATGTTGTCGTCAGTAAATTTTGTATTTGATTGTTCTGATGAAGCAATGTTAAATTCTTTTTTCTCGCGTGATTGACCATTTCTTGGAAGGGAGGCAAACCAAAGCTATCAAAGTAATTGAGGACTTTGTCCTTAACATAAGTAGCCACCCAATGACTCCCTGACATATAACTCGGTTCAAGATTGTAAATGAATAGAGCCTGTCTATGATTGTGAGGAACATTTTCATCTCTTGACAATACATCATTAATTGGGATATTCAGATATTTACACCATTTTATTAAATCATAATTAGTTAATGGGACATTCTTATGGAATTCGGGTTTTACAACAGAATGTTTAACAGTGGGACGTTTTTGAAGGGTGAGTTCTTGCCTAATAGTAGACCCTCTCCCTTTTTTTTTTTTTTTTTTTTGTCCCCATACCGATTGTATCGTTCGGCCAATTTCCATAAAAAGGTGGAGTTCTATACATCGGAACTAACAAACCACCATCTTGATTGTTAGCAGTACTTGGTATAGATCTGGGTGGTCTTTGTTTAGGCTGTCCCATCTGAGGGGCACCTTTACCAGTTATCTTCTTTATTGCCTCAATAGCTAAAGGAACTCCAATTGATGCTAGAAGAGTGCCTAAGAACCCACCTGTTTGTACTTTTGTTGGTTTTATATGAACACCAGAACCAGTTTGAAGAGCATTTAATATATCCTTCTTTTGTTGGGTTGTCAAAAGATGCTTATATGTTATCAACTTATCGATTTTATTTTGTGGTATTAGGAACCCACCGGTTTGTAAACCTTTTCCAGATATCTTCTTAACAATCTGAGATGCTCCTTCAGATGCTAAACCTGCCAAAGCTGACAATCCAATAGTCTTGGCAATCGTTGGAGCGAAAGTTCTTCCAAGCGACAGAACTGTAGAGAGGAGTGATCCACCAACTTGCTTTCGAATGTTTGTTTTGGCTAGTTTGATGTCCATTCCTTTTCTCAATTTCTTATTTTTTTCCAATCGCTTAACTATATTCTGAGGTACATATAGAGTGTCATTCCCAGATAGAGAGTCCTTCGTAAGCCTTAGAACTATTGTTTCTCTTTTATGATACGCGTTACTAAGATTCTTTTTCTGGTTTGGTGATAAACTAACTTTAATTTCGTATAGTTGTGTCATATAATATATGTTAGATAAATTCTGTTTTAAAAAACATATTCAATTAAAATTTTATCGATGTTAAAAATCTTATTCATTAAACTATCATCAATTCGTTTCCAACTGTCTTTACTACAACCTCACTCTCGTAAAATACGATGCTATGAGCTCGGACGTTTGCTGCTGGGGCTACATTGAGACGATAATGGAGAATCAACTGTTTAGGATCTCTCGTCACTACCTCTTTCTGATATGACAAATCGAAATACAATAATCCATACAAACTAGTGAAATTGGATACATTAAGCTGTGTTCCTGAATTGTAATCGTTCTTACGAAATGCATATGACATGAGGTCATTAAATATCCGTATTTTAGAGTCACTATCATATTCCAGCTCTGGGTAAAAAACGTTATTCCCGTATTCAAGCCTACAGCTTGATAGAGAGCTGTTAGCGTTAGCGGCATTCAACTTGAAAGTATCGAACAAATACGGACTCCTCTCTGCTTCAACATCATTCGGTGCGTCTGTTCGCTGGAGATAAATAAAAACATGTTTAACGTTATCAATAGCTGGACTGATTTGAAACATATTCTGAATAGCTCTGGTATTTGCTGACTGATTGTAGATATCTCGCATATATGTCCAGGTTGTTGGCTTAAGAAACTCTGAAACGAAATTACTATACATGATGTCTTTTGGGATTAGTCTTGGTAGCCAAAGATACAATCTCTTCACTACAACACGACCAGCGTCTGTGCCATTTGCCACGTGAATCAGTTCACTATCTTCGTTCAATGTTAATTCAATCGTGAGCTGCATCGGGGGCAGCATTTTTTTTTCTAATTCTTGAAAAAAGCTGTATCGGTTCAACGGTATCATCTCGTTAATACTCTTAGCTCCTCCGCCGCCGTCATTCTGATTAGCTTGGGTTAAAATACGACGTGCCTCGAATCCTAAGTTGGTATTCGCTGTTGTTCCATCAGTGTCAAGATACCAGAAAGAATTCTTTCCAACGGATCTACTATAATCATCGCTGTATTCAAGGAGATTTTTGACATTCGTAATTCTATGTAAATTATCACTCTCGTATACTATTTTACCAGACGATTTAATAACCATATGTCTGATTAGACTGTGAGATCCGTTTATCATAGTGATGCGATCCGCTGCGGCATATCCAGCACCATCAGCCCTTTTTTGAAGCTCTTTAGTTACTTCGAAATACCCATTAAAAAAATCGAACATAGTCGACCTATCGTTGATTGTGAATCTGTAACCTGTCTTTTTCTGTGATTGATTGTTACCAGGCTGTTCAATGACATTATCCAAATGGAAACGAACGTATTCATATCGTTGCAGATTTTCACTTGTTCTGAAACTCATTTATATGAGTAGTTTAGATAAAATTCACTTTTTATATAAACCATTTCCCACTTGCTAGTCTATTTATAATTGGATAAAATTCACTTTTTAATAACATTTTATCGTCTTAATCCAGTACCAGATATAAGTCTATTCAGAATTGTGTTGTAATCTTCTTCTTGTTTTGGTTTAGTAGGTTTGGTTGGTTTCATGGTTTTATTCATTGATTGTTTAGTTGAACCGTGTAATTTTCTCATAATAAGCTCTCCGCTTTTTTCAGCTGCTTTTTTTCCCAGTTTGTCTCCAGCATGTGAAATACCAGATTCAAGCGCTTTTTTGGCAAAAGGTTTTAAAACCATTTCTGGAACTTTACTTAACACCCTTCCAACCGGTTTGAAAATGTTATCAACAATGATCCCAGATCCTTTATGTTTATAAACAAATCGTCCAAGTTTTGGATGATAAATTCGCTTGTATTCATATGATGCCATCTATAACTATTAGTTAGATTAATCTCTCTTCTCTCTTAAAATCAAACTGAATGAAGTGTCACTATGATTAAGATCTATAATTCTTCGTTTACCGTCGGTGATATAAATCCGAATTTTATTAATCGTATTTTTATTGACAGGATTGAACTGTACTCGTCGAGGCTCTTGTGTGAAACTATAACTCGGGGTGAGAGTTGAGGTACTGAAACTATATATAATATCCGTTTCATCACCATCGACAAGACTGTCACTTATCAAATCACAATGAACATTTAATATTTCTCTGTCTTGTGAGAGATTAGGAATGTAATCTCCAACATTTACACTACTTGTTAGAATCTTTTTATTGAAACCAATAAGATCATTAAAATTACTTTGAGTAAGATCTAATCTGTAATTTGAGGCTAGTGTTATTATTGTCCTGAATACAGTATCGTTAAACTCCAGAGTGATTGGATATTGAGGGTTTGATGAGGTTCCTGTTTTTGTTTTTTCTTTGATTAAATTGTCAAAATCAATGTAATTCCATACTCCAGGGTTGAATATAATTTCCGTCCAATTAGCACCACTATCTGTTGAATATCTTATTTTCTGATTATTGAGTTCTTTTGTTACATTAAACCAAGTGAATGACATCGAAATGATTCGGTCTAGGCCGATTTCATATTGTCTGTTTGAATCTAGTATTATCGGATTACGGTATTTGATTGTGAAATCCGATGGTTTATTACCATTTTGGTTTTTTACTGTATGGGATGATAATACAAGTTGTCTATTCATATATATGATTAGTTTAGACTAAAATAGTTTTTGTATATTTTGTTGTATTGTGGCTTATTGAGTATTGAATTTCTCAACAAGATGTCGAGAAGTGCAACACCTGTGTTTCTTAGCTCTATGCTATTATTACCGGCAACCTTTGATCCTATAATCTGTTCAAGTTTTTTCATCATTTCTGTTGGATTATTGAAAAACATTACCTGTCCACCTCTTTTTGTTTTTTTCTTCAAACCAGACCCTTTAATAGATTTGAGTTTTTGGAGTTTTTGTTGATGGTAATTCATATAATCAGTCAGAACCTTTCTTGTATCTTGAATAATTTTTCTTTGATATTGAGCCTCAGCTTCAGTGATTGAGCCACTATTTAATTTTTTAGTAATATTCATCGAATATCCAGAAAGTTGTTGTCCTTTCTCTTTAGCCTTTTTAAGGGTTTTGGTAAGATAAGATTTCCTCTTTTTGTCATTCATATCTTCTTGTTGAAGTTGTAATTCAATATCATCATAATTTGGTATTTGAAGTTGATCTAAAGCTTGATTTATTCTATCCTCTTCAAGAATTTCGTAATCTGGTACTTCTTCTTCGTATTCTGGAGGAAGATCTTCAGGTTCATACATGTATTCTGGATCTATATACATTTGTTTTTTACCTGATGCTAAATCCTCAAGGACATCTTCATAAGATGGAGGTTTTGGAACTATCTGTTTCTCGTTTTCAGGTAAAACAGGTTGATCAAACAAATCGTCCAATCCATAATCAGGCACTTCATCATCAATAGCTATTCCATAATCTGGAACAGGTCGCTTTTTCTTTACCAATCTTCTCAACGGTGCTTTTGGGGCTGTAAGTTCCTTTAACTCAGATGTTATAGGTTTGAAAAGTTTCTCTGCCTCGACTTCACCCATTTGATCAGATATCTTTTTTTGTTTTATTGTATCTCTTACTGTGTTAATCTTTTTACCAAGCTCGGATCGTTTCTCAGCCATTTCTTTCCATTTGAGTAAACTCATTATATCATTTGTTTACATAAAATTTCGTATTTTGTTCGGAAAAATTAGGGTTATCATATATAAAAACGCTCGCATAGCGTGTCGCATAGCGTGTCGCCATGCGATAAAATTGTATAAACAAATGATATATGAAAATTCAAAACTATGACATTCAAGACGATGAAAATAACGATTTTATCCAATTAAAGAGTTTCATGCCAAACCAATGTTTCAGGATGCTTATTTGTTCTCCTTCTGGTGCTGGTAAGACTACCCTTGTGCTCGATATGATCTACAGACTCTTATACTTTGACAAGATATACCTTTATGCTCGAAATCTCTCCCAAAGCAAATATAAGCATCTGTTGAAAACTCTTGAACCAATATCAAAAGAGGTGGGTTATAACGTGATAGAAGCAAGTAACGATGAAATCATCCCTCTTACAGATTTGCCTGAAGAAAACCAAAAATTAATCATATTTGATGACTATTTGAATACAGGTAAAAAAAATGACGAACGGATACGAGACTACTTCACCAATTCAAGAAATAAAAATTGTTGTTGTATATATTTAAGTCAAAGCTATTACGGAACCGATAAAACAATAAGACTGAATAGTTCACATTATTGCATATACGATTTCCCATCAAGAAACGAGCAATCGATGATTTGCCGAGAACTGAACATAAATAAATCAGATTATCAGAAAGCTACTAAGGATCCATATAGTTTTTTGTATGTTGATAAGGTCAAAAAAAAGGTAGCCCGAAATTTCGATGAAAGAATATAAACCATTAATATATGAGTTATACCAACGGTATCCTTAATCATGATGATTCTCAAGGACTAGGTAAGATAGGTTCAAGAGGTTTACCTGGTATTGGATTTAAATTAGATGCTAATAATGATTATGATATGCAGAATAAAAAACTGGTTAATGTGAAACAGGGAACCAATAATAATGATGTGGTTACAAAATCTTATCTCGATTCTGAAATAACTAAGATTCCAAGTGTGGATACAACTCAGTTTGTGAAAAAGACAGGAGCAACTATGAACGGTGATCTTATATTACAAACACAGCCATATCCAATTCATGGAAACACAAATAAAGCCATCTCTTATAACACAGCTCGGAATATATTCTTGAGTAAAAAAGAAGGCGGGTCTATGCTACAATCTTTAGACATGAACAACCATTTCATAACAAATATCAAAGACCCAGTTAATTCAGATCATGCAACAAATAAAAAATATGTCGATAACCAACTTGTGAAAAAATTGGATAAGGACACTACTATCGATATGAAAGATAATGCGATCACCAATGTCAAATTTCCATCAAACCAAAAAGACGCCACAAGTGTAGAGTTTGTTAACAAAAGACTTAGTGAGACACAAAAAGAATATCTTAAACTTGATGGCACAACAAGTATGTCTGGAAACTTGAATTTAAATAACAATAAAATTATTAACTTACAAACCGATTCAAAAAATTCGAAATCCGCAGTTAATGTTGAGTTAATGGAAAATGAAATAACAGATTTGAGAAATCTTGTCACTCAAAAAATTCATGAATCTCAGATTATTAATTCAGGACAAAAAAAAGACGCCTTCAGATATTTAATGGAAAACGACGACGAATCTTCAAGTGAATTAAATATTCAGGTTTTGGGTATTGTTGATTTTTCCAATTCTCCACATCAAATTAATAAAAAAGCTTACCAACTTAAACTCCTGTTTCAAAAAAGCTCACCAAACCAGTACCAATCACGCCTCGGTTTTAACCTTTATAAACTTCCAGTCGGTTACTATACTTTGGTAGTTGAATGGTTTCCGCCGGAAATGCGTGAATTGAGTGTGGCAGTGCAAGGCACTACGATTTCAATTTCTAATTATGCAACAAAAACATTCGAAAACTATACCAAAACAGTTATCAATTTTCACCGATGGGGTAGCTCGCCTCCACAATTTATTTATCTCGATCTACACGGTACAGTTACTTTTCCATCACTTTTAACAATTGGACATCTTATTGTTTATGGTGTAAAAGAAACAATTTCAAACGTTGACCCAAGTGTCTATGACACCGCTTTTGTAATTGAGAATGGAAAATTGGTGATGGAAACAGATTTATCTTTAAACGGACATCGTTTGCGTGGTTCCGTTCATTACATAAATGGGATTTTGAATACAAAAAATGGGAACACATTTTTATTAAATGGTTGTGACAAAATAATCATTCCAAATCATAGCCACATATTAACTATAACAGTGCTCTATTTCAAGCTCAAAAGTAAATATAAGCCTATTTCTTTAAAAATAAAACACAGTGACCATTTAACTCAATCAATCACTTACACTTCAACCCAATCAACTAAATCACAGACAATAAATATCAATTTAGTACTAGCGTTTGGTCATTTGGCTGTGGAACTGGGTTCAGTTGTGAAAAATCAAGAACTCTTAATGTTGATTGAATATAGAGTGCCATAAACATTTTTTTCATTCATCATATATCACAATTCGGATATCCATCTGATTGGAGTATGGAATGCTTTTTAGAATATATTATCCCAAAAGAAATAAGCGTTGAGGTTTCCGATGAAAAACATAATGAATAATCTAAACAATATAATATGAAAACATCAACTTTAATCAACGAAATTATTGAGAATATAGAAAAAATAGTTCGAAACATTAGAAAATTATACATCAGTATTAAGAAATCGTTCAAAAAAGAAAAAATGTAACCATATAATATATATGGTTAGACGTGAAAGAATATTCAATTGGAACCATGTTTCAGAAAATTTAACAGAAGATCAAATATCTGAGTTGAAAGCATTGTACAAATTCTACCATAAGCAATACTGGCTCCACAAAGAGTCATTTAAAAGCTTCAAGAAAAAGAATATAGCATGTAACATTGGATCTGTTGTATTGATAGTAACTGGGACTGTGGCTGGTGGTGTGACGTTAAACCCCGCTGTACTTGGATCAATATCAGGCGCAGGGCTTATACTAAAAACATATTCAGAGGTCAAAAATTACAAAAGAAAGATCGAGATGTGTAAATTCGCGTACACTACGTATGAAAAGGTTTTAACTCATTTACGATCCTTTATGAGAGGACTGGAGTATAATGAAAAAGAATTTCTTGATCATGTCAAAGTTCTTGATGAAATAATCATTGAAATGTGTCCTTTAACTGACAAATTTGAAAAGAAATATAATAAGGTATTCATCTAATAATAGATTTTATTTTATCACCAATAAGAGACATAATACTTACCCAATATCGATTGTAAAAAGCTAATGTTTTTTTCGATTTACTAATTGGAATATTTTTGTAAGGTATTCCCATCATCTTGAATATCTTTCTCATAATAAAATTAACGCTAATCATTCTTTTCCTTGTACCATTAACTTCATTTATAATCTTACCAATCTCTGCATAGATTATATCAATCTTATGTTTCTCACTGTTGGATAATTTTATGTCGTATTTTTCTTGGATTTTCAGCAACATGTTATTGACATGGTATTTTCTACAGTAAACAGATTTTCTCACAAATCGATGTCTGTTCTCATAAAAATTAACATATTCTTTCACATAATTATATCCTTGTACTACACCACAACTTAGACATGCTAACATCCCATCGTCGTTAATAATATACTGATTATCACAGCATTTATCATCTTTTGGTTTTCTGACAAAATCTATTCGTTGATCACAGAAAGGACATGATATTTCTGTTTCTTTCAAGTAATTATGAATATTATCATTACAATGCATTCTATACTATTATATGAGATATTATTTTTCAAATATTATCTAAATCACATATATATGGAAATTGCAAGCCGAGAATCACGATTGTTAACAACTAATAAATATTTTGATGAATGCTCAAAAACTATATGGATTCAGAAATCTTACATTGGTGATGCGAAAACACCTGTATTCAGATTAAAGATGGTCGAATTCAGAAACCCCGATGATACAATTGACGAAGACAGAGCAGATAGTAACAGACTGCTTATTGATAAAAGCAATGAATCTTATACATACGGAGATTTAAAACCGAAATCACGCATTAAACATCGTAGATGTACAGAAACTATAAAGATTTGGAAAGAGTACGGTGGCTGGGATAATAAAATTTTATACATGAATAGGAGTATCGTATTCAAATACACTGATTCAATTGGCGAATATACTTCCAGAGAGAGAGCTCTCAATGAAAGAAACGAACCTAAGACTTTATATGAACACCGAGATGTAAATTTGGTAACACACATTAATTATGTCAATGGATGTACAGAAACTATAAACATTTGGAAAGAGTACTACAACAATCAGAAGACACCTCATCGCAGACATAAGACCGTCGAATTTAGAAACCGTGACAATACAATTGACAAAAACAAATCAGGGCAATGTAAACGGGTTAAAGATAAAAGCGGTGAATCTGACTTTGAAGATGAAGAATATAGTTTTCCATCACAAAAAGCCATATGAAGAAACCAGCATCGCAAAAAGAAACTTCCCCTCTTGATCGCTAAAGCGATCAATTCACTGCCTCACAAAAGCTCCGCTTTTGTTCCCCAATGCTTAAAAAATGGATCTAGTATATAGTTATCCATAAAATGACTCCATCACATAATGTAATCACATAATAAAGCGCCCATCGCTCTTCGAGCTCTTCCCGCCTTGGCGCTTTTTGCAATTACGACCCCCCCATCCCCGTGCGTCGTCTTTGATCGTCTTGCTTCGCAAGCCATCCAAATACTTAGCATGCCGGGGGGTCTATTGCCGTGATGGAGTCATGTGATAAAAAAAAACACATAGATTTCATCTAATGGAAAAGTAGTTACAGAGTTGGCTTGGTTTTAGACCACTTTCAAAGAAAGTGGTCTAGAACCGCCAACTCTATAACTACTAACGCTCACAAGAATTAATGCTCACAAGAATTAACGCGACTTAAATTAACGCGAATTTTTACAGTTAATTTCATGGAGCGTTAATTTCCTACTGATAAGGTATTCGGGTTTCTTAAAGAATATGCCCCCTAATACAACAATATTTTTGCGCGGTTTATGACTATGTGGAAAAAGCAGAACTTAGCAAGGGCTATCAGAATCCAAAAAGAAAATTGGGGGTAACCACGCATTTTTCAGAGATAATTGAGCTTAAATTGGAAAGATACTGCCATACATTCTTTGTATTTTAACACTTTTTTAAAATTATGGTTGCTTAATTATCTCTGAAAAATCTGTGGTTACCCACATTTTTCTTTTTGGATTCCAATAACCCTTGCTACTTTGCAAAAATACATCTCTATTAGGAGGCACCGTCCTTAAGCACGCGCGGAACATTACTCCGATACAGCGTGCGCGTCCAAAGTAACTAATTAAAGGTGAACGTTTATCAGAACAGTTAATTCATTTGGTGGCGCGTCTTGACGTTCGTCCACTTTCTTTTCTGCAGAGGCTTTTTGTAGAGATACGAAGAGGAAAAAGGGAATAAAAAATGTGGACAGGCGGGAAGGACGCGCGCTGTTTCGTTTTTTCTCCACAGCCTCTATTTGGTCTATTGTCCTCTTCTCAACCTTTCCTAGATTATCTGACCGTATGAGAATTTAAAAGAAGCCTTTGCAGTGGAGGGAGGTCCTCTTTTATAAAGACGGCCACAACCTGTTGGGATAAACGCGGTTTTGTGCCCAAGGGCGTCCCGGACATGTATTGCTTCTCTAGCGCAAAGACGCGGCCAGGATGTCACTGCGACCCAGACCTCATTTCACCGCTTTGCTAAGTTTAGAGGGGATAAATGGCGTTAGTTACGACACCCCCAAAAATTTTTTAAAATTCCCAGAACCTTACGAAAACGAACTAATAAGGGTGCAACGTGAAAGGTTCTAGTGCTATCGTAGCTGGTGTGACATGTAATCCAAAATTGCGAAAACAAGCCACTGGTTTCGTTTTCACGTTTATAGCCAAAGTCTTTTATCAGCACCTGGAATTTTTCCTGAGTAGCTTTCTTTGGCAAAGTTTGGTGAGAATCGGTTGCTAAGGTTACAAGATATGACGCCATAACTAACATATGGACAAGTCTAATGTGACTAAAACTGCGTGCTTGTCACCTTTCTTTCGCTAATAATACCTTTAATTAAAATGCTGGCGAAAAGCAGCAGAGGCTTAAATTAGATCATATTCTACATGTCGGGCAAGATTTCTGCCGTGTTTGGTAAATCCTAATTTTGAGTAAAATCAGAGATGGCGGCCTGATCTTGGCCACTATTTCGTTTTGTTTTGTTTTTTTGTTTGTTTGTTTGAAAACTGAAAACAAAACTGTTTTGTAACTAAGAAGACGTTTTCGATCCGTCGAAAACCCATACATTTTGATGGGTTTTCACCTACCGTCCATACTAAAAGGAGACCTTTGAAAACGGTTTCGAAAATGTAGACTTGAAGAAGCATCAGTGTAACCTACGAATAGAGCCGCCTCTTATCGCTCCCAGACGCTAGGGGCGAATACTATTCGCCGGCTACGATCAATGCGGATGGGTAAATATTAAAGCATCGTTTTGAAAACGCTCTAATTCGTGGATTAGTGAAAACAGAGACTTCAGAAAACACTGGCGGCATTGTTTGTTGTCAACGTTGGCATTAAGGGGGACAACCCATAAAAAGGTAATTATCCACTTTCAATTGTTGCCGCATTGGTATGAACAGGTGAAAAGGATACCAAAAACGCCTGTGTTAACAAAGAAAACAATTTTGCTGCGTTTTGGGACATATGAAAAAGGAGACAGTTGAAAACGCTATAACATGGACGGGCCCTTAACGTACACAATAGGTAAAAACGCATCAAGAAGTATCCGCATTAATGTGGACTTGTTCTAATACGAAAACTGGGCATGAATTGGGTCACAGAGGATAAGTTCACATGAACTCGACTGCGATCAAGTTAAAATTCAAACAACCCATTCTCGATCAAAGAAGCATGCCTAGGGACAGTGCTAAGGATCGAGATTGCAAACAAACAAACAAACAAACAAAAGCTCCCAGTAGCTGCAAACCTTAGCATTTTTTCAGTCACGAAAAACAATTCGGAAGGTGAAGACTGGTTGTAAATATAATCAAAAGAAATTTCATGTTGAATCCAAAGCGATATGTGGCCGTGATGCCTTACGTCAGACTGCGTCATGAAAACGTTGATGTCGTCCAGTCAGCGTGCGGTTATTTTGACAGTTATTGTAATAAGGAAAATGTAAACGATTTGCTTAATATTAAGTTTACAAGGGCATTTTGATCATAGTTGCTTATTGACCTTAACAAATTCCCAGAAAAGGTCTTTCTAGGAAAGGTTCCACATCAAAATACGTAATTTATCTAATCGCCTAAAGCCTGTCATTTACAATTAACCCATGATATTAACGAATGTTTGGACCTAACTTAATAAGGAAGAGTAGTTTTACGAATCCAACGCCCCATAGTGGGCAGCAATACCAATCCTCTGGTAACAGATGAACAGCAAAATGGAACCACTATAAATAAGTTAGCAATTCCCGGAATAGAGTTTCCGGGAAAACGTCCCACCCCCGAGGCAGATTAGGCTTGTCTGTCGTTCGTGCGTTGCCTTGACGCCCGATATGACAGTTGATAATGATTGGCTGATAATTATTGGCTCAGCAAGGGGTGATGGCTCAAAAACTGGATTTGAAAACCGTGGAAAGTTTACGAACTGAACTGCTGTTATCCTCTAGTCTTTTTTTAACCTCATCCCTTGACTGCTAGCAACATGTCCCGATCTGCAACAAAACGGATGCATCCTGGCCCAGATGAAGGTGATCGACGACACGGAGAGCGAGAGCCATTGGATCTATTGCCCCAAAACGAGAGATGCGACACATTCAGGGTGGATTTCGATTACTATACTCCTCGAGCTCATTTTGTCATTTTGCCTCACGATAAGTCTACCGTTGGCACTAATCACAACGAGCTAGACCGAGTAGAAAGACTTAAGGTCGTCAAAGCAGCTGTTGCCTTGGTCTCTCACTACAAACTTAAAAAGTCGGCTATTTTGTCTGTCCATTTTGGGTCATGGATAACCAAAAAGGACATATATCATGCTCATGTTTGCGCAGACGTGGAAGATTATCTCAGCATTTTTGAGAGGAAAAGAGAAGAAATTCCCGAATGGCCCTCACGAAAGTACGTCACAGAACAGTGGATAGCGAGCCGAGATCCCTTGAACTATGCGCTGAATGTCCAAGGATATCCTTTCCGAACGTATTTTAAGGAAGAAATTGAAGCCATCGAAAAGTACCGTCGAAACCCCCCAAGCAGGAGTACAGTTGGTGCCCAAGGAGCCATCTTGCCCCTGTTCAACATTCTCCACCACCCATCAGAACCCAAGGTTGGATTTGCTGTCGAGAAATCTATGAGGCCGAGTGATGCAGATGCAGAGTCTTTTCAGCTTGACGCCCAAGAAACCATGATCGAGTTTGCAACCCAAAACAAGCTCACCGACATGCGTGCCGACGATGGATGCCACGTGTGTTTGGCTCTCGATGATAAGGCGCACGGTTAGTTCAGTTCATTTAGTAAGGCTCTTAAGTTAAAAAAAGGCTTCTTATAGTGTTCTTCTATTTTAGCTCTAAGAGCAGAATCTTTACGATTAACGAAGAAAGCAAGCAAGCTGGCTAAAATATCCTCCCATTGTTGTTAGTCAAGCACTTTTGATGAGTTTTGTTTTGAAAAAGAAGGCAGCTGTCTGCAGGCAATTCTTTAAGCATTTATCCAGCCCGCTTTTGGCCGTTAGTAGTGCTAAGATAGGGAGAGGTGTCACTGCTGTAAAAAAGGGGACACAATAATAAGTTCTTCTTTAGTAGGAAACGAAAGGGTACGTGATCTGATGCGTTTTAACCACCGGCTAGCTAGGTATGACACACTGTGGACTGAAGCAACCGTTCGATATATAGGTCGCCCTCAACTACCGCGTTTGCTACTGAGCCTTGCCGCGTCTATTAGTAAGCCGCATGTGTACGCCAAATTAAACTGTTTCAACTTTCCTAAATTAAAGCCAACGATCGGAGGATTCACAGCACATAAGTCACTCATTTTCTGACCATCCCTGTGCGAATCAAAGGGTTAAGCATGGGCATGCATGGCTGAATTCAATATTCCGCATTCCGTAATTTGAACACGACTTCTGATCAAGTGCAGTACAGAGTGGTAAAATAATGGGTCACGAAAAGCACATTTAGGGTTATTGCTTTCAATTTATGCTTCATGAAGTGCTAGATAGTTACAGTGAGGATGGGTAGAAGATTTGGGGCACAAGTCAGAGGTAGAAGTACTCTTATATTACTTTGGCCTAGTGCATATAATAAACATTGGGAAAACTAAAAAGTTTCATAATTTTTTGAGCTTTAAATGTTGCTATCTGAGAAAGTAGATCCTGTTACGACATATTGATTTTGCACAAGCGTATAAGTTCACGGGTGACTGTTGATAAAATTATTACCCCTAATGAGAAATTTGAAAATGACGAAGCCGGCCGGTCGCACTTATAATATCTGAATAACTGCTTTTGATCTTACATATTTGCTATGATCCTTTTAGTATATAACGTTATGATAGGTGATGAATTTTTTTTTATTGATTACTCGTGAATTTATGGCGTACTACGATATTTATTTATATTTTAGTCATTATATTTCTGAAACTTTTTCATTGCAATACTGCAGGCTTCAATCTGGAGAATTCTCAATTCCTTGTCGGATACATTCAAGTAACCGGACCAAAGTTCTACAGGGACATCTGCCCAAACGAAAAGCGAGAAGAGTGGTTCGATCAATTTAAAAGCAAGGAGGATTACAAAGTGTACACTTGAACATTTTACGACTGGTTATAGAAGTTCCTTGGAGTGGTGTCAGGGGCAAACTTCGATTATCGAGAGATTGCTTATACGTTCCTAGTCGTTGAGTTTAGTTGTATTTACAACAAAGAAACCAGTGGCATTTAATAGCCAGTTTTGCCTGTTTTACAGTTAACTTGAAACGTAGTTAATAGACTCAACAACATGCAGAACTGCACCGAACAAAAACAAAACAAAAAAGTTGTCAGCCTTTTTTGGTTAGCAATGTTATTTGTGCACTCTTTTTCCTTGCTCAGGCGGGCTCAATTTTAAGATTCGGGAAATTTATAATTGTTCGAGGACAAAAATCATTGGCATTTCGCTTATAGTTAGCCGTTGCATTCTGCCATATTTTAGCCTTAAGAAACAGACGGTCTTTACCTTCGTATTTTAGCCATTTGTATTTACCTTACATGCATAACCTTAGAATTAATATCTTCACATTCTGAGGATTTTTCTAGTTTCCCCCATGTCTTATTCAATTCTAAACATACTTTTGCAGCATGAAAAGTAACCTTCCCTTCCTTACGAACTTGACGTTGGGCGTGCGTGGTATTCAAACGCTGTACCAGACCAACTTTTTGGGATTTAGTGCTCAGTCCCTTTGATTTTTGGTTCTCAATTCGTTTTTTCTTTGTAGGTTTCTTGGCCGTTCATGTATCCTTTTGACCAAAACGTTGAGAAATCAAGAAGGGTAATTTTTAACAAAAAGTGACAACCAGTCGGCAACAAGGCCAAATGTTGCTTCTGTCAATTTTACAACGAAATTCTTCTCGCTTTTTGGTGTGTGATTAACCCTGGTCAAATTTATCTGATCGCTCTAGTTTAGGCAACTTGTTAGAATTTTGGCTAATTGTATCAGATGGTTTTAAAAACATTTTCTGTCACTAATAGTGTTGGTCTCACAAACCCTATAAGAACCGTGGTCCCCAAGGCCGTTAATTTTTCATTTGCTGACATTCCTGAAGCTGAGCCACAATGCACTGTACTCCGCTTCTGAAGAATCAAATTCAGCCCTGTCGTAGCAACGAAATTTTTAAACTGAGTGTAGCACACTTCATGGATTTAATCAGGAACCCACGATTTAATGGTGTAAGGAAATTAACTTCATAGACTGATACTAATAAACATAAAAGACGGTGACATTTTTTCTGAAGCATTCCGAGTCTGCGCTGTCTACTGTGTCCACTTAACCATTTATACCCACTCTAACCTATTTAAGACTGCTGCAGGCTACCCCTGTTTTGCACATGTTTTGTACATCTTTATTTCAGTGGATCTTTTTTCTTGAAAAGAATATGTTACTAGACAGCCTGTGGACGCTGCGATCAAAGATCGCATTTTTTTTTTGTCTTGAGATGTTTTGCCTTCCTCATCAGTCGTAAATTTTTAATATATTTCTATAAGCTTAATATGATCACACAAGTTTGACGCCATAGCTTTTGTTGCGGTTTGGCTCCGTTTTCAAAAAAGGAAAAAAGAGACATACATAGCAGTTTTACGATTCCAACGCCTCATAATCGAGCATCAATACCAATTCTCTGGTGCATGACAGATCAACAACAAAGTCGAGCCGCTAGTCGCGCCCGGCAACTCCTGGAACAGACTTCCCGAGAAAAACGTCCCACTTAGAGAGATAAATAATAAGTTACGTCTTCAAACCAAAAATACTGCAGCGTATACATCAAGTCAGGAACTTTAACGAGTGCTTCAAATGTGCATTTGATGAAACTCTGGAAACTGAGCGATCATGCTCTGGCCTTGCTTTGAAGAACTTGATCAAATTCAGACCTACCTTAGCAACAAGACGGCTGAACGTACATTAATTGAGTGATGTAGACATTGAACACTGACGAAGATCTAGCACGTATGAACGTAATGATATGCCGAAATTAAATTCATGGACGATACCGTGATAAAGGAAGTAAACCGGCAAACAAGAAGTTATTTCAGCAGTCTGCAGATAAGGTCCCCTCTGAGAATAACAACATGATTGATCAACCAAGCACTGTTTGATAGTGTGCTCAGCTTCGATCTAAGGACATAAAACACTTATTTTCACTACTATCTAGTCTCTCCATTATCCGTAGCCTACCCGTAGCCCTACCCTCCCCCCGCCGAGGAGAAAACGGGGGGGGGGGGTACGGCTACGCGTAGACTACATTATCCGTAGTAATTTCGAGAATCCTAGCAGTTGCGGATGATGAGGATCTCAATGGGAGGAGTAGCTTTGACGGTTGATAGTTAAAAATATAGATTTTTGGCGGCTGACGGTTAAGTTAAATATGGCGTTGTCGAATTATAAAGCCTCGAGCTTACGCGACAAGACCGAAAGTTAGTATGGGTAGCTGTACATCTTTTGTGATTCGGCTGTAATTTCACGGCTGTCACTGCCATAGGATGGGTGAAAGTACCATAAGCATCTGCCTATGTGATTTATTTTTTGTAGGGGTGAGCCATAACTTAAGTTTGGTAAATTTATTAAAAAGTTGCCCTTATCACCTTGCAGTCTTGTCGCGTAGTCTTTCCGACAACGTTAATTGAAATAGCTGTATGTATTTTGATGGCTGACGGTTATGAAAAGAGAATTCCTTCGACGAATAAGTCATGAGAATTGTCAACTTCAACTCACCTATAGTGATGTGTTCACTGATCAACTTACTCAGTTAACAACCTAGTCTTTGGAGCTAGAGGAGTTGCTGAAAGACCTGAAACCTTAGACTTGAGAGCGTTTGACGAATAACCGCGGTTGACGGTAAAAATTACCCTTTCCGACAGCAGACGGTTAACTGCCAATGAAAACCCCAGGTAACTGATGTTTGACTTTAGAAGTGAGCTTTTTCGCGGCTCCTAGATCTTTCTTTTTGGTTAGTGTCTACCGTGTGCAGGTGCCATTTGAAAAGCCTCTCATTGTACCTAATTTTTGTATCCGTCCCTGCATTTCACAGGTAATAAATCGCTTTTCTTGAAAAGAAAGTGTTGGCGAATCGCCTGAGTAGCCTGCGACAAAAGAACGTATTTTCCTTTTTTTGAGACAGTCAATGTTTTGCCTTCCTCATCGTCATTTTTAACGTGTAGTGGAGTCCCGTTTGCTCGAGCCTTCTGGGGACCAGGGAAAAGGTTCGAGATCATGGAGTTGGTGTCCAGTTTCATTCCTTTTCAGTCTTTACTAATTTGTAAAGTCACTAAACAAAATTAACATGACATATATCGTCCTTAATTACATCTGTGGGCAGCAAAAATTTTTTTCAATCATATATATATACCACTCTGCCATCAGCTGTCACAAAAGTAACGTGTAACATGTAACACTAAAACAGTTCGTAAGTTGTCTGATGTAACAGTTTGAAAACAAAGCATCTCTTGATTTTCTGTACCATAAGTTTGATATATTGACGAGAACGACTAACGAAGCAAAGCCGGGAAAACTTTAGTTTTACGCATCTCGTATCATGTCAATTTCTTCACTTTTGAGATGTGTTCCTCTCTTTGATGTTGATTCGGGATATCGGGGCTATAAATATGGGAAACGTTTCTCAAGAGGAAGCAGGTTTAGTTCGAGTTGTCGGGATTTCGAGACATCCGAGATTCCAGATATCCGGGGAAAATAAATAACGAAAAGATCAGAAAGATCAGAAACGGAAAGATGGGAAAGATCAGAAACTATATCAGTCAGTCCGACTGTGAGGGGTTGGTCCATGCGTTTATTATGTCAAAGCTTGACATGTGCAATAGTATTCTGATTGGTTTACCATCGACAGAACCCGACAGGCTCCAGTGTTTACAGAACACTGCAGCAAGGCTTACTGTCACAGCGTAGAAAAAAAGAACATATAACTTCATTGCTGAAGCGCCTCCATTGGCTTCCAGTAAAAGCAAGAATTGACATCAAGATCTTGTTAATCACGTATAAAGCTCTTCATAACCAGGCACCTGACTACATAAAAGAACTTCTAGTCGACTACAAACTTAGCCGCTCACTACGCTCATCAACTCAAAACCTGCTCGTTTATCCACCAACAAAGTCAAAAACTGGAGATAGAGCCTTCCAAGTTGCCACACCTAAGCTATGGAACTCGACGCCCAGCAGTATACGTTTGGCTAGCTCTTTGACTAGTTTTAAAAGCTTAGTTAAAACGTTTCTTTTCAAAAAGTGTTTTTCGTAGTTATTGGATTTTGAACATATTCTAATTGTCTTTTAAGGTGCTCTTTTCTTTGTTTTATCATTTAATTGATGTAAGAGCAAATACCTATTATTATTATTATTATTATTATTATTATTATTATTATTATTATTATTATTATTATTACTGATGATTCCTTAAGAATTTTGCTTCTTAAGAGTTTTTTTAGACTGGTGGTTGATTGTGGTTTCTTGGCGTCTTGTTCTTGTCTGTCCATTGTGTTTTCACTATGACTATCAATAAAGGTATTATTATTATTATTATTATTATTATTATTATTATTATTATTATTATTATTATTGAAATGACGGTGTTACACTGAAGCAAATGCTCGGGACCTAGCCTCAAGTTCGAATTAACCGGACGTTCGAGACATCCGGGTTCGAGATAACGGTACTTCACTGTAATTCTAAAGACAAGATATAATTTAAATAAATTGGCCTCCATAGGCTTTTATTGCTTGGCTCAGCTTTCAAGAAATCAATAATGTCATGTGAAAAGTACAGCCGGCACTTTTGAATAAGGTTTGTTGCTGATTTGTGTACGTGAAAGCAGAATACTAAGAACATTCTCATGTGTACACGTACGCCAGATCTGTCCTTGATTGTTTCTCATGAAAAAAAAAAGAAAGGGCTGGGTGTGGCAGCAGACCTCGTCTGGCCTGATAGCAGAGGTTTCTGTTTACAGACGCGCAAGAAAAACATCTGCAAGTAATCGTTTGGTTCCTTCGTCCACTACTTGAGAGCCAATGAGCTTGCTGCAACAGGCCGGTTCACACTAGGGACCAAAGTGCACTTGAAAATCAAGTAGACTTGAGGTCTACTTTGAAAAGAAGAGACAATAGAACATGGAAAACATGAAAATTAGTGTTTGTATGACAAGTCAAAAGTGTTGTAAATTGTTGTTTAAAATACTAATTTTTTCATCTATTTTTTATTTAATTTTTTTCGGGGATTATATTAATAGGCTCCGTACATAAATACGATAAATTATATATTCTACTAGGTTGACGTTGTCTGTGCCTGCAACTTGTCCCGCTGTTAAGTCCACATTTTCACGTGAAGTTAATTATTAGCCACGGCATTTGATTCTGCTGTATGATTAGGTAGGATCAAAAGAATACTGATGATTCCTTGTCAAAGAGCCTGTGTTTGTCTCCTCTTTTACGTTTTACCTCTCTTACTTTGAGGGTGGTGTAACACTATGCTTGATTGTTGTTACTTTTTGGGAAATTTACTCGTGCTTGTCATAAACAAACAAACAACAAACAACAACTTTGGAAAATGTGCCTTAAAATTGTCATGTCCCATTTAAGGGTTTTTGATTATTAACATAAATTTCCAAAAACATGGTTTGACATAAAAGGCCAACAGCCATGTGTTAGGATCAACATTCCGGCAATACTAGACTGTTTGTGTTTCTGTTCACTTATTAATTATGAAGTCAGTTATTTTTTATCAGTGGTATGGCATTAAGCCACAACTTAGGACATTTAAAGGTGAAATAAACACAAAGAAATGTTAAGATATTTATGCAGTTTATTGTTAGATCTCCTTTACTAGCCCTCCAAATGCTACCAGATGTGATTTTCCTCTTTAAACACTAATTGCAGAAGATCTTTTAATAATTACATCCACTGAAACTGCGACATCAAATCACAAATATTTATTCCTGTGTTGTTAAATCAATTTATTTCTGGTGGTAATAAAAAGATAGATATTAAAAAAACAGCACTCATGTCAGTGTTTCATTAATTACCAGTGCTTCAAATAAATTGCCTTTTAGTCAACAACAAAGGGTTACGGATCGCCAGCCAAAAGGTGTCGTGACCTTATACGTTTTCTCCCACTCGTAGCCTCATCCTCTCCCTCAGAACTTTCCTCTAGATCACTTGCACCAATGAGGTTCTCTACAGCTGCCATTGATATGGGATTACATGCCATGACAGGTGGAAACTTTTGTTGGAAATTTCTTGATATTTGTGAAGTGAAGCTTTTTGTAACAGCTTGGACACTAAACCACAAGATAAAACAATCAAGATCACCAAAAGCACTCATGACAAACAAGAATATTGTTTCTGATGGTATATACAGTAGACTACCCCTGTCTTGAACAAGCGAGGGAAACAAAATACAGGTGACGGCTGATCAAGATAGCAAGTAGTAAAATGCCCACTGTCATCTGAGGGAGATGGGTTTCGGTTTGGGATAGCAGGGGATTCAAGATGCCTTGGGTTTGAGGTTGTGGGCCTCTACTGTATTCAAATTTATGAACACTTACGCAAATGCCATGGTCACAAAAATCTCAAGCCTTCTCATTTTTGGAGCCAAGCTCATGCTCTTAGCATGCTCGTGCGTCTGTGGTTAAATACAGCATCAGGGAGGGGGGTGGGAAGAAGTAAGAAATCGTTAGCATTACTGATGGAAACTGCCTCCTCTCCCACTTGCAACCACTAGAACAGGGCAACAAAAGGGTATGTTTGAGGACATGCAGCATTGTCTATAAACAGCAAGGAAAGGGGTGTTATTTGTGTAAAATACATAAAGGAGAGCATCATGGCAGTTCTTCAAAGGTCTTTATGACATCTTCTGTAAAGATGGCTTTACATCTCTCCCCCTCCGGGAATGAACTGCTGTGAAAAACTTCAACTGTAGTATTCTCATGAGGTGAAAGAGGAAAGAAATGCAAGTATCAGCATCCACCTTTTGCTCTGACAGGAGCAAGCACAAGACTGCAGAAATGTACTATTGGCACCTAACATGACTGCAACATGTCTTTGAATTCATGGTCCACCTAATCTGGAAGTAAACCAAAGATGTTTGGCATGGGTCTCAAAAGTGTGTGTGTACTGGAATATGGTTGTAGTGTTTGGGCATCTTCAGTATGGGATTATGTAGTTTCAAATTTTAGGTTTCATTAAGCCTCTGCTGCTTGACATATGACTTTGAGGACCTTGGTGTGTCTTCAGCATGGGATTCACATGAAATGGACACTGACCAATCCTTCTTTTATGCACATGTCAACCTTAAGCCAGTGGAAGGGGAGGGGGAGGCCCAACAGACCTGTATTTGATCCAACTGTTCACCCCCACCATCAAGCATTTGACTGTCTGATTAAGTAATTTAAATTAATTTGACCAATACTTTTGGCCCTGGGATAGGGCATTTGAAAAAAAAAATCCTTCGCAAAAGTCAAATGTACTCCATCTGCCCAGCCTCCCCCCACCTCTCCACCTTCTGTCATAAGATAGATAAGTGCATCACCTCAATATACCCCCTAAGAGAGTAAACGATGTTTGGTTCCCAGACTCCTGACAATTCTAAAAGTGACAGACTTCCGACTTCTATCGGATGTAATCCGAAATCCGAACTTTGTTTCTTATTTTCAATCGGCGGCCCATCTCCAGTGTAATAGCCACAGCTGACGTCTCTTGTGTAATAGCCACAGATGACGTCTAGCGTCTCTTGTGTAATAGCCGATTGGGCTCATGATGAGCCCAATCGGCTCAAAATGAGCTGAGATTGCAATCGAGGAATTAGATCCCAATAACTGCAAACATCTTCTTTGGATAGAAACGCAAATCAAAATAAACATGACAGATACTCACATGCTAGCTTTTGTGTTTTGTTGCAAAGCAGACCCGCATATCGTTCTGATTCCAGAATTCGAGCATGGTTGACTGTTTGCACATTTTGCCGTCTGAGCTATACAGTTCCTTGTTTTTCTCTACAAGATTACAGAAGGTGTTAACCCAAGTACATGAAACTCCAAAGAAGAAAATAAAAGAACTTTACCGTTAAGGAACTCGTGGATTTTTGCAGAGAAAGTAGCGACAAACGACAGCGAGAAACGGACGCCATTTTGAAATTCAACGAGCGTGCTCAACAAATAAGCTCGCTGGTTCGTAATTCGCTGGCTCATCAAGATGGCGTCCGAAATGGCGGCACGTTTTGTTGTTCTATTCATATTGTATATTCCAGCATGTTTAGCTGGGGAAAATCAGCAACTTAACTATGAAAACTGGGATCGCATGCTGGAAGGAGAGTGGATGGTTAAATTGTAAATATGCTTAGATCAAGACTGGGTTTTGCTCCAAGTTCGTTTTCAGGATTAAGTTATGTCTGAATCAAGTTAGTATTATAACAAGATATAATTTTCTCTTTTGTCATCAGCTTTGCTCCCTGGTGCCCCGCCTGCCAACATGTAGCCCCAGTGTGGTCAAATCTAGCCCTTAAAGCTGACACGTTGGGCATCAATGTCGCAGAGGTGGACACGACAAAAGAACCTGGTAATGTATTAGTCAACTGGCACATCTCCCCCCCCACCACCACCACCACCCATCCTGATCTCTACCTATAGCTGTACAATAAGTATGATGTTTAGGTGGGGGGAGGGATTCGATTCCTTAGGGGATCAGAGGGCATGCCACACTGGGAAGTGACACGGAAGATTCTAGGTGGCACCTGAGAGGGGCGCTTTTGGGGTGAGGGGGTTGAGGGTGGGGGTCGCGGTGTTACTCACCAAACGTAACATTTTGGGTACAAGATTGTATGTGGCACCTGAGAGATTATATATTCTTGTAGATCAATAATGTTTTATTTCCAAGACATTCTTATTTTGGAAAGCTTTAGTCACACCACCAGCTTCATTTTAATGTATTGTAAATTTTATTGGTTTCTTTTAGATAGGTTAATAGGATTTTTATATGCTATGTCTCTAAATAGCATGCACAGGGTGCAAACGTAGCCTATGCAGTTAATTTTCGGGGAAAAAACCTAACTTCTACTAAAATGAATATAAAGCACTAATGCTACTAAAATGTTCAAAGTCTCTTAAATACTAAAGTGCCTCATTCCACAAACAAATACAAGCCAAAATACTTATTATTATTATACTTATTATTATTATACTTATTATTATTATTATTATTATTATTATTATTATTATTACTGTTGTAATTGCTCACTGTTTTTTTCTTGTAGTACTGAGTGGAAGATTCATGATTTTTTCATTACCAACCATTTACCAGTAAGTATTATAACATACAATAATAACATAATCACTTCTGTTTGGTATCGTCTTGCAGTAGTATTTATCATGGAAAATTGTCACACCAGTTCTCTTACTATGGCTGCTTCTGAGACTATCATTATTGTCATCATCATCATCATCATCATCATTACTATCATTGTCATCACCATAATAATCGTCACTGTCGTCATCATCATTATCACCTCGTCACCAGTATATGGTAAAGGATTCAAAAGCAACAAACCTGTAACAAACTTGATTTGACCTTGGTTACCTTTTACTGATCTTGTTCTATTGTTTTATTTGTAATAAGTGTCAAAGATGGAGAGTTTCGAAAATATGATGGGCGAAGGTCATTGCAGGGATTTACGGACTTTATAAGAGACCAGAAGTGGAGAGAAGTTGAACCCTTGCCATGGTGGAAGTCTCCAAGCTCATTTCTGTATGTATCATATTAACATGTTAACCCTTTAAGCCCCAATAGTGATCAGCATCAAATTTCTCCTCATCATATCAGTGTATTATGACACATAAAGGTCATGAGAATTTGGCAAATGATCACCAAAGATGAATTCTCTTGATGTATAAACAGGTTCTCTTAGTTAGTAATCAATAAAATCTATGGAGACTAGTAAGGAGAATTTGTATAATGATGTTGGGGCTTAAAGGATTAAAAGGTTGATGATGCACATGATTGATAACAACAATGCAAGGGTTCCATTAAGGGGGTTCACCTTCCTTTCAAATGTAGTGCAAGTTGAAATTAAGAGGCCATTTTGGATTGCTTTTAGCCTCCCTATCAATGCGAGACTAGGTGCACAGCTTTTATATGAGAATGAGTTTTTATTCACATGCAAATAAAACCAGTTTTTGTATGAAAGGATGTGCACCTAGCCTATCCAGTCCATGTTACCAGTACTACTTCTACTTCCAATATATTGGCCTTTACTGTACAAATATGGGGGCGTGATGGTATCCTGGTTAGCACATTGGACTTCAGATCTGAAGGTTGGTTGTCTGAGGCCCAGTTCCTGCCATCATGTTGTTTCCTTAGACAAGAAACTTTACCCCACATTGTCTCCTTACCCAGGTGTATAGAAAATGGGTTCGGGTGACATACTGCTGGGGTGACCCTGGGATAGACCAGCATCCCATCCAGGGGGGAGTGGCAATGCTCTCAGTTGCTTCATACCACAGAAACTGGAACAAGCTCTTACCTTATGGGCCTCCTTGGCTCATGTGCTACTTTACCGACCTTACTATACAAAATAAATTATATAATATTCATATATTGATGGGGCTGAGTTTAGCTGACAAGAGTTGGAATGTATTTTGGTAGTTGAACCTCAGCCCTTTGACTGCTGATTCTTCATTGTCCACTTGACCCCAGTTCTAGATAGTAGTAGCACTTACTTACCAGTGTTGTGAATGTATCTGATGCATTGTTCTTTAACTACGAAACAGAATGGGATGTCTTGGTCTGGTGTTCAAGTTATCCTTGCTTTTGAAGGTGTGTTAATGTTATTGTCATTCTTCTACTGCCATGTTAGGAATGTAATGACAAAAGAATAATAACGTATCAAGAAATGGTCTATTGTACCGGATCAAATTCGCACAAACAATAGCCTGTTGTTTGCAGGAACAATAGCCTTTTGTTCACAGGGATGCTGTGGAAGCCATGCCGAGAACACGACGAAAAGTTCGTCAAAGATCGTGAAATTTTCGGCTTGACAAACTTTCTTCTTAGGTGGGGGTGGGGAGTGTAGATTGTGCTAGCGTGATGCTATTTTCTCTGGGGTACCGAGGGGAAAATGTCTCCGCGCCGAGCCTTCGCTGTATTGTAAAATACAGAAATTTTTGGCAAACTCTAAAAGTCATAGTTTAGTATGCGCCGTTCTTAAATCAAAATTATTGTTGTTGTGAAATAAGAATCTGTCCTAGCAACATCGTTCATTAGATTTGGTTACTTTTTTAGTCAGCGCTTATTGCCATTGAACCTAGATCGCTTTCCAGTTTGTAGGAGAGGAAAGCATAAACAATCTCCTTCGTCTAAGAAATTTAGCTTTTTAAAAAGCGTTTCTTGATAGCGTCAAGCAAAAACGCATTTTCTTTCTGTTTGTGTAGGAGGTACTCTGATATATTGCCAAACCGGTTTATTTTAAAGACTCGCACCTCCTACAGACACAACTTAACTTTGCGTTAAGTTTTTTATAAGTCATGAATGCGGGAACTGACTTCATGATAAATCGCTTCCGCCTTGATTTATCTTACGCTCGCGCAACAACTTAAACTCAAGCGCGTCCCCTTAAGATAGTATTGTGTTATAAAGTTACTTGAACCGTTTCATTCATAATTTTATGTTTTCAATATTCAGAGTTAAGTCATTGAAGCTTGCACAAAAAGTCGAATAACGAAAAGGCTTTGTCAAGTGAGCGTTCGACGCTCAACAAACAGTGGCTTCTACAGGGGCTCCTTTCGACATAATCCTTTTTTCTTAAGATATAAACATTAGTAAAGGATGGCTCAAAAGTTCGTTATGCGAGAACTCTCTAACGAGCGGTTATCGTTTAGTATTTCAGTTTGAGAGATTTGTTTTGCTGCGTTTTTCTCACCTATTGTTTTCAAGCCTATACAAAGTTTTGAACAGTTCCTTAAATAAACAAGCCCAGCTCTTCTTAATGAGCGCGCCGCCCATTGTAACATTTTATCACACCTCAAGATTATTCAATGAAGTGGAAAACACGTGTTCGGTTTATTTATGCTGAGCGAGAATTGACTGGCTTTTAAAATTGCGTTTTGAAAGAAAGGAGTTGTGTAAAACACTGAAAATGAAACACGCGAACAGACCTTTGCTGAATTTTTGTGTGTGTCAGGTGGAGATGTGTATTCTCGACTTTGAGGGAAGCCAATGTTCAGTCAAAAGTTATGCAAATAGCCATGACGGCCGAATGTTTCTTTTTTAACCCAAATGATCTGTGCAGCATGAAATTTAAATCCTCCGTTCCCTTTCAGCTTCACGAGAATTGAAGGGTTAACATCTTTTTGAAAGAAAGGAGTTGTGTGGAACAAAATGAAACACGCGAACAGTCCCTTGCTGAATTTTGCGTGTGTCAGCCTGCAGATGTGTATTCCCATTGATATAATCTCTGATTAGCAAACTTAAATGCCGCCGAAACAAGTATAGATGTTTTCTACTCGTTCTGTAAGCTGAGAAACTAAGCTGCACTTTTTCTTTGTTGTCCGGGTGTTGAGTGACATTCATTGCCATAACCACCCACCCCTGTGTAACTATTCTTGCCGTGACAAATGTTCCTCTTACCCTCTCCCACAGGGAAATTTTGCTGGTACTTTGCTGTCGTCGAAGATTCAAACTTACCGCGAGTGCCGTCAGCGAAAATTTTGAATTTCCCTCGTGCATTAGCTAGTCATTGTTTTCGCCGCTCTCAAAATGACCAAATATGGCCAGTTTCACACCAGTAAACAAACCTATTGTTTTCGAATTTGATCCTCTTTTCTTGATACAAAATAAATTATTATGCAAAGTATCAGTACCTATTACATACACTGTAATATCCTGGTTTAGAAATAGAATTTCAGTTTTCCATAAAGAGAACAGCTGAAATGACAGGGAGATAATGTAGTGGAATAATAAACCCTTTATTTGATAGTTATACTAAATAAATATTATAATACTCGCAGACATTTTTATTTGTCTTGTAAAGCCAAGAGCAAAAATAATGGGTAGTCGTCATCATGATGCAATTTCCAGACCAGTAAAATAATGGAAATTTGACATACTGTGGGATTAATTGCATTATCTTGGATATGATGTATGACGTACCACAAGTTTTTAACCCTTTAAGCCCCAATAGTGACAAGCATCTAATTTCTCATTACAATAATACTACTCGGTAGTGTAGCACCTCTCAAAAGCTTGTATTTTCATTGGACCGCTATATGTAGCAGCTCTATTGTTTTTACGCCTCGTTCTTTGTTTCTTTTGTTTGTTCTATTGTTTAGCGGACTAATCGTGGAAGACCTTTTGACAGCTGCTACATCACCCTCAATACTTGATCAAATATAGAAGTCATAGGAATAAAGCAAATGATTACTAAACATATAATGTTTGGATGTTTAAGCAACTTCTCCCAACTACCGTAAAGTTCCGAAAGTAACGACCCTCGTTACTTTCGGATTTAGCAGCCTTTTCCTATCGCTACTTTCGGAAGGTCGCTACTCTCGGAGTGTCCCTACTTTCGGGTAGCTAAAACGTGCACCGTATATGGGCCGTTTCAAGTTAATAAAATCGCAACAAATGTGAAAACATACACACTTTTTATTTGGAGAAATGTGTTACATGTTATTGTTTTGAATAACAATTCGAAAGAATCAGTCTTTGAATAATCTACATTAGCAGCAGTCAGTTGCCATACCGATAATATTAAATCGTATTGTTAGCTGTCGGGAGTTAGTCGTTGCAGGCTTTCCTTCAAATCTTTCCTCAGCTGTTGTAATCCTGTTTTGACTTTCACTTCATATGCACATGGAATTTCTATTCCACCGTCTTGCACCCAAACACCTTCCGGTATAGCTTGTTATATCTGTCATTTCCGTTATTTCTTGCTAAAATTTTGTAGTGGCTACTTTCGGAGGGTCGTTAAATTCGGGGGGTCGCTACTTTGCCGATTTGCTAACACCTGTGAAATTTTATCGCAACTTTCGGAGGGTCACTACTTTCGGGGGGTCATTACTTTCAAAACTTTACGGTAGTATCATAAGAAGTGTATTGAGAACAGTAAGGAGAGTGTACATGTTGATACTGCGCCTTAAAGGGTTAAAACCCCATTATGAAGTTACAGTAGGGTGGGAGTGGTGTAAGTGGAGCAAACCAGTGGTGAAGCTAAAAGGGGTGAGGATGGGATTCTTAACTATAAGTGGTGGGATGCTTATTCTACCTTTGTGTTTTTAGTAGTTCTTGGAATATTAAAGTGCATATGAAGTAAAAAATTTTCCGCGATAATATGAAAGTTCACATCTTTCTCAATTTGAAAATGGCAGTTATCAGGCCTGTAATGTTCGAATTTAGCGCCGGAAAGTGTCTCCATTTTGCGCGCGGCCAAAACGATCGTATTACAAGGCTGTGACGTAGTAAATACTTCAAAACACACGTGCTTGAGAAAAATAACACAGCTTATTCACGTGTAGCATCCTTGAGTCTTTCGAACCAGCATTTTAACTGCTGCAGGTTTAACAAATGGAGGTTTAGAAAATCGTTTACGATTTACAAACAGACCGTGACAGGAAGATGAAACAATAACTTCTTTCAGAATTGCTAAACGCAATTAAACTGCTGGAGATGTATCTGTCGGATGCTAGTGATGCCACAAGACGATGGAGGTGAAATGTTTTAACTCCAAGTAATTCTATTTCTAGAACCACAACCATGAAAGTGGAGTTAAAACGACAGCGCAAAAAGCCGTAGCTTTCACATGATCAAAGGAGACTGTAATAGTCTCAGAATGACTTGGATCCTTTAGACACTCTATACCTCATCCGTGATAAAGAAAGTTACATGTCTTGCACATAACCGCAAGCAGACATTTAATCACGGACTTAGAAACTTGGTATCCTTCAGAAAACATCACTCTTTAAAGCGGCTTTAAAGAATCTTGCAATTAATCTGAGCCCAAAAAGCTAACTAATTGCCAAAGAGCTAGCACACACAACGGCACAGAGACTTAAAACGGCTCTAAGAATGTAACATAAAACCCTCCAAATAGTTTATATCACAGCTTGAGTACTCTCTTGATCAATAGGTCAACCACTTACCGGCACAATTGTGTCGCTTTTAGACCACCTTGATCAGAGGGACAAGGCTGTTGCGAATGTACTAAGAAGGCTCTATTTTGAAGGCTAGAATAACTTAAGCAACTAGCGGGAGTCGTGTTTGGCCTGTCATTTTACATACTATCAATAGTCTTCCGTTCTTGTCCCTCAGCAAAGGCCCAACTTGCAGAAGGACCGTCTTGTTGGTCATTAGTGCGAAGTCATCATGTTCGGTGATACACTTTACGCGCTCAATGCTTCCATCGAACATTAACTTTTGCCGCACCTGTGCAATTTCTTTGCAGCATCTATACTCCAAAGCGCCCGTCAAGTTTTGGATTCTGCATTCTCCACATGTACACCTACAAACAAAGTGTGAAAATCGAACTAAACCGCGATCGCGCAGAACTACTAATAAAAAGGAAAATTCTTCGCCTGTTCAGTTCCAAAAAAACCCGTCCAAGGACTAACCACTCATTCACTGCCACTTCCCCTTCAAATCGTGCTCTCAGAACGTCAGGGGTAAGGCCATCCTGATCTTCTTCGTCATCGTCTTCTTCATCGGTGGTGTGGGCTAATGGCTCATCCGCGTAAGGTCGAAGTACTCCCACAACTTCCATTTCTCCGCCTGAATCGCTTGTGTCTGAGGGATTCCCAGTAGCAGCAGATTCCGAAAGGGACAGAACTTCGTCACTGTCCGACATTTTGGGGGTTACAATCGACAAACAGGAAAATTCTGGCGATAAATCTCTCGAAATCTCAGCAAATGTTGAGAAATCATGTAAATCCCAGGCATTTACTACGTCATCACAAGCATAAACTCGTTCCCAGTCTTCCGGTCTTTTACGGACACAATTTTCGCCAATTTGGGCCACTTTGAACGTCAAAAAAACGGCTTACGTTTTTTTTATGTCGAATTTCTTTCGTCATTTCTTAATTTAGACGTGATAAGCTTTATAAAAATGTAATAAAAAAAAATACTTCATATGCACTTTAACCCTTTAAGCCTCAGTAGTGATCAGTATCAATTTTCTCCTTATCATATCTGTACACTATAATAATAATAATATTTATAATAATAATATTTAATATTTACATTGTGCATTTTCTATAAGAATAGTCAAATGCGCATTAGAGACATTACAGTAAATACAAAAATAAAAACCTATTTACAATGACTATAGAATCAAAAATGAAAACTACGCTAAAACTTATTACAATTGGCAATAATAAAAGTAACTTGTAGAAAAACTATATAAAAACCTAAATATAAACTAATTATACTAACAAAATGCCTTGCTGAATAAAAATGTCTTAAGTATCTGTTTGAAATCGTTCGTGGTGCAAGCAGATCTAATGCCTACTATAACACATACAGGTCATGAGAATTTAGGAAATGATCACAAGAGATGAAGGGTGCATTCTTTTGGGACTATTCTGGTTATTCTTATTCCGGTTTAGGAATAACAGAATACACGGAAATTCAATTTCAAAAAGAACGCCAATTCTGGAAACGGAATACCCATGGCGGAGGTGACCTGAGAACCACTATGTCTGCACACGCGCGGGCGGCCGCGTCGGATTTCCCGCCAAAAATTTCCCAAAAGAACGCGTATTCTGTCTATTCCGAGTAAACCGTATTCCTTTCATTCTGTTCATTCTGCTATCGGGAGCAGAATGAACGGAATGATATTCCGTTCATTCCGAAATCGGAATAGCTCCCAAAAGAACACAAATACCGTCTATTCCGAGTATTCCTATTCCGGAATAGTCCCAAAAGAACGCACCCAAAATGTCTTGATGTTTAAACAAGTTCTCCCAATTAGTAGGCAATGAAATGTGTGGAGACCAGTAAGGAGAATTTGTATAATGATCTTGGGGCTTAAAGGATTAAGACCCAAACTGACAGCCACTTGAGTTATTACCAAATATGGTTCTTCTCATTCATGAAGCCACACCCACAAACTAAGGTTGTAGTTTCTTCCCATCCCTCTCTAGAGTTAGCCTACGTGTAGATACACCCTTGCCCCAAGGTCTCTCCTCCTTTGGAGGACAGGGGGAATGGGTGCAGCTAAATGTAGGCTAACTCACTAGCTACTCTAGAGTTAACGTTTTGTTGCTAAATCCCAGCTTGGACAGCATGCTAATATAGAAACAAAAGACAGTAAAATTTGAGATTTTTAGGAAGAGTCACTCAACTTATTCACCCAACCTTTCTACTGATAGCCTGCAAGGCTGCCAAAAAGGGAGTGAATTTAGGTAATCTTAAAGCAAGTGCAAGGCATGAGACATGAGAAGAAGGAGAAGTGGGCCTTGCCTTTTCCCCAAAGTTCTGTGCCCATGTCTCGTGCTTTCTAATAACCCCACTCCTTCCCCTTTGAGACCCTGTTGGGCGGGGGGGGGAGGTCTGAATAATCCATAATCCTGGGTAAATTTTGGAAATAATCCATATCCCAATTTTGTAAATAAATAGATCCCTAAGATATACTTTTATTTTGTATCGCTAAAATAAAATTCCACAATCTTTAAATTCACCACCAATAATCCGTATCCCTTCTCTAAAATCCCCTAATAATCCATAATCCAAAGACCCTAACAGGGCCTCCCCTTTTGGTGCCTGCCACATTGGGCTGTTCTACTGATAGAATGCAGCATCATCACTCATAGAATTTGTTCATTCAAACAGGACCTGCATGAACTTCTAACAGTCACTTATGGCCTCCCAGTATGGGCTTCATATACCATATTTGGAGTGGCAACAGTGCTAACAGGACTGATTCTAGGCATGGTAAGTTTTTTGTGGGGGGAGAGGAGGGGGCTACATTTCGATGCAGCCTCCAGATTGAAGGACTACGAGCAATTCTTCTTTTGTCATAGTTTTGAGTTTAGGATCAAGAAAAAAATCATCTTAACACTTTCTGATTTGGGTTGGCTTTTTGAAACATTCTCCACTTTGTTTGCCAAAAATACAAGCTCTGAATATATGTCCTGATTAGTAAGCAGCCATCTGCACAGACGATGTCAATCCACTCCTGTACTCAGGTGCAAGAAGAGCATCATTCTATTACAGCTGTAGAGGCCAATCCTTGGATGGCAATCGATGCTGCCACAGATGACACAGGCAGTGATGTTAGTGGGGTGTATGATGACCGCTGTTTGCATTGTTACTGCTTTTCTTTTTTCTGTGCCGTTTGCATTGTTACCACTTTTACCACTTTTCTTTTCTGCTTTTCTGGTGTTGCTTCCTTGTACTCTTGCTTAGATGAATTCAGGCAAATTCATGGCTTGTCTCCAATTCATGCAGTCCTCTACCAAGGGCTTGGAAGTAAAACTGTGTCAGGGTTGATCCTGCTGGCTTTGCTTATCATTGTCGTGAAATGAGTTGTAGACAACCATATTATATTACTTGTATAATTATGTTGTAATAATTATAATTCTATCTAACCAGTCCTGTTTTGTACTTTAATAGGGTATAGTACTCATATCAGATTTTGTATTTGGGGGTCCTTCTGTGATCCAGTCTCCCCAAATACCTACTCTGCCATCAAAGAAGGAATCTGAAGAGGGGCCTGGTGAAGAGCATAATGAGGAAGATGATAAGGAAGGAAAAGAAACAAAGGAAACACAGGACAATGACACTGAGAAGAGTGGTGTGAGGAAGAGGGTCAGTAACAGCAAGTTAGTTGAAGGGGTGTGTGGAATAAGGTCCTGAGTGACTCTTGATGTAATGTCATCTACTCCTTTCGTTTCACAAGCAAATAAAAGGGAATTTGGAAGGAGAATTTAGCAGTTTATCAGTAGTCATTTGGGGCTTTTTTCCATGCATCCCTTCAGTTACTATCGATTCCTAGACTGTATTGCATCCATTAACGTTAATCCAGAGGGGAGGGATGGGCGGGGTAGTTGGGGGGGGGGATTGACTTTTTTGGAGTTTTTTAAAATCAAATTCCCTACTCTCAGATCCAAAAGGATGGATCAAATCAGGCTAAATCCCCTCATTTTGTGTGATTTTTCTTCCACAGTCAACCACACCTGAGGGTGGGGGGTGGGAGAATAAATCAAATGCCCAAAATGGGATTATCATCCAGTGTTTGGTAAAGCTGCACCCTAGTCTCTTAACTCTAGGTTACTGTGGCATGATGCTGCTATTAATAATCATTACTACTTCCCCTCGGAGGGATGGGAATCCATTGCATCGCTACTACCAGCATTTTGTTAGGGCCAATGGAGACAATACGATTTTTGCTTACAAGTGTTGCAGCACTGGCTGCTTGCATCAGGCAAAGATCATTAACAACTCATCATTCTAACATTTTGATTGTGGCTACAACTCCCATTAAAACGTGTTTTAAAAACATGTCTCAAAATCCTACGACATTTTTTTTGTTGTGTGAAACTGCCATGAAGATGTACGTGGGACGTCTGATTTAGATGACACAGTTCATGTTGCAGACATGACTTGAGCAAGTCATATAAAGAAGTTGTAAGCAAAAATCGTACCATCAAAATTGGGCCTTCAACTTCACAGGTAGTTTTATACATCTGGGTTGAGAGGTGGAAAATGTGGAGTACATCCCTTAAGTTCTTTGTTGCATAAACAGTACAACATACTGGAGAGACTAGATGTTGAACCACCAACCTTTCAATCTCCACATTGAAATACCAATCAAAAGTTCCAAGGCACCTCGACCACTAAAACCAAACATACAAAACAGTCATTTTACCAGTGAAATATTCTTTGTAATATCCACTCTCATTTCATCATATATAGGTGGCTGCCACAACTGATTGACCACAGATGTAGAGATCCTGATGTCTCAAAAACTGCCTTGTTTACTCTTAGAGCCATTAAACTAAAGCCATTGTGGCTTAAAATAAGAGTCAGAGGATAAAATCCTAAATTGTCATCATTCATAGGTAAGCTACTGAGCAGTACATCATTTTGTCATAGTAAATTCTTAAAAAGCATCTCTCCTAGCTCATTCACGCACTCTGCTCAGCCCACTATCTCAGTGCCTGGAAGAAGGTAGTTTATAGAGCAGTTTTCAATTGAGACCAAACCCAAATTAATTACTCCGACCAATCACAAAACAAGCAAACAACACAATGAACCAATCAGAACTCACAGCACATACCTGTAATTGTCATCAAGTGGATGAAAATTTGTGTGAACAAGTCACGATTGGTTTTGGTCTTACTTCTGATTGGTTGTGAAAGTAGCACAAGGTTTTCTAACCAAGAAAGAGTGAAGTAAAACAAAGTAAAAAGTTATAGTATTTTCTCAATTAAATGCCCCCGGCGTTTAAATTTCAAACTTGGCATGGTGTACCCGGTGTTTGTTTGAATCAGCAGTTTATTTGGGCCCACCATTTTTTAAGAAAGGCTTATTATTTGTTTTTCTTAGCAGCCATGTATTTTGTCCTAAATCTTAAGTTTATTATACAACAAATAAACGTCTGAGGGACTTATTTACATTTCCCTCTTTGATACCCGGTGTTTATTCGGGGCCCAGCATTTAATCTAGAAAATACAGTGACATGAATTGCTTCTTACATTTAATTGACATCCACTCTGTTACATTGAATTTGTAGTATTTGTTTCTCATTATTTGAATGGTGTGCCTGCAAACTAGCTTGGTATAAAAACAAAAGCATTTGACGAGCATTTGACTCTAAAGGGTTATGTGAACTGTCAGCAAAAACCTTGAAAATTTGAGATGTAAGCATTTGAAAGGAAAAGTTGGCCTAGCCTTATTTTAAAACTAAGCTGAATATGATCATACTCTCAGGGTAAATTACATGTACAGACATTTGTGGATAGAACAGTGTTTTTAAGGTGAAATGCACTAAATAAAAGGAATGCACAAGTTACGTTGTCTTGTAGTATTACTTCAGGTACAGTGGCACCCTGATATAACAAGGTACAAGGGACTGGGAAAATGTGCTTGTTATAACAAGGCTTCATTACATTGGGGTTCTTTTCCATACATTTTACCATTACTGGGCTGAAAACTATCGCATTATACCAGGGTCTTTGTTATATTAGGTTCCACTGCATGTACTTCACATTTGCAGACTGACTTTACATCCCCCTTGCTGCGTTTTACTGTTGTTGTGGCTCTACATCCCTTCCCCTGGGTTCTTACAGTCAGTGTGACTGTATTCCCCTCCCACTGGGGTCTTACAGTCAGTGTGATTTTACACACACCCCTTCAGGGACTCCAAGTCAATGACTCTGTATTGCCCCCCACCCCCTCTGAGTTCTTATAGTCAGTTGAAATTTTACACCCTTACCAAGCAATTATAGCATGAAAACTGAAAAAAAGGAGGTTATAAATGACACGGTTACATTTTACAGACTGACTTTACATACCCCTTGCTGGGTTTTGCTGTCATTGTGGCTCTATATCCCTTCCCCTGGGGTCTTACAGTCAGTGTCACTGTATTCCCTTCCCCCTGGGGTTACAGTCAGTGTCTTACCCCCACCCCCTAGGGACTTAGTGTTGTATTCTCCCCCCTTCCCCTGAGTTCTTATATTCAGTTGAAATTTACACCCTTACCAAGCCATTACAGCATGAAAACTGAAAAAAGGAGCTTATAAGTGACACGGTCCACGTAATCAGCCCCTACCCCTACCCCACAGGGTGTTAATTGTCACCACTGACTTTCCTTCAGGCCTGCCCTGCCAGGAGCACGGGGACTAAACTTACTAGCTCCCCCACTCCCCCTGAGTTCTTATAGTCAGTTGAAATTTACACCCTTACCAAGCCATTACAGCATGAAAACTGAAAAAAGGAGCTTATAAGTGACACGGTCCACATAATCAGCCACCACCCCCTACCCCACAGGGTGTTAATTGTCACCACTGACTTTCCTTCAGGCCCGCCCTGCCAGGAGCCCGGGGCCTAAACTTACTAGCTGCAGGTTAATCTTTCCTCTCTCCTTAGAGTCTTTTTCTCCGTGGTTTTATAAAAGGAAAAATATTTTTGCGAAAAACGGCTTTAAAAGACCCATGAAAACTACCGCGGGACTTCCCGATACCCACGGGTCACGTTTGCGCAATTTGGCGCGAAAATGCAATTCAATCAGCGGTTGCCACCAATAGTACAATTTTGGCGCGAATTCTGTGCAAGATGGCGGACATCGAAGCTCCCTCTCAAAACAGTCAAAAATCATCTCAATTTAGCCAGTCGGATCTCCCGGAACTACTAAACCAGTACTACAAAAGATTATTTCCTTACAAATATTTTGTGCAGTGGCTATCTTATGGAGGAGGTAGTGAGTTTTATGGAATTAGAAACAGTGAAATTTCTGATCAAGTGTTCGATCCTTTAGCGATTTGTCAACTTGAAATTGACTAGGTTTTTTACTTATTGTAAGCTCATATAAACTTTCACGATTGTGTTAATTTCTTAGTGCCCAAGACTTATTTTGTCCATCGAGAATTCTCATTCACGTTAAAAGATGACGTTTATCTGCGGTACCAGTCGTTTGCGGATCAGCAAGAATTGGAGAAGGAAATACTGAAAAGAAACCCGTACAAAATTGACATCGGAGCCGTCTTCACTCACAAGGTAATTTTTTATGTTACCTTAAATGAAAAGCATCCTCTGATCACCTGTTTTGTGAATCATGTTGGGCAAGCCGGTGAATTGTTGCTGTTGTGAACTTGCGAACTGTCCTGCAAAGGATTTTGCAAGTAAATTTTGTAGATGTAGAATCAATGGGCCATTCCATTTTATATCCACACCCCCCCCCCCCCCTTATGGAAGAGGTCAGTCAAAAGTTACCCCTAAAAAATCAAAGATCAAAAGTGCTGACACGTGCACCCTTTCAGAAATTGCCTAAATTCTCTTTTCCCCTCAGAAAAAAGCCAATTTTTTTCCAACCAAGATCAAAGGCGCCGACCCAGTGACCCCCTCAGAAATGACGATCAAGGGCCCCTCAGAAAATCCCTTCCATCGGGGGAGGGGGGGTGTGGATATTAAATGGAATCGCCCAATAGCCCACGTTAACCCTTTAAGCCCTAACAGTGACGAAAATGGATTTTGTCTTAAAGTTATCAATACTTGTTCAAACGTTCAAGTGATGAGAAAAAAGAAAGTGATTACCAAGGATAAGATGTCTTGATGTTTAGACGAATTCTCCTTACTAGCTCAATAAGAAATGTATGGAGAACAGTAAGGAGAATATGCATTTTTGTACCAGGGCTTAAGGGGTAAAAAAATACGGGTCTGCACACACCAGTGGAATCGGGTGTGTTGATATTTATTTACAAAATATAAGCTTTAGCTTAAGGGATATTATGTTTTTTCTTTCAGCCAAAAGATCATAAGATGGTTAAACCTGGGGCATTTCAAGCTGAGGAGAAGGAGCTTGTGTTTGATATTGACATGACAGATTATGATGAAGTGAGGACTTGTTGCAAGTGAGTTTTCCCCTTAGGACTTCAGTTTCATTGGTAGGTTCAAAACATAGGTCACTGCTCACAGGTAACATGTACAAACAAGCTAGACAGTGGCTAGTAGAGTCTAACTAATTGTGTGTGTATTGCACAGTGACCTGTCGTTGTGACCTGCGTCTGGTATAGTCTGACACCTGCCTCTGGTGATCAACCTCAAATTCAAGTAGACAAGTGTCAAGAATAAAGAAAAGCATTAACTTTTGATTTACCACCAAATTCTCAAAACTAATTAACACTTGGGAAAAATCTTAAGGCAAACTGTTGCCTAGCTAATTGATTTGATTGATTGTTCAATTGATCGATCGATTGATCAATCAAGCTAATTGATTTGATTGATAATAATAATAATAATAATAATATATTTAGGGCATTTTCCATAGTCTTAATGCCCTTACAATACTTAAAGGAAAGTTAAAAAATCTTGAAAAAAGAAAAGAAAAATTTACAATACATAGAATAAATAAATAAATCCTAGAGAAACTGATTGATTGATTGATTGATTGATTGATTGATTGATTGGCTGATTAATGTCTTAAACTCATCTGTTTGTTTGAGAGATTGACTGAATAGAACTGACTGATTGGCTGGTTAACTGACTAATCGGTTGATTGATTGATTTGCCACAAATACTGTTTGATTGGTCATCAGGTTATTTGGTTGTGTGAATAAGTGATTGATTAAGTGATTAATTGATTGTTTGATTGGTGGGTTGATTGACTTGACTAATAGACTAGCTAATTATTATCTGATTGATTGACTGATTATCTAATTGACTGACTGACTTATTGACCAACAGACAAACTGACCTATTGATTGGTTGGTACATGTAACCACATTCCATTCAACAGTTTGGTTGTTACATGTAGGTTCCCTAATATGTGCACCACATTCCATTTGACAGGGGTGCAGATATTTGCAAGAAGTGTTGGCTGTTTATGGTTTTAGCAATGAAAATAGTGGACTCAGCTCTTGAAAGTAAGCAAATTATGTTGTTAATAATCTTGCATAATTCAGCCCTCTTAAAACAATAATAATTTATTCCACAGAAATGATTCTTGTGTAAACTCATAGCCAATAAGACACACAGACTATGGCATTAGTCAGCCATGATTTCATATTTGATTGGATTAAGTGTACTAAGTTTTATAACCCTTTAAGCCCCAACTGTGACAAGTGCCTAACTTCTCCTTTCAGCGTCACTGCGTAGTTAAACATACGGGTCATGAGAATGATAGAACTGATCACCCAATGCTAAAATATGTCTTGGTGTTTAAGGAAATTCTCCCAACATGTATCATAAAAAGATAGGAAGGCCAGTGAGGAGAATGTGCATATTGATGTAGATTCCCACTATTTCAAACAATTGCAAGGAAAACCAAAAGTTGTTGAGGATAATGGGAAGTCAGAGGAGCAAGTAGCAAACAAACAGTAAGTAAAATTAACCAAGAGGAACAGACTTCCGTTTGAGATAGCCAAGGATTTTAGATAGGCAGACCCTGAGACAGCAAGCACTACTGTGTACTCAAACACAGAATGACTTACTTATTGCCGGGCAGGGATTGATGGTAAGAAACAAGAGAAGGGCACAATTTTCCAGTTTATTTTTGAAATGCGGTCTTTTTAAATAAGGTAGTGATTATATTTTTCATCATGTCTTGAGTGGAACTAATCAAATAATAAAAAAAACTGCTTGATGCTGTTATTAGCACTTGCCAACTGGCTTTTATAACTGGAAACTACAGCTACTGGAGATGACCAGCAACTCAGAGCCTATTTGTAAATTTTTCAGATTTTGTTGCAACTACCGAAGTTACTGTTAAATTAATTAAATTACTTCAACAGTATGCTTTTCTGCATTACAGGGGATTTCGGGTTCCAGCATAGATTGTGGGTGTACAGTGGTCGTCGTGGTGTCCATTGCTGGGTGTGCGATACGTCTGCACGGGAACTTTCCCAAAGTGCTCGGTCAGCTGTTGCAGAGTATCTTAGTGTCATTAAGGTACTGTCATGTTTTCTATTTTCCCGTCCCTGGTAGAAATCCTATACAGGATCCTACAGAATTTTCTAGGAACCTACATGTGTATAGGATCCTACAGGATCCTGTAAGTTCACACAGAATTCTACCCAGGATCCTAAATGGCAATAATCCTAAGCATGCTTTATAGGATCCTACTCAGGATCCTGTAAAGTCTTTCAGGATCCTGCTCAACATTGTCTAAGATCCTGTTTAGGAACCTATAGGATCTTGTTTAGCATCCTATAGGATCGTAAACAGGATCCTAAACCAGGTCCTATAGGATCCTATTAGGATCCTGGGCAGAATTTCTACCAGGGGTGGAACAAAAATTAATTTCCTGGCAATGAAAATTTATCTCAGTGATACTGAATTCCTTAATTGCCTGCTTGTTGTACATGTACCCTTTTGTTGGGTATAATTTGTGGCTTAGCATCATTTAGGGTATTAAAATTGAAAATGTCCACCAGCAGGCCCAGTACCTTTTTTGGTAGAAGCAGTGTTCTCCCTAGTTTTCAGGGTAACGGGTAAGTCAGTTTTTTAGACCGGTAAAGCAGCCCTGTTGAGAATCTTTTTTCTGCCCTGGAGTGGAATTGTCATCATGAGACCCGTAATGTTGCCGGCATGACACTAGGCTCACACACGTCTCAAAAACCCTTCAAAACGGTTGACATTTGGGATTGCTGTTACAAGGAACATATCAACGTACAGATAAATGTCGAGAAGAAAAAGCTTACAGCAACCTAAAAAATGTACGGAGAAACGCCTAAAAGATAAAGGCATACATTGTACTCCTTACAAAGGCGTAAACGAAGAACGTCGAGGAGAAGACAATACTAAGAGGACCTTATGAACAAACCAGCATACGGATATAGACGTCATGAAGATAACACTAATCTCTTACGACAATGCTAATGTATGGAGAAATGTTAAGGAGATACAACTAACAACATTTTAATTACAAATACACTAGCACACGGACAAACGTCGAGAAGATTACAATAATATTTCTTGAATATTCTAAAGTACAGAGAATTGTCAACAGTCGAGAAGATAAGACCTTACAACACTGATGTACATACTATCGCACGGAAAATCATGTCGAGAAGACTTATACCCTAGGAATGTACTAGCGTACGGAGAAATGTTAAAAAGATACAACTAACATCTTACTAAGGTAGAAACGTGTGGAGAAACATAGAAAAGATGAGACCATTATCTAACGAACTTAGAAATATCGAGATGATAAGGCTTCGTCTAATATTGTACAAACGCATGGGCAGTTAGAAAAGTGATGTAGTACGTAGTACGACTGACATAAATCTTTTCATAATTCAATCCGATAATAAATCTTTCACGATCCCAAACTGTTGGATGTTTCTAATTGTTGTTCCGGCTAACCGGTAACAAGCGGTGCTACAAGCGGTAAATTTTACCGGTTACTGCCTGATAAGGAGAACACTGTAGAAGCCGGAAAAAATTGGACATTGAACTTTTTTTTGGTTCAAGTTTATGGGAACAATAAACTGATGTTAATGAGACCTGAGAGAAACCACTCAAGACAGCTAGGCACATTTGGTTTAGTAACACTTTATTCATAGACCACTCTTATGTTATCCGATATGTAATCCCATAGCTCGAATGTCTCGCATACCTAGGAATCTCATCATGCTCCGAACTCTCTGGTATCACTCGATCCCAAAGTCCAAGCACGGGCGACAACAACGAGTTCCTATGTTTAACAATGCATCCTTTAATATTTTAGCTAATCCAATGTAGACTCATATCTGTAAATGCAGGCCTTACAATGGTTCCAATCAGCTCTCTCACGTGCCCTCCGCATGCCCCTTACCTCTAGTTCGAACACACACGCCACTTGCAATCATTGTTTGCTTCGTGCAGATCCTCACAAGTTCTTTTTTCCCGCCCTCCCTCCCATGATTGGAACCCTTGTGTTTTGCCATTTTACCCACATATTCAGTTCTTTACGGTATACTTGGTGTTTGCTTTTATATACAGTGGTTGCTTAAGCCTATCATTCCTGTATTAATGAAAACTAGTGATTTACATTGTTACTCAGACTTTTGTCCTATGTTTTTTACCTTAATCGTATTGTCATTTGATATTAAAGGTCGGTGGCAGGGAAGTGCACCCTTTGGCTGCACTTTACCCCACAGTAAGCCTCTAGCCCACTGGAGACAGGTCCGGAGAAATATCCATTCCAGGGTGGCTACCCCCGGTACCACCTGATCTGTACTCCCCCCAGGGGGGGCTCCCCCTCCTGGTTCCCACAATCCCTCGGGACTGTGGGATATGGGCCTCACCCCTGGAGGCAGGTCCGGAACATTTAACCCAGGGTGGCTACCCCCGGTACCACCTGATCTGTCCTCCCCCCAGGAGGGCCCCCCTCCTGGGCCCCTAGACCCAAGTCACGCTTCCCTGCCACCCTTATTTTACCCACAACCAGTGTGTCATTGTCACTTGCATATTGCTTTAGCAGCAACTCAACCAGCCCTCAAAAAGAGGATCATTAAGTGTGGTTTGAACTTTTTTGTGAGCGTTGAATGAATTTGCACCATGTCACAAATTATACAGTCAAGATATTGTAAGGTACCTTTTAAGGTTTCTTCCAAAATTTCCACTGTTCACCCTCTTCACTTTCCCATCCCTTTCCTGTTTCATCTGTAACTAAACTGACATGTTTGCTTGTTTTAAAATTTGTCCATGTTCATATCCTTATAGGGTGGTGAAAATCAAATCAAGAAGGTTAATCTCCGCAGTCCATATCATCCTTACATCAGGTCAGGGAGTTTTGCTGATCAACACTAGAGTAATAATCATCATGATGGTTGTTGTATTAACCCTTTAAGCCCCAATAGTGATCAGCATCAAATTTCTCCTCACCATATCAGTGCATTATAACACATGAAGGTCATAAGAATTAGGGAAATGATCACCAAAGATGAACTGTCCTGATAGATAAACAAGTTCTCTCAACTGGTACTCAACAAAATGTATAGAGACCAGTAACTAGAATTTGCATACTGATACTGGGGCTGAAAGGGTTTAGAACCAAAAAAAGCTTGAATGGTTTAAGTCCTGGTCATTGTCATCACTTTGTCTTCCTAGAAAAGAACTGTTTTTCCCTGTTTTTTTCTTCACCCAGGTGTTGAAAATTGGGTAACAAACTGCAGCCCATAGCCTGAAGCTCTATGTAACCCTTGAATTGCACTAACAATTTCCATTCAAGTTAGGAGGGGGGGATTACATGTACCTCATAAATTTTGAAATGGTGAAAAAAAAAACAGATTAAAGCTTAATGTCATAGTTTTGTGGAATGTTAAGGCTTTGAACCCTTTTTTTTCTGAAATGTCTGGTAAAATGAAGGCTTACAAAACAAGTTCCGTAGATTTTGCAAATAATCAAGTACACGTGTATAAGCATGAAAATTGATGAGAATGAGGTGTACTCCTACATCCAGATAATCCATGCAAAAACATGAAAACCATAACGAGCATGGAAATCATAGCTCACATTATGGACCACACTACACTGTCAAAAATTGCTATTAATGGAAACTGGAGTTACAAGTCAGCAGTGTGGGCATTTTTACATAAGAAAGAAAAGCCTTGTACCCTGTTTATCTCTCACCAACATCAAACATTTCTGAAAAAATGCCCTCTTTATTTTTCAGTAATTCATTGAAAATTCTCCGAGTGCACTTTGAAGACCTTGTGATCGAGAAACAGGATATTTTGTCCTGCAAAGAACGATGGGATGGTATGCTTGCCCTTGTACCTGAGCGTATCCTTTAACACAGTATAATCTAAATTATCTACTACGTTTGTGAAGTAGAAGAATTTTTTGAAGAATTTTTTTTTAAGAACCTGATCATCTCATGAAAAGGATCTGATACAGTAGTTGAAGATCAATTTCAATTGATTCCTTAACACATGTAAGATCTGAGAAATGAGCTCAACTCTTCATGGTCAAAGACAAAAAAGACATCAAGACAGAGATGGGAGGAGCTTGAAGCCAAACTGGACAACAGTCAGGTAGCGTCAAGATATTTGTTACATCGCAAAATTTAACTTGCTTTGATCATAGTTACTCAAGGGACTAGTTATGAAACTTTGCAAGTTTCAAAGGCCATAACAAAGGTGCTGCAATTTATGTTGAAAGTACCACGACAGTGCACAATCTTTTGTTTTACGTTCGCACACTTTGGCTGAATAACTTAACAGTGACACTCTTATTGGTTAGTTGCTCATGCAAAATTCAAAACCTATTGTTTTTTGTGCCATGTCAAGGCTAGAAACGGTAACAAAAACATAAAACAAAGGACTTAGCTGAGCTTCACAACCAGTTTCTTTTATTAACTATGCTTTGATTTAATATTAGTTGCGCTCCTATAAAATTCTAGTGGGGGTGCATGTCTGGCTTCCAATGTCCAAGATGGAAATGAATTCCAACTTTCCAACTTGAAATGCAGGCCGACCTTTTCAATTTCTTCCCTTGTATTTGAGATAAAATTGGTAAAAACCAATCATGTGGTATATTTCCTTTAAAACGTCACTTTGTATCTTCCTGTTTGCGGCCTAGAAGCAATTCATGTATGTAGCAATTTTTTTAATAATTATATTTCAAAAACTGAAAAATTGCCATAAACTCAAAACAGAGAAAAATTCCCAAATTGAAATCATTTTGTAAAACAGCCTGATTAAATAGCATGGCTTGTCCCTTCAGGATTTTATCCTCAGACTCAAAAGTAAAATCCACATCGAACAGCATAACAAATAGTTCCATGGGAAAGCTCTGCTCACTCAGTATCTTTCTATAAAATGGTTGCACTTTAGGGTTTCATCTACTCCTCGCTCACACTTTATCTCTTGGGAAATTGTACAGTGTGATAGCTCAAGTTGCTTTCAATTTCCTCTTTAGAAACCTGAAACAAAGGATGAGATAATGTTCCAGTACTGTTTTCCTCGTCTTGACGTCAACGTCACCAAAGGTCTCAATCACTTGCTCAAGAGTCCATTCTGTGTTCATCCCAAGACAGGTACCACAATATTTTCTGCAAATGATGGTTCCCATTTAATAAGCCCTCCCCCTCTCCACCATATGAAATTGTCAGGCTTGCTTGTCAAAAAATTTGCAAGTCTCCCCTAAAATGGACCAAGGCCCTGTTTTGTGGGCGTGGTTCATTTTTTGTTTGCCCCCTGGTCATTTGAGAGGTACGGAACCACAGATAATGACCCCCCAAAATGCATCAGGAACATGCCTGTTACCAGTATGTGGGAATCCCCCAGCCACATTCATAACCACCAAGTAATTAACACCCTTCATTATTTTGATGCTGAATGCTATGGTTGTGATCAGCATCTTATTTATCATAGTCTGTAAATTCATTCAATTCCATGATCAAATGTACAGATTATGAAAATAAAGAAAATGATCACATCAGATCAAATAATTCAACTGCCCCCACCCCCCTGTACTGAGGATGTTTTTGCTTATAAGTCGAAAACTCTAATAAGCTGTAAAATAGTCATCCCCCCAAAAAAGCATTTTGACGAGGAACATTTCAATTAAATTGTGATTATCATGATTGTACGAAAACCATATTAACCATGACGAAGGAAAATGAATCAATCAATCAGTGAATCAATACAACTACTATTTTTACAGGTCGTGTATGTGTGCCAATCAGTATGAAAGATGTTGATACCTTCGATCCATTCACAGTTCCAACCATCAGGTTTGACTGATAAACTTGCTTCTTCTCTAAATTCATGTTTAACTTGTTAATATGCTACTTGGTGACTAACAACTTTTTGATGATTACTTGTTGATGAAACAAGGATCTACAATGAAACACATTTTCATGCTAAGGAAACCAGGTTAAAGGTCAAAAGTTATGCACTCCATTTAGTTGATGAATTGTGTGGATTGAAGTGCAGCAGTGTAATGATTAGACAAGTGCTGCAGACGTTTGACCTGACTAAAATTGATCACAAGATCAGAAAGTTGGTAGTTCAAGGCTTGGTCTCTGCATTGTGTCGTGTTGTTTCCTTAGACAAGGAAATTTACTCCACATTATTTCTCTTCACCCAGTACCCACATACTTACCACATACTGCTATCCAGGGGGGAGTCGCAATACTCCTAGTCACTTTATGCTGGGTATCCTGTGATTGACTAGCATCCCATCCAGAGAAGGGTAGTAATACTCCTTGTCACTTTATGCTGGGTATCCTGTGATAAACTAGCATCCCATCCAGAGAGGGGTAGTAATACTCCTTGTCACTTTATGCTGGGTACCCTGTGATGGACTAGCATCGCATCCAGAGAGGGGTAGTAATACTCCTAGTCACTTTATGCTGGGTACCCTGTGATGGACTAGCATCCCATCCAGAGAGGGATAGTAATACTCCTTGTCACTTTATGCTGGGTATCCTGTGATAAACTAGCATCCCATCCAGAGAGGGGTAGTAATACTCCTTGTCACTTTATGCTGGGTACCCTGTGATGGACTAGCATCGCATCCAGAGAGGGGTAGTAATACTCCTAGTCACTTTATGCTGGGTACCCTGTGATGGACTAGCATCCCATCCAGAGAGGGATAGTAATACTCCTTGTCACTTTATGCTGGGTACCCTGTGATGGACTAGCATCCCATCCAGAGAGGGGTAGTAATACTCCTAGTCACTTTATGCTGGGTACCCTGTGATGGACTAGCATCCCATCCAGAGAGGGATAGTAATACTCCTTGTCACTTTATGCTGGGTATCCTGTGCTGGACTAGCATCCCATCCAGAGAGGGATAGTAATACTCCTAGTCACTTTATGCTGGGTATCCTGTGATGGACTAGCATCCCATCCAGAGAGGGATAGTAATACTCCTTGTCAAATTATGTTGGGTACCCTGTGATGGACTAGCATCCCATCCAGAGAGGGGTAGTAATACTCCTTGTCACTTCATGGTACAGCAAGCAGGTTAGTGCTAGTAGTTATGACCCCTATGCTCATGAAAACTTAACATTTGGTGGTCGATTTATTCTACCCGCTGTTCAGATATTTTAGTAAATCTCTTTTACTTATGAGAGTCAGACTCTTGTCTCCCACAAGAGGTAAAATGGTACAAATCAAATTCAGGGTACTAGTGTTAGATCTTAAAGTGTATATGACACGAAATTTTTTTCTTCGGTTTTCGAGAGTCCGATGTGTATAAAAAACGATTCTAAACTTAAAACTTGTCTAAAATTTTTAAAAACCTCTTTTTTCGCGGCCAAAAGACCCTATTTTTCACTTCAAAACTGTCCCAGGGACTGGGACCGAATTTACCACATAGTGACGTCAGTTGACTTGATTGCGTTCCCGCGAACGCAGTGTTCTTGTTACAAATCGCCGCAAAATGTTGACATTGTTCCGCACTTTCGGGGATCTCTTCGAAACTTCCAAGACCTATAGCGAGAAAGAACAAGTAGGAGAAAAAATAGAGCTGTTTTAGGTCTTTTCAAACCAGACAATGACGAACATTCGCGATGTCTTCTCTCCTTTCGTACTTTGGTGAGGATGTTGACCTCAAAGTCCATGATTTATCCTGACTGTACATCAATAGAAGCACCTCAGTTGTGAGAATTTCCTTACTGAGTTCTTCCACGGTTTATTAAGAACATCAAAGCCCTTGTGTTCACATAAATAGCTTTCTGTTTCCATCAACCTAAGGAGAACCGAAAGTGCCGATTGTTTTGATGTTTTAATACCGCAAGAATGTCGTCGTTCTTATAGAGAGTGCGCTGGATTTTCGATTCATGTCGATTTAAGAACGAGTTCCCAGAGTTTATTCCCAGCCTGGCCTTAGTTTCAGTGGTTTCTGCAGCAAACAAAAGTGTTTTTACAGAGTGTAGAGAAAAACCAATAACGAAATCGTTTTGTTGACATAATATGGCTGTACGCAATGTACTTCCAGGCCAGAAGAGACATCTATTTCCACTGTCGTGTTATCCTGCAATTAGAATCTATATACGCTTTACTTTAAAAACGGCATTTAAACTGACTTCGGCTCGCATGCTACTAACCATGTCACTTGCTGATTCAGCAAATATAGCAGCTTAAGACTGTTGCTATCTAGCTAGAGTATCGGTATTAGGGTATTAACACTAATCTTGGCTCAGTAATTTTTCAAACGACTCAGTACCATGAAGCTAAGGCAATGTCACATTTCGCATTAAAATACAGTTCATTTTGTTTTGTTTTGCCGTGGGTATGGTTTTCCAATATTGTAGAACTGTTATTGAATCATAACCATGTTCGTTAGCTTTTAAAATAACTGGTGTCCTTGAGTTTCTTAAATAGCTTTTGGTGTTTGTAATACCACAGAAGGGGAGTGCAGCACATCAAACTCTTCTAATAACTAACAGTTATTTATAAATAAACCAACAGGAATTGACAATTGACAAGTAAATTTGCAAATCAACAGTGGGTCTCCATGTTGACTCCTTCTCAAACAATTTTCCTATGAACACAGTGGAAATCAACATCGACATTCATCAATAATAATCATTATCTTCGTCAATAATAATCATTATTAACTGGTTGATTACCAAAGCATATGCATCACTCAGACACAGTGATGAGGATCCATACATCCCTTGTGGATACTTGTAGATATTATTTACAGCAGCTCACTCCCCCCCCCCCCCCCCCCCACACACACACACACAATACAGGTTCCTGACACAGGGCTGGCCCTGCAAGCTTAATCTGCTTAAGCCTGATTCTGATGGAGAGAGGTGGAAGCCCTGTATGGAGCACCTAAATTAATGCCATAGTTCCTAATAACTGGGACAGAGCTAAAGTTTGGGGCATTTGTGGCATCCTTAACAACATTGTAAATCACCAGTCAATTTTTACTTAGGAATAACTATTGTGTTTGTAACATCATGTCATAGTGTACCTGTTTCGTCACAGCAGTCAGTATCAACAACCACCCAATCTAGATCACTCGAGGCCTGGATGGGTCTAGCTTAGTTACAGCTGTTGGTATTAACAGGGATTTTGGTTGTTGGCAAGCTGATGTAAAGCAGGTCAGGTCAGGTCAGTTCATGGTCATCAGTGAAAAGGCAAGGGAATTTATTTCAGCCTGATTGGTAAAAACCTTGATACGTAGAGTAAGGATTAAACAAATCCCTAGACAATGTTTGTCTTCATAAACAAATATAACCGAGTAAGACATTTTCCTGGAATTCTTTCAGCAACATCTTGGTTTTCTTTCTATTTTCACTCTCTAACAACGAGGCATTTACAGCCTCCTCACAGGAAGAGTCAAACAAAATCCTGAACTCTTGTCTTGCTAAAAAGGTGATTTATTTAAGTTAAAATCCTTCATCCAGTGCAGTCAGGTTAAGACAGTGTATGCACAGTCCAGTGTAAAAATGTTATGCGCAGGCGATCGTCGTTGAAATTATATTGATATCATAATGTCTTACTGAAGTCCAGAGAAGAACAAAAACAAATTTCATTTAAGACCGTACTGGTAGCTCTGTTCGCCTATACAATCGAAAGTCAGACCACGCTATCCTACTTGTCCTGCTTTGCGAATGAAAAGCATCCCTGGGCTTTGCAGTAAAACCTCTTTGCATATCCGAGTCAAATCCTTATAAAACAATGCTCGTTCGTAGCCATATCTTCAAGTTAAAAACATAGCAAACATCAAAATCTCGAGTAGCCTGAGTGCTTCGACATTGCATCTCCTTCAACAGAATTATTTCGATTCTCTTGTCCCAAAATGCTGTATCCGAGGAATACTGAGTACTTTCCCTCCACTTCGTCAAAAGGAATAAGCAAACCACCGCTTATTGGGCGCTTCAGCTACGACAAACCTTTGCCAACTCTCCCAAGTTCCTTCCACTTTGACACCATGTTGGTTTTGTTATCAAGTCGATTGACGTCACACTAGCTAATCACGTGATATTTTGGCCGCGCGAGACGGCGACACTTTTGAGCTCACACTTTTGAAGTCAAATTTGCGCTATTTTCACCGCGAAAAAAGTACGTTTGAAAAGTTTGATGCCGGTTTAAAGCTTAGAATCGGTTTTTATACACATAAGACAATCAAAAACCGAAGAAAAAATTTTCGTGTCATATACACTTTAATGTTAATTTTGTTTTGCAGTCAACTTTGTGATGAAATTGATGAACATGAAAAGAATTCCTCTGACATGATTGAAGAAGAAAAGAAAAAGATTCCAGGTAAAAAAATTCTTACAAAACAATATATCTCAAATTTAATTTTGTTTTAAGGCATCCTTGCAACAGTGTATCATTAATTTATGAGTTTTGTAATAGAGCAGTTTTCAATTGAGTGTTGAAAGTAATGTTGTGTTTGCTTTGGTTTTGCATTACTAGGCTCTCTGATTGGTTAAAAAAACTCGCGCCACTTTCTCAACCAATCAGGCGTAAAACCAAAACCAATCGTGACTTGCTCGTACGCGTTTTCCCGCGCTTAGCGCCAATTGCTTGTATTTGATTTGATTTCTGATTGGTTCATTTTGCGTTTTGTTCCTGTTGTGATTGGTCAGAGTAATTGCTTTGGTTTTGGTTTTACGACACTCAATTGAAAACCGCTCTATGGTCCATAAACTAAGTATATGAGCATTTACAGAACATTAAACAAAATTTAAGGGTTGTTGAAGAATGTTGCAGCATCTATACATTTGTCTCCTAGAAACAACTTAACTTGAGTGCGATGTACCACTAAATTCTGATAATTAAATGTAAAAGATATGATTGGCAAGCTCAACCGAAGTAAAGGTGGATTTAAAGGAAGTCTAAAATTTATGGACCTTTCCTGAAAAAGATACTTTTTAGTAAAACAAAAAGCCTTTTTGCACACTATGACAGAATTTAGGCCTCCCTTGATACCTAGAAATTCTGTACCATTGCATTGTAACCTAAACTTATTCTTAAAGTCTGCTTATGCAGAAAAAAAAAATCAGGACCTTGCCCCCAAATAATACATGAGTGGTTGTTGGTGTGATTGACTGTCAAGTTTAACTAACCAACAGAGCAACTTCAAACCCTTGTTGGTACAATGATTTACACTTTGTTAAATTCTAACCTATGTTAGAGTTGCAAGCAAAAGCCATTCTTCTAATTTTTATTGCATTCAATTTTCAGCCTACAGGAAAACCTCCCTTGTGAAGCCCATTGGTGTTTTCCTCCAGTTTTTAAAAGGACTTGAAGGAGAAAATGACAACAGACGAAAGAGTTTCCGGGATGCTGAAGGTGAGATGACGAGTGAACATTTAAAACTAAAACAACAAAAGCCCCAGGCACGTTATACCCAGCCCACACCCCCAACCCGATCCCATCTAATGTTATACAAGATACAGTCTAAAGACTTAGTTGCACATGTGTTTTGTGTAAGACACATGGCTACCACAACACTATAATTACAGCCATTTGCCAATGATAAAAAATATGTTGTAACAAAAACATTATTGTAACACAGTTAGAGAAAAATGTTGCAATCCTGTCTGGGGGAGCAGGGATGGCGCAGTGGTGAGAGCACTCGCCTCCCACCAATGTGGCCCGGGTTCGATTCCCGGACTCGGTGTCATGTGGGTTGAGTTTGTTGTTGGTTCTCATCCTTGTTCCAAGGGTTTTTCTCCAGATTCTCCAGTTTTCTTCTCTCCTCAAAAACCAACATTTCTAAATTTCCAATTCAATCTGGACACAGTGGACAAAGAGCCACCTTGTGGATGTGCCACTGCTAATTCCCATTTATTTATTAATTTTATTTTTTATAAATTGTTTTCTGATAAAGTTGTCCCAGCATGAGCTTATAGTTGCCAGGGTTAGCAATAACATTATTAAATCCCCTGTAAAATTGTTATGTTTTCTGTTTTCCTTTTTCAGAAAAGAAGGGTGAATGGTAATTCAAGACAGAGATTCCAAAATAAGCCACGCTATTAAGGAACAACAACCTAGAGCACTATATTATTATAGTCCTTCACAACAATGTTAACCTACATCTATTACGACTAAGCTATTGGGCCCTACTGTAAAATGGACACAGTGACATGAATGATTAAAATCGCATTGAAGTCGCTGATTTGATACTCAATTAGCTTAGTCCCTCTAAATAGTCCATTTTCTAAGGTAACTTTATCATAGTGAATGGTTTGAACCCAGGAGTCATAAAAACTTGGTAGGTTGTCTCCAGCAATTTCTCTGGTTGAGCCGTAGTCATGCAAAGGACTGTTGTTGGTGACATTGTTGTTTCGACAACCAGAGCAGAAGTCATCAACAGAGCAAAAAAGAAAGGCACACTTGAAGAAAAAGGCAACCTTTAAAAAAAGTCCTCTCTAAGGCATAATTAAACTTGTTAAGTAGACACTTTGAGGTTGAGACTTCTGCAACACTGACTCTTTTCTAAGATGGACACTTCTTTAAAGTGGTAGCCTGGGTGCAGATGCAAATATTTCTTCTTTTGTCGGAAAATTCCATAATTTTGTGTTTGCATGAAGGCTGCTCAAGTGGGGGACACTTCTAAAGGCAGAAACCCATGTTGGGCACACCCGACATTTTTTCGAAAGTCAGGTCACGTGGAATAATTCTACATTCATTCCTCTAAGACGGACAAAAGAATAGTGTCCAACTTTGAGGGTATTGGAAAAAGACATACCCGGCCCTAACAGAGAGCAATACCTTAAAGATTGGCTTTTTTCCCTTCTTTATAAACTTGTACTTCCTTCTGTGTAAATAAAATGTAAAAGAGAAACGTGATGTGTTTGATGCTTTCTTGATCTTAAAAAAGAAATGAGGGTGTCGAAATTTTTCTCATTTTCCCAGATTCCCTTTGAAGTTAACAGAAAGTCGGTGAATGAGCTAACTGATATATTCTCTGAAAACTTAAAACTTACAAAATACGGTAAATAAATAAACTGCGGTATTTATACAAACCTAATACTGTTCTAAGAACCCGAAAGGGAATGTCGTCCAAACAAGTGCGCAAGTCACGGAAAGAAAATGAATTTTTCGGAAAAAACCCGAAGCTAAATGTTTCAAAGAAACAGAAGTTTTCATTGTCTCGTCAAAGAAATTGCCCTAAAGAGATGTAACCTTAGCTCGTTTTACATTAGTGAAAGTACGCCGTACAACCAAAAAACTGCTGCAATGTGGCACACTTTTTATAAACTTAACACAAAAACTCTGAAGTGAGTTTCTCTGCGTGCTTTCATTGCCGAGGAAAATGCTCTATCAAAACTTTGTCAGTGTGTTTTGCCTGCTCTGAAAACAAAGAACTTCTATTAGTACTCACCAGTTAGTAAGTTGCTATAATTCCTGTTTAAAGTCCTCCTTTCAAGTTCAATATAAGACCCGGTTTTAAAATATCGTCGCACTTCAGTGTTATTAATTGCACCCGGTGGAGGCAACATTTCGAATCGTTTTTGCGAAACTTCTACCGCAAACGTTCACTAGTTTCGTCTGTTATCGAAAATTCTGTAAGGATGCGATATCACAGCGGTCAACATCAGTACAAACAACAGAAATTTTGCCCTGAATCCGCTTTTACAGAAAATACAGACCACGTGGACGAGGTTCAAATTGCGTGATTTTGAATCTTAGCTTGATTCCTATTCGCTAGTTTCCGACAGTTGAGTTTGAAATGGCTTTCTTTCGGGCCTTCCTTGGAAAACGTTGCATTCCTAAGAAAAAAAACGTTCATTCTGTAGCATAGAGCTTCTTTAGGGAACTTCGAGGGCAGGTAAAGAAGCTTTATAGAGAGAATTTTTGTGAAAGACGCCAAAGCGAAACAGACATTCAAGCATCAGAAATTCGCAATCAGTTGAAAAAACACGAAAAAAGTTAGCGGAAAGGCAAAATTATGTCCAATTCTTCCATATGCAGGAGTTTTTTCAGTGAAAAATAAGAATTTTCCAGGGAATTTATACAATTCGATCGAGAAAGTTTTGCTCAGGTATCAATGCAACAGTCCCGGAATTAGAAAAGTCAAGAATTTTCACATAAAATAAGTCTGTTTGACTTACGAGTCTGTATGACAGTGGTAAAACCGGAAAAATCCAGTTCAAAGCTCACGAACCAATCCCCGTTTAAATATTCAAATGGCGATATCCAAGTGAAGAGAAGATTCCCCAATAACATTTATACAAGATGTCAGAAACGGGAGATTTTATAGAAACGAAGAAAGTATACCCCAACTATTTCCACGATAGCAAGACTCAAGACTTGATTGGATGGCGATACTGGGAAAAGTCATAAAATCACTATTTCAAAGCAATTTTCTCCAAAAAAGCCAAAGAAAATAACATGATCCAATTTCTATTATCATATCGCAGTGAAAAGGGGGATTATCTACAACGCTCTACGTACACTGGAAAAAGTAAAATCGTGAATAGCTCTTGCGAGTGCTTATTTATTTATTTTTATTTATTTCTTTATTTCTTCTTTTCGTCTCTTTTTATTGACTGATTAATTGCTTTCACCAAGCTTTAGTGCAAACCTACCTCCTGTACTTAAACATTACTTAGTTTACTCAGCTCGATTAGCTTTATAGTTATCCTGAGTAAACATTACCTCTTTTTTGTATTTTTTTGTACAAAAAGCTCTTGAAGGAAGTGCTTTTAAGCAACAAAAGTTCCACAAATCGTTCGGGTTTAAGGCAAGACGTTTGCCTCTTTAAATATTTGGTTCTATGCAGGCTTCAGTTGCACAAGTTTAATGTCGCACCTTGCGTGTTGGGTCTGTCATACTGTCTGCCTCGTCCCCAGGCGCCGGGTTAGCGCGGGCAAACAGGGAGCACGGGGCGACAGTGCACCTATCCCACAACGCCACGCGCAGCATCATACAGTAATGCGCCGATCAATTCGAAAGTTCAACATCCCCCCCCCCCGGGCAACCCCCCGGGCATTTGAACTTTTGAAGATTGCCTTGTTCAAATTCCCTTCCCTCGGGGCAAAAGAGCCGTTCAAATGCCCCACCAATTAGTACTGAACTACCTCTCCTCAAAGACAAATTTCGTCTTCAATCAAACACTTTACACGCCTTTCAGAGAGAGATATGCCATCATGACACCTTCAAACTTCTTTTAAGATCCTTTTGAAAGAGTAATTTACTAACAAAGGCGAAATTCTATCTTGTAAATCCATCAAACCCTGCAAAAACCGAAAAAACTCACGTGCGTTTTACGTCAGAACAAGAGATAAATCCGGTTCAAATTCCCCACCCTTTCAACGCAACGTTCAAATTCCCTCCTCCCCGGGCACGATGCACAGTCAAATGCCCGGGGTGTGCCCGGGGGTTTCGAATTGATCGGCGCATAAGGGGGACGCCTGGGGACGAGGCAGGTCATACTGTACTATGACAACAGTGCACGTTTTATCAAAACTTTTCTCAAGCTACAGTTTGAAAAAATAATACAACGTCAAAAAATATCCATGGAAGTGTAACGCCGGATTACCTACAGTGAATTAATTCACAAGTTCAGATAGAAATTTTATTAGTGTTTATTGTTTCGTGCAGATCCCCTCACATGGAACAAGACAGTTATTTCAGTGGATTACACGCAAGATAAAATCAAGCCACTTTTTAAAATGCAAAAAAAAGTTTCACGACTAGTTGTATTTGAGAGACTTGGATAAAATATACTGATTAACAAAAAGACACTTTAAACGACTAGTATTTATAAGTTAAGACATAAATGCTATTGCTAAACGAAGTTCGTCAAAATGTCGTTCTTGATCATGACAACCACTTAACCCTGCCCCAATTGTAACCATCATCTAACGGTCTCCTAACAATATCAGTACATGATCAAACAGGATGGTTTTGAGAATAAAGGAAATAATCACAAGAGACGAAATGTTTCCAATTCTCTAAACTTGTTCCAGAAGAAATATTTGGAGACCAACGAGGAGAATGTGCATAATGAGATTGGGGCTTAAAGGGTTAAAACATAATTATAAGCTGCCTCTCCCTCTCAGAATCAAAGCTTGTCTTCCTTTATGCCAATTTAAGGATTGAGGCTGTGTGGCAATCTAAACTACAGCCAATAAAATGAAACTTTTGCGCAATACTTTGTAGTGGTGCTGTTTACTGTATTGCATAACGTGGTTCCAACCGTTGGCACTGTTTTTTTATGCTGTACAAGGTGGTTCTAACTTTTGAGTCTGTGGATGAAATCCTAAAGTGACATTCAAATGAAAGCTACTGAGCAGTACTTTCTTGCGGTACTGTTTATTATCCTGTACAAGGTGGTTCTAATTTTTGAGTCTGTGGATGAAATTCTTAAGTGTGACCAGTGAAAGGTTGCCATGCCAACTTGTCACTACGAAGCTACACATTGTTGCTAAGCAACGAAATGGCTACAACTCCTTACATAACTTTTACTGTTTTGTTATTTACACTGCACACATCACACAAATGAAGTGCAAAACCCTATATTATGTGCTTGTGCAAATCTATTGAACCATGGGGTATTATAATTCTCATTCAACAATACCAATAGACGGTAGGAAACGTTCTTTTTAAAACGTTAACTTAACCTATGTTAACTTAACCTATTTAAATTTAAATAGAAAATAATACATTAAAATAACTATACTGTGGTTTTCTAGCCCCCTAAAGACGACATGTCGAAAACAAAAACATGATAGTATCAAAGTGCAGATGATACCAGCTGCTCCTTCCAAAAAAATATAATTTTCTTTATTTCACTCAAAAAATTTTCCTCTTTTCTGGTACAGACTAATATACTTTTTTTCTCAGTAAGGTCCTCAATTCAGGAAACCAAAGGACAACATAGCGTATTCCACGCCATAAAAACTTAATAATAAGGTTAAAGCATACTTAAGTCAAACTTTAGTTACGATAATTTTATCTTGACAAAGGCTCAAAATTGCCCCATAATTTTTAAACTAATTTTATAGACTATGCAACGGAAAATTTCCACCATACACAGGAAACTGTTAAGACTAAAAAAAATGTCTTTCTTCTTCATTCGTTTTGTTCAAAAATAATCAAACCCACAAATGATCCACCCAGCTCTTACCAGAAGAGCCTAAAATAGGACCAGGGAAGGTAACAAAAACTTGTCACCGTAAAAGCTCTCTTAAGCCCCCCCCCCCCCTCCTCTCTTTAGGCCCCCTTTCTCTAATAAGATCCAACCTTGCAAAGTTGCTAACAGTATTACAAAGAATGGTCAAAACGTCGAATATCATTTATGTAAATTAAATCTGCTCGTAAATTTGTGATTCAAACAAGTCCCCCGCCCCATCTACCCGTTCTATCAACCCTCTCTAAAAACACCCACATCAATTTCTTGAGGGCCTGGAATCAAAGAAGCCCCCCCCCCCCCCCCCCCATCACACCCATACCCGGGAAAGGTTAATAGAGCCCTTACGGTACCACAAAAGATTTCACAACGTAGCTGTAATATTTTACTACGTAAGTGCTTTGAGACAAGGGACGTTTTTCAGTTGACCGCAACTTTTGCCGTTGCCTTTGAACCGTTCTGTATTAGAGACAAGTTTAACAAAAGTAGTTTTAACTAAATTAAAGAGCACTTGGTCTTAGCTACGATTGGGATGTTTTGTTCGCATCAACTGCTCAGGGACAATTTCTCAGTCAGGAACCTTGTAAGAAGATGGTACAAATGATCGGACGTTCCACCGCCACTGAGTCCGTGGTTCCTGTCAGGATAAAACTGTAGAAACCATACAGGGCATAAGTTCCCAAGACACGCTTTAAAATTGGCTACCTTAACTGTACTGATTTATGAAATAAAATCAAAGCGGATTTTGTATTTCAACAGCACTGATCAGAGTTGCCCATACGAAATTAAATCTTTCACTATCAATTTTTGCTCCAGAGGCCCGTTCTGTAAAATTGAGGGAATGAAAATCAATAGACTAGGAATTGTCCCTCCTTTCGCTCAGCGACATGCGAACACGTCTCAGCATGACAGCCGACTTGTGCGCGCATTCGCATGTTCATCTCCATCGACTATCTCTGAGCGGAAGGACGGACAGCTTTTAGAATAGGAAATCAACGGGACATTTTCCCCTCGGGGCTTTGTGCCTTGTTGCCGCAGCCACGCCAATTGGAGCTCCCTTTCTGGCAGAAAAAAAAATTACCTTTAGCACCTCTAGTTAACCATCTACTAGCCCATTGTGAGTTTTCCTGTAGTTTAGTGGTTAGAGCATCTAACCGTCACACAGAAAATCATAGAATTGACTCCCTTTTGAGACTGGGATTTTTTTATTTGTAGCCCCATGCTTATTTTTTATTTGTTATAGCCCAGTGGGGCTAACGAGATTGTTAACTTGGAAGTTGTTAACCCGGAAGTATGGTCACGTGGGAACTGAACAAAAAGTACTTTACGTGTTACTAAATTCTAAGTTCAGTTGTCAAGAAGTCAGTCAGCAGTCGGAACAAGTGTCTTTGCGTATGTTTTCCTAATATTCCGTGGTTCTTGTCCGTGTAAAACTGTAAAAGAGGGAGGGGAAACGTCAAGAAACATTAAGAACAGTTCAACATTTTAAACTATTCACCTCCTTAGGCTCAGTTCAGACGCCGTACCTCTCATGTGCCGTACCAAGTAGTACGTAGTTATTTGGCAGTGGAACGGTGTCCAAAGCAGTTTTTTTCGTCTGAATTCAATTAGGCAAGGTAAAATCTCAGGGTTAGGCAAAGCTCGCCGCTTAATACCACCTTGAGCGAAAATGTATTTCGTACGGCACATGAGAAGTACGGCGTCTGAACTGGGCCTTAGTCGCTTATATATTAAGCAAGTCTAATTTCTACAAATATCACTATAAAGTTTGCGCCGGTAGAGTCTGGGAAACATGTGCAGCATTCAAGTGAAATCAACTGAGCAGTAATTTCCAGTGGTGTTGTTTATTATGCTGTACAAGGTGGTTCTAACTTTTGAGTCTGTGGATGAAATCCTGAAGTGTGACCATTCAAATGAAAGCTACTGAGCAGTACTTTCCTGTGGTGCTGTTTATTATGCTGTACAAGGTGGTTCTAACTTTTGAGTCTGGGTGAAATCCTAGAGTGTGACCAAGGTGGTTCTAACTTTTGAGTCTGTGGATAAAATCCTAAAGTGTGATCATTCAAATGAAAGCTACTGAGCAGTACTTTCCTGTGGTGCTGTTTATTATGTTGTACAATGTGGTTCTAACTTTTGAGTCTGTGGATGAAATCCTGAAGTGTGACCATTCAAATGAAAGCTACTGAGCAGTACTTTCCTGTGGTGCTGTTTATTATGCTGTACAAGGTGGTTCTAACTTTTGAGTCTGGGTGAAATCCTAGAGTGTGACCAAGGTGGTTCTAACTTTTGAGTCTGTGGATAAAATCCTAAAGTGTGACCATTCAAATGAAAGCTGCTGAGCAGTACTTTCCTGTGGTGCTGTTTATTATGCTGTACAGGGTGGTTCTAACTCTTGAGTCTGTGGATGAAATCCTAAAGTGTGACCATTCAAATGAAAGCTACTGAGCAGCAATTTCCAGCGGTACTGTTTGTTATACTGAAAAGGTGGTTCCAGGTTTTGAGTCTACTGATAAAATTCCTCGACGAAAGGTACTGAGTGGTGCTTTCCAGTAGTGCTACAAGGTGAATCCATTTGAATCTGTGGGTAAAATCATAGACTCTTCGAATGAAACCTACTGAGCAGTACTTTGCCTGCGATGCTTTGCTCTATTCATTAATTATGTCATTTCTCACTTACCTGGACTTGATATTTGACTCCAGCCTTCGTCAAAGCTGCCACTAGCTGTGCAGTATTCTGAAAATGTACGTTATCTGACGAGAAAGCACAAAACAGAGTTATGTCTTTCAACGGCACCTTTGTATTAGCTACTTGGAAATTGACAGTTTAAGGAACTTAATGCCGGCACCCTCAATGTTGAGCCGGGGTGGGGAGGCAGGCCACACAAGGGCAAGTTGGATTTTGTGAAGGAGTTCTTCTCAAATGTACCCAACCTCGTTCCCAAGGACTCTCCTCTAGCAAGAGAGAAGGGACGGGAAGAGGAGAGACCCTAGGAAAGACGTTGAAATCCCCCACCCCGGAAGCAAAGATATCAGTTGAGTCAGGTCAAACCCCCTTGTTTTCCCTCTTTCAAGCACTCGTAAATTGCACAGTTACAGGTAAAATGCCCGAGGGTGGGGATGGAAGAAATATATCAAACCCCTTCATCTGACTGCCCCCACCCTCTGCTCCAAGAAGCATAAAATGAAAGTATTGTTCTTAGAATGCACTACTATTGAATTCTAAATTTTTTTGACTCACCATCTCCAGTCCCATGTACAAGAAGAAAACTGTCATTTTGGAAATTGTTAGCCAAAGGTAATACAGATGATACCTGAAAACATTGTAGACAAATTAGTATACTGTTATAACTTTAACCTGGCGTGGCCATTCAAATGAAAGCTACTGAGCAGTACTTTCCTGTGGTGCTGTTTATTATGCTGTACAAGGTGGTTCTTACTTTTGAGTCTGTGGATAAAATCCTAAAGTGTGTCATTCAAATGAAAACTACTGAGCAGTACTTTCACGTGGCACTGTTTATTATGCTGTACAAGGTAGTTCTAACTTTTGAGTCCGTGAATGAAATCCTAAAGTGTGACCATTCAAATGAAATTAATTGTGTCCCCAAATTAGTATGGGATTTTCCCAGGCTATGTGGCCTTGACACATTAATAAAGTTTATCATCATCATCATCATCGAATTATAATACAGTTTTTAAATACAAGCACTGCGGATGAAATCCTAAAAGTGTGACCATTCAAATGAAAGCTACTGAGCAGTACTTTCCTGTGGTGCTATTTGTTATGCTGTACAAGGTGATTCTAACTTTTGAGTCTGTAGGTGAAATCCTGAAGTGTGACCATTCAAATGAAAGCTACTGAGCAGTACTTTCCTGTGGTGCTATTTGTTATGCTGTACAAGGTGGTTCTTAATTTTGAGTCTGTGGATACAATCCTAAAGCGTGGCCATTCAAATGAAAGCTACTGAGCAGTACTTTCCTGTGGTGCTGTTTATTATGCTATACAAGGTGGTTCTTACTTTTGAGTCTGTGGATAAAATCCTAAAGTGTGTCATTCAAATGAAAACTACTGAGCAGTACTTTCACGTGGCACTGTTTATTATGCTGTACAAGGTGGTTCTAACTTTTGAGTCCGTGAATGAAATCCTAAAGTGTGACCATTCAAATGAAAGCTATTGAGCAGTACTTTCCTGTGGTGCTATTTGTTATGCTGTACAAGGTGGTTCTAACTTTTGAGTCTGTAGGTGAAATCCTGAAGTGTGACCATTCAAATGAAAGCTATTGAGCAGCACTTTCCTGTGGTGCTATTTGTTATGCTGTACAAGGTGATTCTAACTTTTGAGTCTGTAGGTGAAATCCTGAAGTGTGATCATTCAAATGAAAGCTACTGAGCAGTACTTTCCTGTGGTGCTGTTTATTATGCTGTACAAGGTGGTCCTAACTTTTGAGTCTGTGGATGAAATCCTGAAGGGTGAACATTCAAATGAAAGCTATTGACCAGCCATTTCTTGTGTTGTTGTTTTTCATGCTGAACAATGTGTCTCTAACTCGCGTCTTTGGTTGATCATTTGAATGAGATCTGTCAATTAAGCGTGCTAACTCTTGAGTGTTCTCCCCTGTTCTATGACTTACCTCATATCCATCAAAGTTTTGCTGTGGAGTGAGCATGTATCGTTCAGTGTATATTGAATCTGCAATACAAGATGAACATAAGTTACATTTTTAACACTATACTGTTCCTGCCAAAAAAGTGGATAATCTAGAAATAAGACCGTTACAGAAACACGTTTCTTCAAATATTGCTAACGTGGGAAACCAATGAGTTTCACTACAATGCGTTTCACTTGATTTAAAACATTTCAGCTTGTCTACACATTTGGTTGGCATTTAGTTCCAAAATGCGTTTCTTGTGTAGCTTAAAGCCTTGAAGAGGACACTTACTTTTGATTTCCAAACGGTTTTGAGCCCACAACACAAAAATTCCCATGATGCTGCTGTCCCTTTAACCAAGTCTCAAAGGGTTAGTCACACTTACCATAATATCTCCAGTCTGTGACAGGTGCCACAGCCATACCAACTTTGAACACACCAGAATTCTGAGCAAGCACATAGGACGTCAGGAAACCTCCGTAAGACTACATTAAACAGGAGAGAAAAAAACGTTGATTTTGTGTTAGAATAAAGTCAACAAGAAGGCAGAGATGGCTCACATCACTGCCCCATTTTAACCAAATTGTTAAACACCGTTTCATCTTGAAATGAGAAAATTTTTTTGCCTCAGTAAGACGTTCGGGACGAAAGATAAACCGACTTGTTGTAGTTTGACACTGATATCGCAACCAATGACAGGAATCAGTCAGTTGTCTTGAGAACACTTAAACAAAACCTAAGAAGTAGGAGTGTAACGACACATCGAACTATTGATGCATCGCGATTGGGAGTGTTCCGATAGCGATGCATCGATCGCAAATTCAACTATCGATAACAATCGCGATAGTTTTATTAATTATCAATAATTACGATAGTTTTCAAATGATGTTCTGCAGTCCTTTTTTCTTGATTGAAAAATGCCTCTCTTGTTGTCCGCTGTCCTTTCTGTTCATTGTTTTAGAGTCTAGGAACAATACTGTAATGCTTTCCAAGCTTTTCACCGTGGCATGCTGCCATTGTGTTAAATTTGTAAAAAATACACAAAAACAGTTATTTATCAATTATTTATTCTCTCCATCTTTTAAATCGTACAGGGTGACTGGAAGGGGGGCAAATGTATGACAGAGATAACAAAGAAACAATTACAGGCAACACTATAAGGTCACTAATTGCAATGCTATCGCAATGGTATTGCAATGCTATCGCAATGGTATCGCAATGGTATCACTACTATCGCAATAATATTGCAATAGTAATTTGACTATCGCAATACTATTGCAACAGGCAAAATGACCTCAATAGTCACCCCTACTAAGAAGAAAAACCCTATCTAATTAATCCTGTAAGTACAATAGGCAACCAACTGAAATCAAAAAGCTTTCTTAAAAAGAAAAGTCTTCAACTCAGTTTTAAGGCAGTCCCCAGTCTTCGCTTTCTTACTGTCCTCAGGCATGGAATGCATAATCTCGGTGTGGCAAACGAAAAGGCTCTGCCACCATAACTGTCAGTTTTAATTGTTTGACAACTAAATAACGAACGTGACATGGATCGTAAATTTCGCGATGGACAATATACCGTAACAAGTGATTTCAGGTTTAAGATTTCAGGCTTAAGGTCAACTGAATTGAACTGACCTTGGTAAAGTCGAAGAGCCCGAAAAAATAGGTTATCTCCGAAATTCTGATACACCAGTTCATTTCCCAGATATTCTTCTTGGTCTAAAGTACGAGTTTGTGAATCTGCGAACTGTGCCTTTAAAATTTGAATGAAATTCTGGCTTGCATGTTTTTGGCATCTCGTTTTCTCTGTTTTGTTTAAATAGGGCCATATTAATTTCACTTTCTTATGTATCCTTCCTCTCATCCGTGTTAAAGTTTGTCAAAGATCAGTGTTACAAATTTCAAATGCATCCTTACCCAGCCCCAAATGGCAATTTTATTCTTGTCCACGTATGGTTTGCTAGCAATGTCCCTGGTGAACATCAAAGAAATGAAAGCAGTTAGTCGATTGATTCTAACAATAAGAAGCCGAAATAGTGAATTATTCACATTCCTTCATCCAGGGCATACCAAACCACAACAAGTAGAAGTCCACTAGGCCCCATTTACTCCTCTGCCCCCCCCCCCCTTACCCCCTTACATTGGTAAGGTTTTGCCGTTTTTGTCCAAGGAAACGAAACCAGGGCAGAATTGTCTTAACGACATTTGAAAACAATCACATTTGATTCCAAGATAACTTCAAATAAGACGTCATATTGCTGCTACAAAAGGTTCTCTTAAATTAAATTTGGGAATGGCTGTGCAGTTTTAAATCGACCCATAATGCAATACACACCCTCTGCCATGTCAGGAAAGCAAATGGGTTGTGTCTCAGATAAGAAGTCTAAGGTGGCCGATGACCAACCAATTATTACAATGTGCATGATCAAAATAAAGAAAATAACGAAAACAAAGATTTGGAAGGAAATGAGTCGTGGTTTTAGCAAGGAAAAAATTCTCCTGGTAAGCCTGGTTGTATATCACAGATACCTGGCAACAGCTATTGTATCCTCTGCTTCGGCCTTTCCGATTTGTTTATAAACTTCATGCTTAAACCTAGAACAACAAGCAATGCAAGTTAATCATCACCAAATGACATAGCTTCTTTTTCGTTTTTCTGTTTTCTTCTGTTGTTAGTTAAGCTCATCCTTTAAAGGTTATTTACATTACGTGACCTATTTCAGCCCTTAATGACAAACACCTAATTTCTCCTCACAGTATCACCACTTGATCAAACATAGGGGGTTGTGAGAATGAAAGAAATGAACGTCCCTTTTTTCAATGGGGGGAACAATAGCTATTGTTCACTTCGCAAGATGTAAAAACTCCTAGCGGTGGACATCATTGGGACTTCACTTGTGGGATTCCCTGTCTGTGAAACTGGGGTGTTTTGCGAGCTTTAGGAGCTTTACAGGTTCCACGTCCGATTTGCCTTCTCTGTATGGGCTTCGTTTCTCTTATTCAAATCCCTTGGATTTTTCAGCGTCTCTCAGGTATCTCATGCAATTGGTTTGTTTCAATTTGTTTCTACGATTAAAGCAATTCGTAGTCCCTCAGAGGTAATCAGTCATAATCAGGACTTAAGCCAAAACCTCTCCTTGTGTAAATTATTTTGGCATGTGGTAGATCCCTTTTTCTTATCCAAACGAACAGTATAGACCGTCAAAACGTTGTACCCCTCTAAGCAGGAGAATGACTGAATATTGAAGTCCCCTTAACGAGATGCAATTCACAAAGCATCATCTCCTTTCTACGGACAACGTGTACTTAGGGTTTACAGTCTAAACGAACGGTAAGGCCGTCAAAAACGTTTCACTCCTCTGAGAAGAGTGTAATATATCCTAAGTCCCCATGACGAGATGCAATTCACAGAGCGTAATCTCCTCTCTACGGACCAAGTGTACTTAGGGTTTACAGTCTAATCGAACGGTAAGGCCGTCAAAACGTTTTACCCCTCTGAGAAGAGAGCAAAATATCCGAAAATATCCGAAGTCCCCATGACGAGATGCAATTCACGAAGCGTCATCCCCTGGTTATGGAATTAACAGTCCCTTCATTAACATGACTTTGAGGGACAATTACGTTGCAGGTAAACTGGACAACTCTCTAATTTCTGAGACCTGGCATAAATATCGCAAACCGATTCTTTTACCTCTCTCCCCTGCAGCAAGTTCCCCTGGCGTCAAGATTCACCACAATCAAGTCAAAATTGCTAACAAGATAACCGCTGTCAAACCCATATCCATAACTATCCACCACCTGATAAAAGACGACAAACAAAATACTCTTAACAATAATACGGCATAAACATTTTGAGCTACTGTGGCCCGAACTATCAGTAGTAAAGATCCAACCTCTGGGGATCAGAAAAGTTAATTTTGGGTTCATTCCTCCTCCCCCAATATTCTGTCAATACAGGAGAAATCAATGACCTTGTTTTCTATTTTGCAGTATGCATACCACAAACTTCATTTCGTGCTCTATTTTCAGTTCAGTTAGAGGTTAGCTGACGTAACAAACAACGCTTTAACTGTAGTTAACATGACACAAAGCTTGAAAGAAAGAAACTTGAATGTGCAAGTTTAACCGGCACTTTCTAAAAATCACGTTAAATTTTGGGTAAGTGTAAGAAAGTACCTTTTGTGATGCGGGTCCACCATACCTGTAAACAGAAAACTCAAATATCATATTGCATGTCTACACATAACTTTTTCATCTTCAGATTCAGGACGCGTGAGACCAAGCAATGGGATTACAACCTTTGCCATTCATTAGCGAAAAACAAATTTTCAGTAGCAATTTCACAAAGGAATTTTCACTTTAATTTTTTGTTGCTTTGTTAGTGAAAAAACGTGTATCATAACATTTAATCGCATTTTGAGAATTTCATTTTAAGGTTGTGGATAGTCTTAAATGTCTTAATCAATAACACGTGAAGAAAAGATGTCGATGACGACAATAACTTTACATGATGACGATGGTGACAACAACGTCGGGATAATGATGACAATAATGACAATGAAAATGAAGACGACAATGACAGCAACAACGATGATGATGATGATGATGATGATGATGATGATGATGATGATGATGATGATGATGACAGTTTGACGTAGCTAGACAAGGACGGTACTTACACTGCAAACAAGACGCCATATTTCTTTTTCTTATCGAAGTTGGGAGGGCGGTATTCTTTAACATAAAGATCTGCAATGCAAGAATCACAGCGAAGTGAATAAAAACAACCGCAAGACTGCTACCGTAACACTCAGGGCAGGGATCAACTATAATAATAATAATAATAATAATAATAATAATAATTTAGAACTTATATAGCGCATTTTCTCTGTGAATATAATCAAATGCACTTTACAAGCAGGTGGAATTGGAATATGAAATGTTGGTTTTTGTGGAGGGAGGAAAACCGGAGAACTCTGAGAAAAACCCTCAGAGCAAGGACGAGAACCAACAACAAACTCAACCCACATATGACACCGGGACCGGGAATCGAACCCGGGCCACATTGGTGGAAAGCGAGTGCTCTCACCACTGCACTAACTGGAAATGAGTGCCAAGTACAACTATTCTCCAACTCACCATAACCACCACTTTTGACCCTGTAATTCTTTACTTTTGGCAAAGGCACTCCATCAATTCTTTTCCTCAACTCCTTGTTGTCTTCAAGTTTAATTACTGTCACGCACACAAGGAAAATAAATGACAACACATACAGCAACATGTGATACAGTAACACTAGCTAGCATGTAGTGCAGGTATATTGTGGGTGACCAAGTGCTTATCAATTACCGTAAAATCCGATAATACCCTCCCCCCCCCCCCCCGAAAATAAGCCCTGCAGGCCAAGTGTAAGCCCCCGAAGTCTCACTCGCAAAAAGCCCTCTGATAATTATGTTAAAGGGGCATGGTCACGCTATTCTAGTTAACTTAAAAATCAAAAATATGTCCTCACATCAATGAATGCCCACAAATAATGGTCTAGTTTTGTTACCAAAGACTATATTACTTCAGTAACACTATTTTCTGTCGTTTGTTGCTACGGATGGCTCGGATGGAAATGGATTGCAATTTGAAAAAATTAGGCTAAACTTTTCAAATTCTTTCAGCGTGTTGACATTAAATCGATATTAAATGGTCATGGTTTGTTTTCTCTTATTGAAATTACCTTTAGTTAATATATTCCTGTAAATGTTCAAACACAATGTTAGGCATGGATAAAGTTAGCTACCGATAATTTTAGCACTGTTTTGACTAGAAATCGGCGAAATCCTCGTGACTATGCCCCTTTAAGGTTAGATCCCAAAGACAATTACGATGATAAATTAAGTTATGATTGCGGGGCTTGTTTTGAGTTTCATGTTGTTGTGTTCAAACTTACAGTTTATAGTTTCTTTTATGTGTCATGTTATATTCCTGAAAACTATATTGGTATGCAGCATTTATCAAAGGTAATAATTTGTTGGAGCTGTCCATTTCACGGCAAAATGGCTTGCTTATTGTTTCATCTTGTTATGGTCTGATAGGCTTGAGTTTCACGTGATGTCTTGGCACAGTGTACCCATGCATCTGAGCCTTGACAATTTAAGATGCAAAATCTCTTCCAAATATCGGCCAACCATTTCTGAACAAAAAACTCCCTCCAGTGGTAAGCCCCCCCCCCCCCACCCCCTTGTCGAAAATAAGCCCACTGAAAAGCCTTTTGGACAAATATAAGCCCAGGGCTTATTATCGCAAGTTTACGGTATTCCTTTAGTTTTTCAATACAGTGCTACAGGGGCGAATCCGGGAAATGCAGAAGCAGGGGGCCGACAACCTGGAGGGAGAAAAATCTAAGTTTTCTGAGATGCTATTTCCTCCATTCATGCATTCTGGGTGTATTTGTGACCAACAATTTAAAGGGGCACCATCACCTATTTTTTGGGTTACTCTAAAAAGCTGAAAGACTTTTTGCAATCAGAGGAAACCAAAAAACACCACGCTGGTTCAGGTTCGTTTAAAATACTTTAGCAGTTCTCCAGAGCTATAATTAAGTGTGTTTGGCTGTGGGTCGCTAGGATGGAAATTGATTGTAACTTGAAAACGTTAGCCTGATGTTTTCAAGTTTCTTCTTTACTTCTTAGAAAATCCGCCAGGAACTAGTTGTGGTTTGTTCTCCCTTTCAGAAAATCACTCAATTTCTTTCTCTTCATGTTTTAGTGGCATTTGGTATACAAGAAAAGGTAGTTAAATACAATGTCAGCACATTTTTGACCGGAAAATGTGAAAATACCCCTGACATGGCCCCTCTAAGGCTTGGAAAACAGATTTTGGTATTTTTTCAAATTGAATTTCTTCCACAACTCAGTGTCCATAGGGTATCTACACAGCCTACTGCCTAAAACTTTTTTTTTTACATAATTGAACGTACCTTTTTCGTTCTTGGTACTACGCAGTGTTATTTCAGGTATTCCTGGTCCTATTAAACAACAAAAACACCATCAGAATTTTTAAAAAGTGCGAATAAAGTGAAGTTGTCTTTAATTTGCTCTAGAATTTATAGAACTACGCTCTTTTGTAAACAACCGACCATCTTATAAATTTGCAGTGGATAAAGGGTTTATTCTGGAAAGTGGCTAATGACGACACAGTGGCCACCCTGTGGAGATTTTAGAGAGACTGTTCTCACCACAGGTTAACCAAGATATTTGAACTTCCCCCAAACAACACAGTTATAAATTCGAGCTGGGTAAAACAAATAAATATCATTTTGAAAGAGTTATGTAAGCTGGTTCAAATTCAGGTTTGTGGTGATACAACAACAAAATGATTTCAATCTACTGTGATAATTAGGGCTACATAACTGACAAATCTTTGCGACAGAAGCACAAGCTTCCTTGGTAACATTATGTGTGCTACTTTTGATGTGCTAGTACCAATTACATACACCAATAAAATGATATTTCAATTGTGGTAATCCTGCAAAGCCACACTATAGAATAAGCCCTGATATGCATGCACGCATTGCACACCTACTTATTGCTAAGCTTACCTTTACAATATAATATATACCAGCTTCCCTTCAGGCTGAAACTTGCATCGTAATATGAACAGTTGTTTTTACCTGAAGCACAACAAATCAAATAAGTGAGTTCTCATTAACCCTTATGAATCCACTAAAAAGCTCCATAAGTGTATTTCAGTGGTAGCACCTCTTGAGGAAGTTTTTACTTAGGGCAAGCCCCAGAACTTCCATTAATATGAGAACAACACATGGGCACTAACACTTTAAATCAGCTCTGCACTATGAAATGTTCACGGGAAGTTTCAATGGATACGGATCAGCAAGGGCTTTGAGCTCCATCAGGAGACAGATGAACAAAAACAGCCAGTCAGACATGTGTTGTTCCAGAAAATATCAACACTCCCCCCCGCCACAGAGGGTTTTTTAGGTTTGAAGACCCCACCCCCCTAGAAATCCAGTTTAGTCTCATACTTTCCTTTAAAAATTTCTGCCTTTAGGACCCCCCCTCCTCCTTGGAATTTCCAATGACCCTCTGTGGTGGGGGTATGGACATTATCTGGAAACACACAATTCACAGTGAACATGTAGCTTTGTGAGGTTTTGGCTTTCACATATTTTTGGTTCTTACGTGATACTCTTATGTGATACTCTCATGGCAGTTATCGACGTAACTTCTGCAGTTTCAAAAAGAAAGCCCGAAAAAAAATTCAGGCTTGTACGGGATTTGAACCCTTGACCTCTGCAATACCGGTGCAGCGCTCTAACCAATTCAGCTAACAAGCCAACTGGGAGCTGGTCATTTAGTCAGTTCGTTATAAACCCGTGAAGGATGAAGATGAAATAATGAATACATGAATATCACATATTAGAACTGCAGGATGAAGAATTAAATGTAAAGAAGATTGTCGCAGTTATAGACACAACTTTTGCAGTTGTGAAAAGAAAGCCTAAAAAATCCCTGATTATGCGCCAATCAATTCGAAACTTCAACATCCCCCCCTGCCCCGCCCCGGCACACCCCGGGCATTTGAGTGTGTATTTGCCTGGGAAGGGGGGAATTTGAACGTTGCCTTGGAAGGGTGGGGAATTTGAACTGGATTTATCTCTTGTTCTGGCATAATACTCCTGTGAGTTTTTTGCATTTTTGCAAGGTTTGGCAGATTCTGCCTTTGTTAGTGAATAACTCTTTCAAAAGGGTCTTCAAAAGAAGTTTGAAATGGTCATCACAGCATATCTCTCTCTGAAAAGTGTGAACAGTGTTTGATTGGAGACGAAATTTGTCTTTGAGGAGAGGTATTTCAGTACTAATTGGTGGGGCATTTGAACGGCCTTTTACCCCGAGGGGGGGAGGGGGGAATTTGAACGGTCCAACCTTCAAAAGTTCAAATGCCTGGGGGGTTGCCCTGGGGAGAAGGATGTTAAAGCTTCAAATTGATCGGCACATTATTGTTGATAGACTACATGTCAAGAATCAGAATATCACAGCAGTGTGGCTTTGTGAGGTTTTGGGTTTCACATATTTCTGGTTATTACATGATACTCACGGATTATTGTTGGTAGATTACAAGTTAAGCAGTGCGTCTCCTTGGTTCCAATATCAACACTGTGAGTTTAAACAATTCATAACAAACAGAAGGCATTAGTACTGACTCAGTTTCATTAGCTATGGAGACATTGGTTAGTTTGAACAAACCTGTAAACATGACTCTGTGTTGGTGATTCTTTGGTGGCCCTAAAGTATCTGTAAGGAAAGAGGGCGAGAAATCAGCCAACTCACTCTGTAGTGTACTTTCAAACATTAAGACAATTTCCGCTGAAAGTTCGAGCAATAAGTGCCAAAAAAAAGTTACCAAAAAATACTGATAGCATGGTAACATAATGTATTGAGTAAAAAAAAAGGTATCAATACTTAAGCTCCCAAGCAGACCCCGCGAGAAAAAATTGAATTTGAAGTTATCCATATTTTAATTGAAAAGACAGTTCATGTCAGTTCAAAACAAAATGGCACCCACTTTTAGTGCAATTTTACAAGATTTGACATTTGTGGGTAATATAGATGGTAATTTGTGGCAAGATATGGAGGGTACATGAAAGTTGTGCAGCACAGCCTAATGGTTAATTAAGCAGAGAATTAAATCAGTTTAGCCTCCTAGCTCTCACTGTAGAGCAATGGTAAAAAAATGCAGAGTCTCACAAAGGCCAAAGGAGAATCACACATCGGGAACTTATCCCCAGTTTCTGTAGCAGAAAGCAGCTTCAAGAGAGTACTGTTACTCCCCCCTGGATGGGATGCTAGTCCATCACAGGATACCCAGCATAAAGTGACTAGGAGTATTACTACTCCTCCCTGGATGGGATGCTAGTCAATCACAGGATACCCAGCATAAAGTGACTAGGAGTATTACTACTCCCCCTGGATGGGATGCTAGTCAATCACAGGATACCCAGCATAAAGTGACTAGGAGCATTACTACTCCCCCCCTGGATGGGATGCTAGTCAATCACAGGATACCCAGCATAAATAAAGTGACTAGGAGTATTACTACCCCCCCCCCCCCTGGATGGGATGCTTGTCCATCACAGGATACCCAGCATAAAGTGACTAGGAGTATTACTACTCCCCCCTGGATGGGATGCTAGTCCATCACAGGATACCCAGAATAAAGTGACTAGGAGCATCACTACTCCCCTCTGGATGGGATGCTAGTCCATCACAGGATACCCAGCATAAAGTGACTAGAGGTATTACTACTCCCCCCCTGGATGGGATGCTAGTCCATCACAGGGTTACCCCTGTAAGTTGTTGGTACGCATTTATACACCTGGGTGGGGAGGGCTAGTGTGACGTAAGGAAACAACATAATGAAGTTCAATGCACTAACCACATTACAACTTTCGCCCGGTTTAAGTGTGTTGTTCAGAAATGGGGCATACCGCTGGCTTTTTGACACCGAAGGCCCGTGAATTTACTCGTCGGTAAGCTTCGAGTTTACTCGGATGAAAGAGCTGAGTATCTTCGGATTTATTGGGTTCAAACGAATGAATAGGACTTGTGACTTTTGGGCGGCGATTCTGTTGATGAATTTCAAAAGAATCCAACAATGGGGCCTAATTACGGTCCCTCAAGTGCGTATCCTTTTGTTCTTTGAAGAGTGGTGTTCTCGAAAAAAAATGTCACCTCGCATTTCCATCTCTTTCCATCTAAAAACGTTTCGCTCAAAAGTGACAGAGGTAATATCGGCTTATTGTTCAGATGTGTTTTGCAAGCTTGAGTATGAGCGTTTAAACGGGATTTTTCGTTCAGTTTTGCCAGAGAAACGCTTTATTCGGTAAATTACAACGCAATTTGCCGGCGGCGGCGAGAACCGCCGTGACATGTCTTCGGTCACGTCTGAATGAATTTACTTTCGTTCGTGAAGTGGAAGTCGATTTGAAAGCGTAAAAACCGAAATATTTATTTGTAGTTATTTGTTACCGACCGTTCGCTAGTAAGCTTTTCGTTATATTAGTTTATTGAAGCTTAACAACCAAATACTGTCAAACGACAAATTGCAAAGAAACGAGTTTGTTTGGATTCGATTGACTGCACTTGTCAAAACTATACCTGCAGCGTTTTTTGACCAAATTTTTCCGTGGAGTTTTTGGTCGATCGACCAGCTCGACCGTCTATTTCATATCTGTCTGGAGTTTTGTCATGTTGTGCCGGTTGTGTTGCGTTGTGTTGTGTTGCGATTAGCTGTGTGTTGTGTCGTCCGGTTGTGTTGCATTGCGTTGCGTTGCGTTGTGTTGCAATCTGCTGTGTGTTGTGTGGATCGGTTGTGTTGCGCTGCGTTGCGTTGCGTTGTGCTGTTGTCATGCATTGTATCTGTTTTGTTTTGATGTCATTTTTAGTTCTCTTTCGTTGCGTTGTGTTTTCCCTGTTGTGTTGCGTTTTCTTTCTTGTCTTTTGTTGTTGCTTCGCCTTGCTTTGTGCTGTTCTTGCCTTGTGTTTGGGATGGTATTGCTTGCGTTGTTTTGCCTTTTTACCGGCTGTGTTGTCTTGTGTTGGCTCCCTTGTGTTGCGTTGCGTTGCGTTGCGTTGCGTTGTGCTCTGTTGGTATTTTTTGTCGTCGTTGTGTTGCGTTGCGTTACGTTGCGTTTTGTTTTGTGATGTTGTGTGTGTCGTTGCGTTGTGTTCGGTTGTTGCGTTGCGTTTGGTTGTGTATTGTTTGTTGCGTTGCGTTGCGGTGTTGTGTTGTGTTGTGTTGTTGACAAGTCATGTCTAATAACCCTTGTTATGTTTTAGTAACATCTCGACACAACCCGACAAACTATACCAACTAAACTAACCTCACTCACTGCCAGACAACATCTCGACAGCTCGACGCGACTCGACCAACGCAACAACCGGCTTATTTATCAAGTACATGAACCCAACTTACCCAACTCACTGCCAGACAACATCTCGACAGCTCGACGCGACTCGACCAACGCAACAACCGCCTTATTTATCAAGTAGATCAACCCAGCTAACCTCACTCACTGCCAGACAACATCTCGACAGCTCGACGCGACTCGACCAACGCAACAACCGGCTTATTTATCAAGTAGATCAACCCAGCTAACCTCACTCACTGCCAGACAACATCTCGACAGCTCGACGCGACTCGACCAACGCAACAACCGGCTTATTTATCAAGTAGATCAACCCAACTAACCTCACTCACTGCCAGACAACATCTCGACAGCTCGACGCGACTCGACCAACGCAACAACCGGCTTATTTATCAAGTAGATCAACCCAACTAACCTCACTCACTGCCAGACAACATCTCGACAGCTCGACGCGACTCGACCAACGCAACAACCGGCTTATTTATCAAGTAGATCAACCCAACTAACCTCACTCACTGCCAGACAACATCTCGACAGCTCGACGCGACTCGACCAACGCAACAACCGGCTCATTTATCAAGTAGATCAACCCAGCTAACCTCACTCACTGCCAGACAACATCTCGACAGCTCGACGCGACTCGACCAACGCAACAACCGGCTTATTTATCAAGTAGATCAACCCAACTAACCTCACTCACTGCCACACAACATCTCGACAGCTCGACACGACTCGACCAACGCAACAACCGGCTTATTTATCAAGTAGATCAACCCAACTAACCACACTCACTGCCACACAACATCTCGACAGCTCGACGCGACTCGACCAACTCAACAACCGGCTTATTTATCAAGTAGATCATCCCAAATGTGTCGCAAAATCGGATGTACTTCAAACCGTATAGCACAGAACGTACCGCGGTACGCTGCTACTTTTGCCTTATACATACTTATCACCCAAACATGCAATGATTTCTGTAACTTTTCCCCGCTCAGTTACCATGGTAACATAACTTATAATAAAAGTGTTCGCTATAAATTGAATGAAACTTCTGAGAAAACGTGGAGAAGGTATCACTAACACCTTGCCAACGTATACTAATGTTTGGATAACCTGTGCACATTGAAACTATTACGATACAAACATGAAATGTACTGAGGAATAGAAGAGGAAACTGGTCATTATACAAATCAAAACTACGCTCAATGAAGAAAAATTAAACTAGCCGTGAAATCTTGTGCCTTTCGTAACTTTAACAGGTGAAAATAAATAATAAATACGAGTAAAATAAATCGCCCGATTGTGCTCTCTTGTTCGCACTTACAGTACGATGCTAGTGAGAAAAAACTATGAGACAAAAGAAGGATGTAATGCTCGCCTAGTTTGCTATGATGCCAGTGGAGAAACATAGGACATGTCGTTCAATATTTGTCGATGTAGTCGTTTGTACGCTCTGTACCGTGCGGGGTTACGGGGCTAACACGGTTACGCGGCTATAACTTGTCGCTCTTACTGTGTGGGGGTACGGCGCTACCACGCTACGCTGCCATTATTTCCTACGTCACTGCATAAGTCGATCGTTCCTTGTGGGGGTACGGGGCTACGACGGTACGCTGTTCCTTCATTACTTAATTGATTGTAAATACTTTGTCATAAATTCCTAAAGTGGTTTTTAGAAATTTTCTGGAAAAAATCGCAATACGAAAGCTACTATAACCGTACGAAACAGATTACGTTCACGCAGTGCTGCTTTAGCGGCTATCAATGCCTGCAGTGAGCACAACGGAAAGATTGCACGAACACTGTTTTCATTGCGCTGCAGCAGTGACAAAAAATGACTGCATGAGTGCTGCAGAGGCGACATTGGGAGCTGCTGGAACGCTGCAAGATAGCTACTGCAAAATAGCAACATGAAGCTTTATGGTAGATTAGCAGCGCATCACTATAACGTACAAAGAAACGTTGAGAAGATAAGACAAATACTGCACACACGAACTAACGTACAGAGAAACGTTGAGAAGATAAGACAAATACTGCACAAACGAACTAACATACGGAGAAACGCTGAGAAGATAAGACAAATACTGTACAAACAAACTAACGTATGTAGAAACGTCGAGAAGATAAGACAAATACTGTACAAATTAAACGAACTAACGTACGGAGAAACGTTGAGAAGATAAGACAAATACTGTACAAACAAACTAACGTATGGAGAAACGTCGAGAAGATAAGACAAATACTGTACAAATTAAACGAGTTAACGTACGGAGAAACGCTGAGAAGATAAGACAAATACTGTACAAACGAACCAACGTACGGAGAAACGTGAAAAAGACAAGACTAATAGTTCTGTACAGACAAACTGAAGTACGGAGAAACGCTGAGAAGGTTAGACTAATACTGTACAAACGAACTAACGCACCGAGAACGATTAATGTGACGACAGTAATATCGTGTGAACGTACTACGATATGAAGAAACATGAGACGAGACTAATATACCATACGAACGGACTAACGTACGAACGGACTGAAGTACGGAGAAACGTTGAGAAGGTAAGACTAATACTGTACAAACGACCTAACGCACCGAGAACGATTAATGTGACGACAGTAACATCGTGCGAACGTACTACGATATGGAGAAACATGAGACGAGACTAATATACCATACGAACGGACTAACGTACGACAACACTAGTAGTGTACGAACTAACGTTCGGAACTAGAGAAACTTTGAGAGAGTGCATCTGTTAGGCAACGAAATTATCAGTAACTGGGAGAATTCCACGAGCTAAAACTGAAAATTCACGAGTATTTGGCTAGTTGACCACCGCCAAGGTCGAGAGCTGGTTGAATTTTTAATATTTTTTACGTTGAGACCCAGTCTGTGGGCATACACGCAATTCTAACACTGCTTAGCTTCACAATGCATCACTGGGCGATTGTCAAAGCACACTTGTACATTCGTTTTCAATTCTGTCTGAACAGTTTGTCTGAGGCTATGTATATGTGGAGTGTATTGCAGCTAAACAAAACATATCGAGCTGTATCAGTTGTCATTTGAATATGGTTCGAAGCAAATCGAATTGCTGAACGAGATCTTCAAGGGAAAAAGCTACGACGTTGTTCGTGTTCGGATATCACGTCAGACCATATGACAAAATTGGTCGGAAAATTTCGAAATTTGGTGGGACAATGTCTGATCACCGACTGTTACTTCCAGCACTGCTGCAGGATGGTACATTAATCAGTGTTCATACTTTTAAGTGGCCTACTGTTTTCATAAAGGACAGGTTTTTTTTTTTTTCAGAACCCGGTCTTTTGCTTTAAAAAAAAAATTGAAGTACGCCGTTTCAGGACCATAATTCTTTTTATGGCCCTGTCACTCTTTACCCGACCCGGTCATCCCCACAAATAATGAACCGTCCCTAACGTGCCCCAGACTCTGACGAATCTGCTCGAGTTCGTGTTTATCAAACATCTACTGCTATGCTCGCTGTTTGTATTCACGGTCTAGGAAAAACAGTAAATATTTCGTCGTCTCTGTGAAAGCATTCTCAGTTGTGGGCGAATTTATACCGACCTGTAACGTTTGAGTTGAATTTGCATCTCCAGCAGAATAAATAAAAGCGATAAGAAAGATAAGCTGAGTCATCAGAATTTAAACATTACGTCATCCAGTAACGCTACAGTCAAAACATTGTGTTACACAGTCACACTTTTTGTCACGCCGGTTGGTTTTAATACGGGATCGCGCTAACATTTGTTAAACCTGGGGGGTGGGGTGGGTCAGAACGGCCGGTGAAAATGCCCATTGAGCTGTCTCTTTCGTTTCTGAAAAACCAAACGCCTTCAATTCCTTCTTCCATGGAAGCTTCGCGCAAGCGATTTCGCTCCATGTGCAAGTTGTTTTGAAGAGCACTTACTGATGCAAACTGAGTATGTTTTTCAAAACTTTTACGAAAACTGTTAGGAATACGAAGAATCCCTCAATTAATTAAGCTTAAAAAGCTATTTTGGTGCAAATTTACGATAATACGTGTAATTTAGTCCACCGTAGACTCGTAGAAGTGCTAGAGCATTTCCCAGAAAGTCCGCAGCTCGAACAGTCTTTGGAGATGGAAGATTTTCCTTTGCTGTGACAAACGGCACTTCGTCCTCGAAAGATGTTTTCTTCGTTCTAAAAGCTCTAAATTCCATCGCTTAACTTGTCAAGTGTTTGTTAGAGCTTCTTCTTTCGTTTTTTTAGTTTTAAAAGGTAATCCTTCGTTCCGAGAGTGAGCTATTGCCATTTTGAAAATTCACGCGTAAAGAACGTGGCAGCCATTTTGAATGAAATGTGATCTTCTCGGAGAGTGACAAGAAGTCTTTCCTTCTAGCCTTCAAATATATGCGCAGTAGGTGAATTCTGATTGGTTGAACGTTCCTCAAAACAACTAGGACAAAAGGGGACTAAAGAAGCCTTTCTAGGGGAGGCTAGGGCCAAAGCTCATTCAAGCGAACAGCCAATAATCCGACGAGATTGACAAGCCTTGACAGTTAAATGACAGGACATGGAAACATTGCAAAACCAAATATGTGCACAGGTTGAAGCCCGAAAAAAAAAAACAATAAATAAATAAAGCTGTGCTCTGGAATGACCTTTCGAGCTCGGATTCACATAACACATCCCCAAATTTAGTTTTAGTGTAAAAAAATAGTGCAGTATTCAAAAATTTCGGAAGTGGCCTTGTTACTTCAAAGAATAGCTTTTACAACAAATAACATTGTATTTTTAGTTAAATCATTTACTCGAGATTAACAGCTGGAAAAAATGAGATATGATGCTGTGTGCTGCTCACTAGTTGTTCTTTAAAAATAAAAAATTAAAAAACTGGTCTGTTTGTCGTTAACAAGTGCGTCCATTTTGTCATAATAGTCTGTCTTAATTTGTCCATGACAACAGTCAATCGCTCTTTGTAAGCGGAGAGTATGACAATGTTTTCGTCGGTTTTCAGTCGTTTCAGTGCTTGTCGTTCAGCTTTAGTCAAGTTACTGTCAGGTAGAGGCTGATTGTATAGCAGAAGCTACCCTACTTCTGATGTTATCCTTGGTCGATTCTGATAGTTCCTCTAATCACAAATCCAGTATTTAGGGTACAGCGTCAAATGTTGTTCTGCCTTTGACATAACCATACTGGTCACCATCTATAATCTTTGGTGACTTTTTTCCTGAGCGCAAGACAAGAGCTTTCGAGGCAATCTTCAGTACAGAGAAGCCGACTCCAAACGCGGCCGTTATCCCATCATTTAACAGCCTCGTTTCGTTCGAAATAGAGAAGAACTCCAAACGTGGCCGTTATCCCATGACTTAACGGCCTCGTTTCACTCGGCATAGAGAAAAACTCCAGACGCGGCCGTTACCCCATGAAGTCATGGGATAACGGCCGCGTTTGGCTCGGTATATATCACTATATACCAAGCGAAACAAGGCCGTTAAGTAATGGGATAACGGCCGCGTTTGGCTCGGTATATATCACTACATACACGCGTTCGTTTGTACAATATTTGTCTTATCTTCTCGACGTTTCTCCGTACGTTAGTTCGTTTGTACAGTATTTGTCTTATCTTCTCAACGTTTCTCCGCACATTAGTTCGTTTGCATAGTATTTGTCTTATCTTCTCAACGTTTCTCCGTACATTAGTTCGTTTGTACAGTATTTGTCTTATCTTCTCAACGTTTCTCCGTACGTTAGTTCGTTTGTACAGTATTTGTCTTATCTTCTCAACGTTTCTCTGTACGTTAGTTCGTTTGAACAGTATTTGTCTTCTCAGCGTTTCTCCGTAAGTTCGTTCGTTTGTACAGTATTTGTCTTACCTTCTTAACGTTTCTCTGTACGTTACATGAGTTCGTTTGTACAGTATTTATCTTATCTTCTCAACGTTTCTCCGTACGTTAGTTCGTTTGTGCAGTATTTGAGTTATTTTCTCAGCGTTTCTCCGTACGTTAGGTCGTTTTTACAGTATTTGTCTTATCTCTCAACGCTTCTCCGTACGTTAGTTCGTTTGCACAGTATTTATCTTATCTTCTCAACGTTTCTCCATACGTTAGTTCGTTTGTACAGTATTTGTCTTATTTTCTCAGCGTTTCTCTGTACGTTAGTTCGTTTGTACAGTATTTGTCTTCAGTATTTGTCTTATCTTCTCAACGTTTCTCTGTGCGTTATAGCGATTCGCTGCTAATCTACCATAAAGCTTCATGTTGCTATTTTGCAGTAGCTCTCTTGCAGCGTTCCAGCAGCTCCCAATGTCGCCTCTACAGCACTCATGCAGTCATTTTTTGTCACTGCTGCAGCGCAATGAAAACAGCGTTCGTGCAATCTTTCCGTTGTGCTCACTGTAGGCATTGATAGCCGCTAAAGCAGCACTGCGTGAACGTAATCTGTTTCGTACGGGTATAGTGGCTTTAGTATTGCGATTTCATCCAGAACATCTGTGAAAACCACTTTAAGAATTTATGACAAAGTATTTACAATCAATTAAGTAATGAAGGAACAGCGTACCGTCATAGCCCCGTACACCCACAAGGAATGATCGCCTTATGCAGAGTGACGTAGGAAATAATAGTACCCCCACACAGTAAGAGCGACAAGTTATAGCAGCGTACCGTGGTAGCCCCGTAACCCCGCACGGTACAGAGCGACTACATCGACAAATATTGAACGACATGTCCTATGTTTCTCCACTGGCATCATAGCAAACTAGGCGAGCATTACATCCTTCTTTCATCTTATAGTTTTTTCTCATTAGCATCGTACCGTAACGTGCGAACAAGAGAGCACAATCCGGCGATTAATTTTACTTGCATTTATTATTTATTTTCACCTGTTAAAGTTACGAAAGGCACAAGATTTCACGGCTAGTTTAATTTTTCTCCATTGAGCGTGTTTGTAACGTAATAGTTTTGATTTTTACAATGACCAGTTTCCTTTTCTATACCTCAGTACATCTCCGTACACTGATCATGTTTGTATCGTAATAGTTTCAAAGTGCACAGGTTATCCAAACGTTAGTATACATTGGCAAGGTGTTAGTGTTACCTTCCCCGCGTTTTCTCAGACGTTTCATTCAATTTATAGGGAACACTTTTATTATAAGTTATATTACCATGGTAACTGAGTGACGAAAAGCTATAGAAATCATTGCATGCTTAGGTGATAAGTATGTATAAGGCAAGAGTAGCAGCGTACCGCGGTACGGAAGTGCATCCGATTTTGCGACAGCTATATAGATCATCCCAACTAACCTCACCCACTGCCAGACAACATCTCTACAGCTCGACGCGACTTGACCAACGCAACAACCCTCGATGATGTATAACTAGTGTATGTAGTTGATATACACTAATTATGACAGGGATCCCTTCTTCTATAACATTAACATAAAGGAGGCCAATTGATTTTCTTTAAGGGAGAACAAAACGTTGTCAGTTTTTCTGGGTCATTTTTTTTTTTTTACCAATAAGTGAATTTCAAACAGTAGCCCAGTTTTTCAGGGTCATTGTTTGCAATAGGTAAGGACAAGTGAATTTTCACACATTAGTCTAATTTCTTCTAGCTTCTTATATCAAGCCCCGAAATTTCTCACATTGTTCTTTAAGAAGTTAGGCTTTTGTTAGCATATCGAAATGTTAAAGACATGATCTTTTAGCCAACTTCAGTTCCAACTTAAGGTACATGAAAAAAGGGTGGCGACTAAAGCTGTTCCCATTTTGGTGTACGAAAGTGTGATATGTTTGTCTGCCAGTACAGGAAGTGCTTCCCAAATGCCAGGAAATTATTTTGAGGTTTTGAATAACACAATACATGTGCATAGAAAAACGCAAGTGATAAACTGAAAAAAGCACGGCAAATACGCATAGAAAACGCTCCTGCGTTCAACAAAGTAAAGAAAACATCGGTGCTAATCAACAAGAGGCCCTCGTGGCAGAAATGAAAATCTCACTTGCTAGAAAAATCGTTACTAGACCTTCTTAAAATACACAACTTCACTTAGGATCGAAAATGCAATAACCAGATTGGCTAATTTGAATTAGCGAATAGAAATCCTTCATTTTCGATCCGCTCCACGAGTACTTTACGGTAGCATACCTCATTTTCAACGAAATGAGAACAGCTTCCACTACCATTCCTCAAAACCTTAACATAGTAGAAACTGAAGAGATTCACTGAAAGAATCGAAACTACAGTCTTGCTTGAGACAAACCATGGAGGAAAAAAGCATCTTAAATCAAGACGGATCAATTTGCCCGTCCATATTGGCATACACAAACACGCGGTCGTCAGACTTGCTAAGAACAGGAGGAAAGATATAAAGCTCCTAGATACGAAACTCTCAGTTTCAAGAGGGGCTTACTCACACATGTTTGACTGAAGCAGAGTTCAGCCACCTACTACATGTTGCATAGCTACAAAGAAGCTACAACTTCAGATTCATGACGAAAAGGGTCTATAGATCACACTCCGTGATGCGAAAGACAACATCCTGCAACATAATTATACAAATAAGCCGGGCCCGGCGTTACAAACATCAGCAGGGAAATTAACTGATCGCGTTGAAGATAATATTTCAGATCCTTTATTGTCACAAATACAAAGATGAAAGGCTGAAAAACTCTATCAAGTTCCTAAACGAGCCAGATTCAACGTACCTAATATGCCGAAAGCGGCATAGAAACCACATTTAGTCGCTTAACAAACGATCAGAAGTCAAATTTAACTGAGAATAACAAACAGTGCGCTTGAGCCACAAGAATTCACCGGTTACTAGAAAATTGATCAGATATGACCTAGAGATCAAAGTTTTAAAAAATGCGACGCCTAAGTTGTAACGGCTCAATTCAGTCACCACAGAAAAATCCTCCAAACTAAACCCACTACAAAAACACAAGAAGCAAAATTGGTCAAAAGACCGAGATAATTTAAAGCCGTACTCGTTAGGGCAAAGCTTTGAAGGTCAACGTTTTATCGATCTTGACCAACAGGAGTCGTGTTTGGCCTGTCAAGTTTTTGTAACATCAAGGGGAAGCGAGCTGGTTCATTACTGGGGAAGAGTAGGTGAGGGGGTTCATTACTGGGGGGGAGTAGGTGAGGGGGAGTTTTGTCAAAGATGGCGGATAGTCAGATCCAACAAACAGGGAGAGATTTATAATACAGTCGGCACTAAACAGAAAAATAAGGTGTTTGGATTCGGAGAACACACGATGGAAGTCGTGCTTAAAGTTGTGGCGTTGGTCGAGCTGGTCGAGCTGGTCGAGCTGGTCGAGCTGGTCGAGCTGGTCGAGCTGGTCGCGCTGGTGAAGCCATTGTCTGTCGGTCGAGTTGTTCCGTCCTGTGGTGGAACGAAGGTAAATGACAATAGAAAAATGTCAAGCGGATACAGTAGCAAATCGCAACACAACACAACGCAACACAACAGGGAAAAGACAAGAACGATACACACAGCAAATCGCAACACAACACAACGCAACACAACGCAACACAACGCAACACAACGGGGAAAAGACAAGAACACAACATGAATCGCAACACAACACAACGCAACACAACTGGAAGAACACAACATGACAAAACTCAAGACAGATATGCAAAGGACCGTCGAGCTGGTCGATCGACCAAAAACTCCACGGAAAAATTTGGTCAAAAAACGCTGCACATTTGGTCAAAACAACAGACAGTATATTCTTATGCAAATACAAATTATAACGCGGGCTTTAAAATAACAAAGTTATTCACGTGGCTCACTCACTTAAAAGAATTCTGCTTTATTTCTATGCGGTATTCCTTTTTCAACGAGTGTTCGCTTTGGTCTCATCGAAAATATTTGTATCCGGTTAACAGAAATCATTCGCGAGCTTGCTTTGCTTTGCGCGCGTCCACTCCCGGCACTTGCTCTAAAAAAGTTTGCGGTTTTTTAGTAAGTCAATCATTCCACGCATTTAATAAAAGGCATAGAAAATAAAATCAGTCAAGCAGATTCCCAGGAGATTTTATTCAGTATGTTAACAAAAGAAATACATCTCACCTACATCAAAGAGGTTGTGTTCTTCACGATCTTCGGAAGCATGCCGGCTTGTCGGCAAATAGATTGGAATGAATAAGCAATGAGTTTAAACAATAGCTTGAATATATGAATGCTTAATAACCTCAAAATTTGAGGTACACACTTAAACCGCTGTGAAGTTGTCATGACTACACCAACCCCGCCCCACTCTGTACAATAATGGATTAAAATCTGGGTGTCATGGGTTGAATACCATTGAGGTGTAAGTTTAGCTGAGGTGAGTCAGCAGTTCATCTGGGTAAATTGGAAATCACTCTTTTGCTTTGCCAATAGCCACTTACACTCTTTCATTGACATCATCATAAGCAAGAATCTTCAACACTTCCCAAGATCCACTTGTTATTGCTTCTGGAGTTTTTGGTCCCTAAAAATTAACAATAAAATTCAAATTAATGAACATGCGATGAGTGCAGGTGATGCATGCCTTAGCTAAACTGGAACAAAAGACAACTGCCAAATTGACTGCCGCTTCTAAATTTCACCATGCGTCTACCACAGAAATAGACACAAGCAACCCAATTGCAGCCTAGAACAAACTTCAGATTGGAAGACTGATCAAAACTCCAACACACCAACCACTACAGCACCAGGTCTCCTTATGTGTTCTCATTGACTCTCACGCCATTTTGATGAGTTTGAACTATGAACAACTTTCACAAATACCGTCTTAAAATTATTCTTGTTTGATCCTGCTTTTACTGTACAAACCTGTGGATGTGTGCTCATCTTTGCAATGTGAATGAAGTCACCATCAGAGGACTGTGGAAACGGCCAAAGTGTGATGTAAAACAAGCCATCACGAGAGACCAGAGGAGTGGTATACTAAACAGAAAAGAAAATGCACTCAACACAGTTATATTGAACAGATCACTTGAAGCAGTTTTCAGTTGTCAAATGAGTTTAAAAAATTGTATTTCCTTTGGTTTGTTTTTACTGTGCTCTGTTATTGGTTAAACTAACTGCACCAATTTCTTGTTAACCAACTCAAAGCAAAACCAATTGCGACTTTCTTGCAAATGTTTTTTTTTTCTCACTTGGTGCCAGGTTTAAGTATCGGTTTTGAGTTCAACTTGCAATGGTCGATTGTGTTGCCTTGAATCTGTCACTAATGGTTGGAGTGATAACTTCCGTTTTGAGTGGTAACGTTTTTAAACTATCATTTAACATAACTATTAACAGAAATACATGACTTGCATAAATATTAGTTAACAAGTTCCCTGCCCTCTAACCTTATCATCAACCCAGCCATGCTGTACTTTTAGCTCAGTATTCTAAGGAGAAAAAATTCAGAATCAGTGAGAAAATATACAAACACTTAAATAACAATAATTATTGACTTTGTTTAATGAGAGTAACTAAACCAACATTAACAGTCTTTCTACCAACAACCCAGTAGCCGGGCTCTACCCGTAGCTCCAGATCAAATTTGAATTTACAAATGAAGGTATAGAAAATCAAGGAACCCAGTGACAAACCCTTGGATAAAGGACAAATCACTCAAGGTAAAACTTATGGTGCTTTAATAAGTCTGGTATCTGAAACTTGGCCACACTGGTGGGAGGCTAAAGGGGCTATGTCACTGGTATTTTTGTGTCTTGGGCTCAAAATTCTGCTTAAATCAAAACTAAGAGCATTTTCTTATCTACAAAATGGTTTTCTGAGAACCCCAAGAAGAAATAAAGTGAATTCTTGAAAGGAGAATAAAATATAATCAGTTAATAATGGTTTTTGCCAGACAGCAGGGAAAACTTTCAAGTTGCAATCCATTTCCATCCTGACCATCCTTGGCCAAAGGCACTTATTTACAGTTTAAGTGCACTGGTACTGTAGTTCTAAACAAAACTAGACCATTACTTTGGGTTTCCATTATTACAAAGATGTCTTTTGGCTTCTCAAATTAATGCTAAAAATTCAGGTGACATAAGCTCTTTAAAGGGAGTCTCGCCACTGCACCATCCTTGCTTCTTCTTTAACCCTTTAAGCCCTGATATAAAAATGCATATTCTCCTTACTGTTCTCCATACATTTCTTATGAAACTGGTAAGGAGAATTTGTCTAATATCAAGACATCCTTAGTGATCACCTCCTTTATTCTCATCACTTGAATCACAGTTTGAACAGGTAGTGATACATGTAATGCAATGAGAAATTTCATTTTGATCGCTGTTAGGGCTTGGAACACCTTGGAACACCTTCCCTTAGCACAGAAAGGTTGGAACACCTTCCCTTAGTAACAACCTCCCAAAGTAACAATAAAATATGAGGGCTCCTCTCACCCTAACATAGGTAATGTTCACTATCTGCTAGAGGTACAAAAATAACACATGGTGTATCCAGCACTAAGCTAGTTCAACAGAGTCAAACAGCTAGGCCGACCTCTCAGAATGTTATTGGAAAGAAGGACTTACATACACTGTATAAATGCCTTTCCAGTAGAAATTATGCATTGGTTTTACATTTGCCAAGATTTTATTTTAGATTGATTCATGGATGTTACAAGGTTTTTAGTGACCCCCTCTCCTAAATAGTTAAGAGAGTAAAAGGCTGCTATACATAAAGGTTGTGAGGGTCATTTCATTCCAAACTTTACTTTACTTCAAAATCCAAGTCACATTTGGTCACTGCAAATTAACATACAGAGAAGCGTGTGATTCTGCCAAGGGCAAGTATTGATCTGCGAGTAAGAAAATGCCTGCAGTACTATAATAAAGTGTATTACCTAAGTATTCAAGCTCATCTATCTGAGCAAGGTGTTTTATCAACTTTGATGGAGTAGAATCTATTGAAAGACACAGGGCCTTAAGCTTACTTGTTTGCAGAGGAAATGTGATTCAACTGCAGATTTCTGTTCACACATGTGCAGAATAGCTTGATTCTGATCTCTGTTCAGCCAGGAGACTGCAAGAGCTTTTTCTGTTATCCAGCCAACATTCACTACATAATGATCACTGTAAATAAACAATATATAACATGCAAACCTAATGAGAGCAGAGCTGATGACAGCCCACATGAGCAGGCTGTGTATTAACATCCAGGTAGGCATACCATGGAAGAAATCCTATACAGGATCCTACAGGATCTTAAAGGCCCATTTACACATGCGATTTTTGGTGCAATTTTTTGCTCGCTCTCCAATGCAACTTTTGTTGTAAGTGTAAACTACTAGCGATTTTGCTGCGATTCCAGTATGATATTTGCTGCAATTTCCCCCAAATCGCCGCCAAGTTGCATCAAGTTTTGAACATGTTTGAAACCTCTGCGATATCGGGGTGACAAATCTCACAGAAATTGCCGCTAGTTTACACTTGCAATTTTTATCACGAGCTTGAGCGCAACAAAAATTGCACTGAAAAGTGCAATAAAATTTACACAAAAAATCGCATGTGTAAACGGGCCTTAAGAATGAACTAATATCAGGATCCTGGGTTAGGATCCTACTAAGATCCTGTGTAGAATTTCTACCACTGAATGACAGTTTAACAACCTTTCTGCACAGAACATGGCATCATCAGAGACAAATCACTTAGATTTTGATGATGACTTCCACAAAAGTTGTCCAAACATATATCAGTCTGCCACCAAAATTCCTTTTCAGGACTACACTCACCACGTGATCATGCACAAACTACCTATGACATGACTCCTGGCTTCAAACCATTTACTAACTTCAAACTAATTAAGGTGCACCTGGTCAGTGGCAGAGTTCTATTGCAAATTACACGTAAGAGGTCAAACGAAAGTGACAGCTCAAGTTTCTATCACAAGTATTGAAAATTTGGACAAATTCAAAATCTTCAAGAGCGTACAATTAAGGAGGGTTGTCCAATACTCCAACGAATTTATGCATGGCATTGTATTGTATTCACTTCACAGAACAATACTGTACAAAAGCATAACAAAAAAGAATGAAGCAAAACAATAAGAACTTTAACAATGCTATGCATAAATTTGTCGGAGTATTGGACAAGTATGCAATTAAGAGCCACCAAGAGTGCATGAAGGTTTCAGGCCAAGCAAGAGGGTGTGTTTGAACTCTCATGAACTCTCTTGTTACACTCGGCCTTATCCAGCATGTTTGATTAAAGTAGACCTCACTATCTTGCAGCCCCCACTATCTCAAACTCAATTCCCTTGGGAAATGTTGCTCAGTTATTTAACAACTACTGGCTGTCTTAAACTCCTATTATTAATATTAAACAATTCTTAGTTTCCCTTGCATAGTTAAGATACATTCACTGCAAGTCTGCTGTATTTGGACTTAATTCTGTGAAGGCCAGCAGGTGAAACTACAGCCTTTCAAAGCACTCACATGTTCATAAAACTAGCAGGTTCAGGCAGCTCAATCCTCTTCTGAGCCTGAAGATCGACAACAAACACTTTAACTGTGGGATTTGAGTATCCTGGTTTGGGGTAGGCAATCTGCCGAATAGAAGTATAGGCATTCTTCCGGTCGCCATACCAAGGAAACTGGTACCAGTTGACTGAAGTGTCATTGAACTGGACATACGCCAGGTATCTGCTATCAGGGGAGAACCACAGGGCGTGGTCTGAGTTTAACACCTCCTCTGTAGACAAAGAAAGAAAACGTGGTAAGAGGAAATAAATTGAGACGAGCGTGAGGACCATGGATTGAATTGTCAACTGTGCAGATAAAGTTCCCTTCCATTTGCAAATTCTCCCATCCATGAACAAGCCAAGTGGGTAGCTATGAAGAACAGCTCCCCTCCACGGATTGTCGGCCGACTGTTGATCATTTGTCGGCCGACTGTGGGCCATTTGTCAGCTGACTGTACTTTGGTAACAAAATGCAAAACTATGTTCTTGTGAAAAATGGTCCCAACACTGTAAAATGTAAACTAGCCATACCTAAATATTACTATATTTTGTTTTTGTTTTACAACTCTAACATGGGTCCCAATTCTCAATCTCACTCACTCCTATGCTGCTGTTGATGGACCACATAGTGCCTCCACAACATACACATTGACCCAATTTTATGTGTGTAAGACTGTGCAACATTCACTTTATTACAACCATCATATTCTTCGTTTGAGATTGTTGTGTTATGGGTCTCTACTAGTGCTTTAATGTTACTTGCTGCAATTCTTAACTAATGGGCTACCTTGATATACCCAATCAGGGATTCCATTGAAGATCTTGTGTTCCACACCACTATTAGTCAACCGCACCACAGACAAACTTGACGGTGAGTCCATAAAAAATATATCATTTCCATAAACAAAGACCTACAATAAATACCAGTGAGCTCTGGTAAATACTACAAACTTCAAATTTATGAAATAAATAATAACTAACTATATCTCAGCTAACTCAAAGATTTGCATTGTCCAAAAATCAAAACAAACAGTTCTAAACACATAACAGAGAAGTAATTTGCATTATTAAAAACAGAAAAAAGCCTGCTACTAAGTAGGTCCTCTCAAATCCTGTTACATTTGGAAATAAAATGCAAGGATTGTAGAGGGAAGGGAAACACTTGTATCAAGCATTTTTCTTCATCTGTTGTTCCTTCATCATTATCATTTCTTCAGCATTCTTTTCTCTTTTATGAATTTAGTTTGACAACTCTTCAATAATAGTTTTAAATCTGACTTTAAATTGAACAAATGAAAGCCAGTACTTTGCCAAATCACTTGAAACTTCTCCCATGTCATGTGTTCTTTCTGTGCAGAGTGGCCCTAGGATTGTCACCTTGGCAAGGTGATCAAGCTACAAGCATTTGCAAAATTGTTGAGACACTCCCCCAGAAAATTGGACTTTCGCGTTAAAGCAGCCTGTTGCAAAGAAATCAAAGGCTTGTTTGCTCTCCACCCCTCCCCTCCCCCTTTCAATGTTGCTCCTAGTTACTTTGTTGACATCTCGAAATCCATACAACATTGATAAGGGAGGAGGGGGGCCGAAAGGTGTTGTAGCTGGGAGGGTGAAATATGAGCTAAGGGAACGCGTCCAAATATCGGGCGGGAATCCGATGATCGGAATCGGTACCGATTAATTTCCCGACTGCTCGGATTCAGTATGAGTTGATAAGCCTTGACTGCCGTTTCCGATTCCGATGAGATCAGTACCGATTTAGTCGGAAAGAACTTGACCTCCCGATCCGATGCGACATTCTAAGACTAGAAATGTGACACGAGACATAAATAGGTCAGATTTCAACGTTATGCAAATTTTGAAGCGAAACTAACTGGAACTATAAACTTCGGACTATATTCGCTATTTCTCACAAATTCTTTTACAGTTGGCATTGACTTTGAGTTTCAATATAAGCCTCTTTACTGTTTCAATTTTAATCGAAGGATAAAGTGCGCGAAAGAACAGTATGATTTGTCCCCACATCGATCACGCAATTTGTTTTGTGACTCAAAGCGAATTCTAAACTTAAAGTAATGCCAGGCAAATTAAAAATTTTGTTATTCAACTCTAATTCTCTTTCGTACATCTTTACCTTAGATTTTTAATATAAGGTTCATTCAACAGTTTTGCTTTTGACGGCAGGTTTGAGTCTGGTTTAATTCTGAAAATTTTAGCTTCGTTTTTTACGTCGCATTTGGCAGGCAAATTATTCACGGTGACCCTCGGCACCAACTCGTCACGTTTTCTGCTTTTTTGCATTTAAAAAACACACACCAAAAGCAAATGTTTCGGGTCGATGAAAAATTTGTTTTCATGACCGTGTTATCGTTCCTTTATATAATTATGTTGTTTTTCCTTGTGTGAGTGCTGATAAAGTTTCAATTGCAAATTGTTTTCGCTGTGTTCACGTTCACATAGAGACTGCGAGCAGTCTCTCTTTTGTTCTAAAATCCGTGCTGAACGAAGCGAAAATAGCGAGCGTGAGCGAACGAGATTTAGCAGTCTAGTTCACATATCGTGCATAGAAGTTTCAAGCGCTTTAGTTATGGCTGACATCAAAACAAGTAAGAGTATCCCAAACTATCACGAAACGAAACATTCGCCATGAAATGTCAAAATCGGAATAATTTGCCGATTTTGATATTTTAGCATTTGACTGTCTTTTATAAAAGGCAAATTCCTTGGTGTTTCTGATTGTCGAAACTTTTCCACAGCCGGTTAGCCGACTACAGCCAGCCGTTCTGTTCACCACGAGCCGTTCGAAAATTTTCTTCAGCCATTCACCCCGAGCCATTAAAAGTTTTACTACAGTCCTTGAGCCGTTCCCGCGAGCTGTCTGTTCTGTTCTGTTGTGACCGCGACAATTTGACCTATACTATTGTGTTACCCCGATGCCGAAAGCTGACCCAATGTGTCTTTCCGATTCCGTTTCATTCGGCACCGAAAAATCGGGTCAACATGTAAATGGAAACAGAAAAAATCGGATACCGATTGATCGGAATCGGTCGGAATCGATGCCGATATTTGGACACGTTCCCTAAAATATATAGAGTGTCTCAAGTCTTTTTGCGATTGCTTGTAACATGTCTCAGGGGATGACCCTGATGCCCTTTCCCCACCCAGGAGAGTCTGGGTCTGTCTTTTGTCAGGTTTCCATCCTTTGACCAGTCCACTACTTAACTTAACTTAATGAGTTTTATATTACGCAAACATCAATGTGGCATTTTCGAATGCACATTACAATACAATTGAAATAAAAATTAAAAAAACTGGGTAAAATTACATATTAACATATCGTGTCACAGTCAGGTAAATATATGTAAGACAAATTTGAATAAAACAGCTAAGAGAAGCAGCCCCCCCCCTCCCTTCGAACTCCCCACCCCATGCCCTCCTTCTATCCATTAAAATCTAATATATAATTTATAATTTAAAAGCTATCTTAAATAAATATGTTTTCAATTGAGTCTTAAAAATTCCAACGCTAGTGCTATTGCATATTTGTTCGGGCAATGCGCTCCATAATTTAGGGGCAGCATACATAAATCCTCTGTCTCCGAGGGTTGTGTATGACTTCGCAGGTGGGAGTCTTAGGAGCAGAGAGTTATTTGATCTTGACTATTGTCAAACCAGTCAGAGATCAATGTCACCCAAGAGCTATGCTTGAGGGGACTTTGATCACTGGCAAGTCTGCCCATGCTGGACTGGTCGAAGGATGCAGCCGCAATAAAGGACAGCCCCAAGCCCTCTTGCTTGGGAGAGGGGGGGTGGGAGTGGTAGTTTTGGAAAGGGTGTCAGCTGCAGGCTAATCACCTGACCCTACAGCCCTGATAAAAGGACAGCCCAACCCCTCTTGGTTGGGGGGTGGGGGGTAGGGTGCCAGCTGCAGGCTAATCATCTGGGCCCAGTTGCATAAAGCAACTTAAGATTAAGTGGGAATTTCTGCAATCATTCCCTGTGTTCTGGGGGATTTTCTTGCATGCTATTATGGATAAATTGGCCAAAGGCGGATTAAAGAGTACGGGAAACACAGAGTTGGCGAAAAAAAACTTCCAGAAAACAGGGAACAGTTGCAGAAATTCCCACTTAATCTTAAGTTTCTTTATGCAACTGGGCCCTGACCTTGTAAAAAATCAGTGATTGCACTAACTTGCAACCTACCAAAGCATTTTTCTTCTCTCCCCATGCAGCATACTGTATTTTACTTGGATCCTCTCCTTGCACTCCTGGTTTCAATTGAATTGACCTCCTACCAGAGAAGATGGACAGTCAGGGTGGCCAGTAAAATAACAAACTCTAAAAAGTGGCAGACAGGCTGGACTAAATCGATGACAAATGAAACCAACTAAAAATGGCTTTCACCAAACAGAACAGGAAAATCACTTAACCAAAAAAATCTACTAAAAATTGTACAGCACAACAGGGATAAAAGAAGCCAGAAAGCCAATCTACAGTGATGGTCCTCAGACCAGGTTTCTGTAGTGACTAGGGGCATTAACATAACATCCCTCTGGATGGGATGCTAGTCCATCACAGGGTACCCAGCATAAAGTGACAAGGAGTATTACTACTCCTCCCTGGATGGGATGCTAGTCCATCACAGGGTACCCAGCATAAAGTGACTAGGAGTATTACTACCCCTCTCTGGATGGGATGCTAGTCCATCACAGGATACCCAGCATGAAGCCACTGGGAGTGTCAATGCTACACCTATCTGCATGGGATGCTAGTCCATTGCAGGGTTACTCCCGAATGCTTTGTTAGGGTTCCATGACAGCATGACGGCACCCATTTATACACAACTTGAAATGACGTCAAGTTAAGTTTCCTACCTAAGGATATGACAAGTTTATACATTTAAGTGGAGTCTGAGCAACAATGTGCAGAAAGACATAATTTGAATGGACCAATTATTTTTAATTAAAAAAAAACAGTTATTAAGATGTTAAGACGATTTCCGCTCAACGTTCGAGCAGTAAGTGCAAAAATTAAGTTACCAAAAAAATACTTGCAGCACTGTCACATTTTGAGAACAGATAAGAAGAACTTATCGTTACTTTTGCTCCCAAGCTGACCCCGCGAGAGAAAATTGGATTTGAAGTTATCCATATTTCAATTAAAAAGACACTTCATGTCAGTTCAAAAAAAAATGGCGCCCGTTTTTAGCATACTTTTACGAGATTTGAAATTAATATTCTTGAGAATGCTTGAGAATTTCATTGCGGGGTCACTTGGGCAAGTGAACTAGAGTGAGATGTTTCAAATAGCATTTAAAATGTTACCGTGCTATGAGTAGTTTTTTGGTAAATATTTTTTGCACTTATTGCTCGAACGTTGAGCGGAATCCGTCTTAACCCTTTAAGACCCAGTATCAACAGGCACATTCTCCCAACGGGTTTCCATATACTGGTATTTCTCGACATGGTACTAGTTGAGAGAATTTGAAGAAGTACTAAGACATTTTATCTTTAGTGATCAATTCCTTTATTTTCATGTCCTGCACGTTTGATATTGTAAGGAGAGATGGAGCTTAAAGGGTTAAGTAATCAAGTAAGGTGATGGATTATTTTTAATAATTATTATCAAACTACAGCATGTGAATCATGAATATAAACCTACTTTGTTTGAGTGTCATAAACATGATACTCTGCCCAGAAAGAATACCTATATTGCTGAAAATAATAAGAAAATACTAATATTATTGTTAAACACTCTATCACAGAATTTATTTGTTAAATGGATTTTCAACTACCAGTGACTTGAATGAGAAAATAAACACTCCAACAAAATCTGTAAAACCTCTTCACAACTGAAGGGCAGCTCTGAGCAGCCTTCTGACTAAACATCTGGTCGAAAATCCAATGCGCTAACCACTTCTCTATCTCACCTCAAGACTGCATTCATGTTACAATTAAATTTAACACACAATTTCTCTTGAACAATACTTCCTTTTTGTTTATAGTATAAAATTTCACCTCACCTGTATTTGGTGTTTTGTAAAGAGAATATATCTCCGATCAGGTGAAAACCAGTGAGTTCCAATCCTCAATTTTTCCTGAAAGTAAAACAGTTGGTTTCAGTGTCTACTTGTATTTTCTAGCAGAATAGCCACGGTTCTTTCAACCCTCAATAAAGAAGATAGCACCACAAAATAAAGGTCCAGGGCAAAATTAATAACTATTGGTCAATGGACAATGGCTAACAAGCGTAATGATCAGAATTGGTCAGACATATCAAAGTTGTCCTCATAAAAGATAAATCAATTTTTAGTGAAGCCCTGAGATCTTCATGAAATTTTAGATCTTAAGTATGCACCAAACTTAAAGCTGAATTGCATGTGATTATCTGGCAAGTCTGAAGTCATCAAATCTGACAACTAAATTTTGGGCTAGCTATTTTGTGTTTTCAGAATATTTCCACACCCCCTCCACCCATCGATGGTATTTAGCTTAAGCTCCCCCACCGCTCCCACGTCTGCTTCGTTACAAGTCAAGTGTGCTAACTACTGTGGAACAATCACGCTGGCAATGTGGCCACTTCATTACGAAGTAAAGTGGGCCATCACATGGGACATTTTTCCTTTTGATGCACATGTGTGTGTCGCAGCCTCTAAGCCCTTATACAGGATTGGGACAATATACTAAGAAATATTTCGAAGCCAGTCGTGGTAAGGAAAAAAATTCTCTTTAGCCTTCAAACAAATTCAACCCTTTGGAAAACAAGCCAGTAGCAACCAACAAAAACTCCTTTTTGGTTGGTCGCGACCATTATGGATACGAGAATTTTTCAAATTAATGGCCATATAAACTTCAAATATTCAAGCTGAGATAAACGTTCCAAATTTGTTCGATAAATTTGCTGCAATTTAATCATGAAGATATTGACATCTGCCTATGTGATGTGAGATGACAGAAATTAATTATAACAACTAGTAAATGTACACGTTAAGTTACCTTTTCTTCAGCATCAAGCAAAACACGTGAAGTATTCTTTGTCAAATTAATCAATACCAATCCTTCCTGTTTCGGAGTAATATATTCATCATCTGAAATTAAAAATGAAAATCGCAAATTACTATTTTGTCTACTTGATCACCCAGTTACATACAGAACTATAATTCTTAGTTTCATGGTGCTTAACATCTAACTTCTCCTTACAGTTAGACAAGTCAACGAGACAGTTGTTGAGAATAATGGTATTTCAAGAGCAAATTGCGGATAGAACCTTGATGTAGTTAAACTTTGTTGGAAATGACCAGTTCATAAAAGTTAAGTTTACACTATTTTAAGGTGTACATTTCAAAGACTATGACAGCTGTTAGTTATTTTCAATTGTTATCGTACAACTCATCATTCTGACCATCCTTTCAATGCACTTTCAGTTAAACATGTAATCTGAACTTCAAACGCAACTTATCAGCTGCATTTTTTACTACCACCAGTTAGGGTACAGAAGTATTGGCATCCAGTCTAGAAAAGGGTTGTAAAATGGAGCTGAAAGTGGTCTGGTATAGGGTAACGGTATTAGAGTTACAGTGACACACCCCTACCAAAAATATGTTTAAAAAATTTGTAGTTGCTCAGAAATCTTTAAAGGAAAAAATTGCTAAACTAAAATGTTGCTAACAATGGTAAACTTTAAAAGATAACTCCCTTAATGACAATATTATTAACATGCTAATACAAAACTCACCTGACACCCAGTTGCAGGAATAACCTTGAGGGGAAAATCGACCACTAAAAATGTCTTCAAATTTAAATTTATCTGAACTACGAGCTGCTTTACTGGAAAACGGTCCTCCTTTTGCTGCAAAAAAAACAAAATGAAACAGACAGTCAAAAATAAAGAAATCAAACAAAGATAAAAGACTGACAGGCTGGGACAAAAGGGAATACAAGCTTCAGACTCACATCTGGGGATTAGTCAAGTGCCACAGGTTTTTTTCTTTTTCATCACTTCAGTCCAATAAGTATACTGTTTTCTGTCTTTAACCCTTTAAACCCCAGTATCAACACACGTGTTCTCTTCACTGTTCTCCATATATTTCTTATGCTTCTAGTTGGGAGAATTTGCTTACACATCAAGACACCTCATCCTTAGTGATCACTTCCTCAATCCTCATGACCTGTATGTTTGATCAAGTAGTGATACTGTAAGGAGAAATTTATTAGATGCTTGTCACTATTGTGGCTTAAAGGGTTAAATAGCCAAAATGGCTAATTGAATGCAAAATCTACTAAACAAACCAAAGTTTGTACTATTCTTTGGCTAGTAGGCTATATGTGCCTGTAAAAAACATTTTTCCCATTATTTTGGGTTCCCTAGTTATGAAGGCCATAGAACAATTATATAGCTACTACTTTTCCATGTAAAGTTTACAAACACTAAATAGAAAAATAGTTTTTTCATGATCCATCGACTTTTTTCCAGAAGTTACAAAACTTTTTGACACACAAGACTGATCTACGGAAGTTTGACTTTAATTTAATTACAAGGCAGGGGCAGGGCGGTATTGCCAATTGTAAATTTATTCAAAAATTTCCTCAAATATTTTTGATAAGAGGACATACCTAACTACAATATCACTTTTAAAAGACTTCTTAAAAATATTGTCAGAGTTAATTATTTCCCTTATTCCCAAAAATTCAGCAAGGTGGATTCTAGACAATAACCTTTCCCCGGGAAAGAAAAAGGTTGCAGGTGCTTCTGCGATTGTTTGTAGTCAATAAAACGAGCAGGAAAATTTACAGGTAGCAAAGCTTTACTTGAGCAAAATTATTTCTGAAGATCTTCCCAGCGCAACACTCTGATAAAGACTAAATACACAACCAGCAAACCGCAAAAAATCACCCGAATCCAGGATTTAAACCACAAACGAAATTTTCGTCCTACAGTAACCTAATCAAAGCAGAGATCATCGATCGAAGAGACCGCCTAATAAGGGTCGCTAAATTTTGATGACAAACAGACGCGTTGAAGAGAACAACTTAATAACAAAGGGTAAAACGATTAAAAATGCCTTTAAAACTTTAATTTCAAGGACTGTGATCGCAGAAGAAGAAGGAAACTTGAAGAATTCTAAGCTAAATTTGAAGGGATACAACACAAGAACAGCTGCCTTCGCTCTACATAATTAACAAAGATGGTAACGTAAAATGATGCTAAACATGTTCAAAAGCGTAGATACCCTTATATTTTAACAAAGAGAACTAAAAAAGCAATATCTTACCAGAATACAAAGTCACCATTACTGTGCATACCACTATGGCTGCTGCCACTACAGTAACTCCGAAGAAAATCACCAAACTCTTTCGATTGAGGCGAGAAGAACTCGATGTTAGCTTTTCCTCGTCTTCGTTCATTAGATGAACTTGCTCGCTCGAGTCAACTCCACCCGATGAGTACCGACTTGCCATTTCTTGATCTTTGGGGAAATTTTTTCTCCCTTTACTAATATTTCGGCTCCATTTACGAAAGCAATATTGCTATATTTTCACCACCTTGAGTTCATCTGCATTCTTCCTCGATCATGCAACTCTCTTCACTTCAATCACTGTTTATTTGCATGTCGAGCCCGCGAAAAGTCAGCAGAAGAGTTCATAAAATGACGTCATGCATACAGGTAAAAGCGGGAAATTACAAGAGATACAATAATTATTTTTCTTCCGTTCTTCCAGAAATGCGTTCATATTTCCTTACGTTTATCACCGCGGTTTGCTTTTTGTTTCTTCTTAAGCTAAGATGGCCGAAAAACAAAAGTATCTATAATTATGATAACGTACTATGATAAGGCGGGAAACATGGAAGCCTAGGGGTGAAGCGGGATGCCTTCTCTTTTCACTGTGCATATGTGGGATGCAAGGGAGAGTTGAAACCTTTGTCAGGAAGTGGAAGACAAGATGATCACAAAAGAAAAATACAGGCACGACCATGTTCTACGGTCTATCTGCAGTAAGCTTATGCTGGCGCCGGACGGAGATAGAGATTCCGACCGGGTAGTGCCCCGAGTTACGTCACAAAGAACACAATAGAGTTTAAAAACAACAACACAATTTACTAAACAACAGAACAACATAGACTTTGTATATTGGAGTATTACCTATTCTGATCGGCGCGGGACAACGCCCATCGGCCAAAAATTAAAAGCGGGAGAACTGAAAAGCCTCTTCTTCTGTACTCCTTTATCTACACCCTACAGTGAATCTCAGTCGTGGTTCAGCTGTAATTTCATGCGGTGGTTTAAAAGGACCGGTTTTTGGTGGTTAATTTCAAACACCCCTTACAGCCAGATAAAAGACCACGGTTCAACATAAACTGTGGTGGGTAAAAAGGAGCTGTTTTTGATGGGAAGTTTCGAAAACCCTTACAGCCAGTTAAAAGGCCACGGTTCAAAAAGGAGTATTTTTTTTTCAAACATCCTTACAGCCGGTTAAAAGGCCACCTTTCAACATAAATAAATAAATAAATAAATTTGTTGTGGTGGGTAAAAAGCTAGAAGCTGTTTTGGTAGGAAGTTTCAAAAACCCCTTTCACCCAGTTAAAAGGCCACTGTTTTACATTATTTTCATGCTGCTGTTAAAAAAGAGCAGTTTTTCGTGGTTATTTCCAAAACCTCTGTGTCAGTAACCCTGACCAGATTCATCCGATCCTTCTTCTTAAGCATGACGTGCAAAATCTCATCCTACTACGTTGACTGGCTATCAAAAGCCCCTTAGGTCTGGTTAAAAATGATGAAGTGACGATGGCACGCATTTCTGGTCCTTCATGGGCGGAACAGGAGTGAATGAGTTAAAGTATTTCACTATAACGAGCTTGCCCTACACTCTATCAACAACATCGCCAACATTTATTTAGTAAACCAGGCTTAGACAAGTCCTTGCAAAAAGTCGTTGGAAATTATGTCTAACTGAAATGTACAACGGTATCTTGATGGAACTTTCAAGTTTGTCAACAGTTGCACAGGAACGAAAAGTAATTTAGTCAGGTCAGATTTATAGGATTTTGTTAAGTTGACCTTGTATTTCAATATGTTGATGTCTTAAGTAAACACTGCAACGTTAACCAACCTCCGCGACCTGAACGTAGTGGCAATGAAGACGTGCTTTAGCTCGGCAGTCCGCGGGGTAACCGTTCTGGGACCGAACAGAGCAGGGTGATTTTAAAAAATGTCTAAGCCAAAGCTGTTTTCTTGTTTGACGATTTGGAAGGCTTGTGGGATGTTTTGATAGCTCACCCTTTTTGGGATAAAAAAGACCGCTCGAAACCCTTCATATTTTGATCAAAGACAATCTGTCAATTGCTTCTTCCTTTCCAATTTCTTGGGAGAGTGCTCTGTTATAATTCGGCCCATTGAAACTGAATTAGCCTAGTATGCACTCTCAATGAGTGCATCCAATTTTCAAAAACAATAGACACCTACCATTTTTCCTATTATACCAACAAAAGCGGAGGTGGTTGAGTGGTGAAAGGAGCGAGACATCGGAGCGAAGGGTCGTAGGTTCGAGTCACACTTTATAGGGGTTTTTTCTAATATGGCTTGGGGGTCGAATAACCTCTCCCCCGGTGGAGATAAGAGCGTACTGTACGGCCTAGGAATTACTCTCCACCTGGCCTGGGAGCCGAGTAATTCCTCCCCAAGTTTTTTCTTTCTTGTTTTCTTTCTTTCTTTTTTTCTTTTTTTTTTTTCAATTAGTTTCTTTGTATAATTAACGAATGAATGAAATTTTGACTGAAGAAGAAAATACAATGAAATCAAATGAAAACAAAATTAAAAAGAGCTTCAAAACATAATAAACATAGAGTAAAATGCCACTGTTCAACATTAATTTCTTGCAGCGGTTAAAAAGGAGCAGTTTTAAGTGGTTATTTTCAAACATCTCGTTCACCCAGTAAAAAATTACTGCCACTGGTGAACATTTATTTCATGCGGTGGTTGAAAAGGAAAAGCCACGGTTTTTGGTGGTTATTTTCAAACAGCCCATACAGCCAGTTGAAAGGCCATGGTTCAACATTAGTTAGGGTTATATACCCGAAACTACTGTGTTTTTTTTAGAAACATTTCTGAACCCTTCTTGATATTCATCCTACAACATCAATATTATGATTTGTCCAATACAAGTGTCACACATCAACTTTCCGTTGTACGTATCCGTGCCAAACCTGGGAGATGTGTTTTTGTGGTTTCCTGCATTAATTTGCGTGCATTACCTCCGGCTCCAACCCCGGTACAACTGATGATCTGCTTCTCCTGCTCCCAATTTCGGATCCTAAGATCAGGGTAGTAACGAGGTATGTTTTTTCAATGCTGATCCCATTTTTGTACGCAAATTTCTGATCCTTGATTCCAAAAGCGTGACCAATTTTGGTCCCTGATCCTACAAATATGGTATACAGCCTGATCCCTGATCCCGAAAAAACTGCTGTTCCCGATCCCACGGTCTCTGATCCCTGATTCAGGGCCTGTGATTCCAGATCCCACACTTCTGATCCCTGATCCCACCATCCCTTTGATCCCCGATCCCATATACCTCGTTACAGCCCTGTAAGATATCCCCCAGTAATGTTTTGGTGAAAGAGTACGCAAAGGTTCTAAACCGTAACGTGAGTTCAACTCTGAATGCAGCAATTTCGAAGCAGGGTGATGAAGTACAAGCAGGAGTAACTGACACGCTGAAATTTCATTACGCGCAGTCGGCTAGTCTCGCGGAATATGTTGCTCCGTATTTCTGGGCCTGGCACAACATTCCAAACAATGAAATATGCAATTCGTTCACTCCTTAATTTAGTGTGCCAAACAAAAAATGGTGTACAAATAAAGTTTCCGGTGTTTTAACACGAGACAATATTTCCTGCAACTTGGAACGCCGTTACAAGACAAGATGTGACAAAAATTGCCTGTCCCGCAAGAAAAAGAGGAAAAGAAGACAAGTCTTCTACTTTTCGCAAAGTTCCAAGATACGTTGACCACGTTGCAGCGCGTAACCATCCTTATTCCCAGGGTCTCTTCTTCTCGTCCAGGGAAAAAGAGAGACGCCAGGAAACGAGGTTGGCGTGTAACCTCAGCGTTCTGCTATTTGTCTCACAGTGCTCTGGTCATTGTGGCCTGTTTGGACTAAGAGCAGTCTCTCTTTCCGCTCAGGGATGGCAGGTGATTATTGCGCTCGCTAGCTGGCTTGTTCGTTCCCTCGATTATCCCTGAGCAGAAAGAGAGACTGATCGTAGTCTATGGCCTGTTCCAGGCTTTCAGTTAGTGGCGTGCGAACAAAAAATATTGAGAGAGGAGAAAAAAGGAAAACGGAAAGAGACTCTTCTCGGTCTTTTTCGCCCTCAATTTTTTTCGTTCGCGCGCCTCTAACTGAACGCCTGGAACAGGCTATGGTCACCGGTTACATTAGCCTGAGAAAACAGCCGACGTTTCGCGAGGTCGTCGCTGGACTCCCTCGCAAAACGACGTCTGAGTAATGAGCACAGAAATTCCATACTGATGACGCGTCACTACCCAGTTCTAGATAGTGTTTCCGATTGGTTGAATCGCGAGGGAACTTCGTTTCAACCAATCAGAAGCACTACCTAGATCTGGGTAGTGACGCGTCATTTGTATTGAATTTCTGCGCTCGTCACTGAGACGTCGTTTTGCGAGGGCTCTCTCTAGCTTGCGCAACAAGCATTTCCGTAGGGCTTTCCGCAGGTTTGAAGCATTTTTCGCTTTTTGAACGCGCGAAACTTTTTAATGCCTCAAACGGGCGGGAAAATCTACGGAAACGCTTGCTACGCAGGCTACTGTTTCTCAGGCTACAGTTACATTTCAAGTTACAGGTGAAATATTTCTCGTGTACAGCTTTTAAACAATGTGGTGACATATAAGTTGAATTGGCGAAGTTCCACGCAATGTATCTGGGCCTTAGTCTGATCAATTAATCCGAAGTAAATTGTTTCGATCTAATGAAATACCCGCGCGCATGCGGGTAACAAGAACGTGCAAACGAACCTTATGAAGTCACGCTATGTATTGTGATGTCATTCAAGTCATTTCGTCTATTACTCTTTTCGCGAAACCGACGAAAAAGTTCCTAGCAATGTTTAGGTCTTTATAAAGTCAGGACATGATGAAAGAGAAAAGTACTAAATCCAGAAGGTAATAATTATCATTTTGATTCGTTGTTTGTTGACTGAGCGTGTTTTGCTTGAGCGTGTGTTTGCTTTGGTTTTGCATTAGACATGTTAGACTGTCTTGCCTCGACTAGCTCCGTGATTGGTTATAAAAACTCGTGAAATGTGCTCTAACCAATCGGAGCAGCAAGCAATAGCTTAATAGCTTAGTTTCGCCAACCAATACCACGCACGGGAAAACGCGGTGGTTAATATGTTCTTTTAATTTGAGTTATACTCAACTCATTGTGTTATCTGTGTTTGTTCTTGGTTCTACAGCAGTCATCAAAAAGGTTTCTACAAGTTAAACAAAGTCAACCACCTAACGCAATGAAAATGAAATAAATAGCAAGTGCACAATGAAAATCTTCGGAAAACATTTCCGAGCCCCAAGCAGGAATTGAACCCATGACCTTCCGGCTACCGGTTGGATACTCTAACCACTAAGCTATGGTGACTCATATGGTGAGCAGGTCGTAGGCTTGGTGGATAGTGGGTTCGATTTCTGCTGGGGGCTCGGAAATTTTTTCCGAGAATTACCATTATCTACTTGTTATCTATTTTTAAAAAGTCTTTCAACCGTTTTGTATTTATTTTACCAGGGATGAGAAAGCTCCCATTGAAGAGTCTACACAACGCAGTTCCATTTTTGACCGATACCCCGAGGCCTTCATAGAAGCGGTCCGAGCGCCACCCATGCCACTCCCAGACGAGTCGGGAACGCATCGAGCAGGTCGATACTGATGAATAATAGCTAATGATTTCCTTTTATTAAACTTCACAACTGGGAACAGGGGAAAGAGATTGCGTTGCTTAACGTCCCTATTAGCACGTCAGACCTGACGCGTCGATCATTGCAGGCTTGAGTCCATTTTTTCGTCTCGAGTCCTGGCCGAATTACCAACTAGAGTCTTTGATTGTAACTCGTCAGTTCATGGGTAATCAACATCCTACCTCAGCTGAGATGATAACATCATTGGGTGCTGACGACAACGGAGCTGATGGTCTCAGCCGTCACTGTCCAAAAAAGTAGGGACGTTACACGTAACCCTTTTGTTCCCAAGGGTACCTAAAATCAACATTATCCCAAATTTCATTTTGTCAAATACTTGAATATAAATAGTATCATGTGAAAGTACTGCTGTAGAGGTTTCATTTGAGTGGTCACACCATAGGATTTCATCCACAGACTAAACAGTTAGAACATCCTTGTACAGCATAAGAAACTGCACCACAGGAAAGTACTGCTCAGTAGCTTTCATTTGAATGGACACACTTCAGGATTTCATCCACAGACTCAAAAGTTAGAGCCACCTCAAATGTCTCCAGAATGACTCTGGCAGTAAAAAAGTGAGTCCCCATCGCTGCAATCTGGTCTGTTTACATTCATTCAGGTGTTGGGAGGGCGGGGTAACATCATGAAAGGACTGGGAACAGCTTCCAAATCAGAACAACGATCTCATACTTAAATACAACAAGAAAAGCCCCAGGGGCATTAGACCCCGCCGTTGTCCTCTCTCTCATCAGGGTACAAAATATATTACGGTCACCCAAGATACGAGCCCAAGTGGTGTAGCGGAAGTTTGCGACGAATATTTGTTTTGCGGAGTGAGAACCGGGAGTCTTGGGTTAGTGGCCAAGAAAAAAAATGAAGAAGGACACGGAAAAAAAACGGGTGTTACTAGACCCGTCCTGGCGGCAGGTTAATTAAATTTGAATTAAGGAAGCAAAGGGGGAAGGATGGGGGGCTACATTGAAAAACTCTGCAAAGGTTTCTTTTGAAGAAATCTTTGCAGGCTTTTACAAGGTAAACCGTGATTGAAAATTCCTATTATGAGGTTTGATTTTAACATTGAACTGAAATGTTTTTATTTCAGACCGCTATGCAGTTGATTTATCAGGGACGCAAACATTAGAGGCCGACTACGAACATGAATTATTCCTTCAAGCTGCAGGACAAGTGAGATTAACAGCCATACAGAAAGCGCAAATTAAGCGCGAACGTGATAAAGTAATGGAGGAGTTGAAATTGGTGCTTGATAGGGTACGGCTAACTACGGGTGAGTTTCACACGGCGGAAGCTGAGCTGGGAGTAGTAGAAAGCCCTGATCCGGAGTATGAAGCACAAGAAGAGGAGAGACAGATGCGTGAACGAAAAATGAAGCGAAGGAAAAGGAGGAAAGAAAAACGTCAGGAAGAGCAGAGGGAGGAAAGAGAGGCCTCGCAGAAAGAAACGCAAGGTTTAGTTAGTTTTTCACTTTTTCAATAACCACTGAATTCCGTTCTGTTTAATGTGGAACAGTGGTGGTCTACTGTTTAGCGCATCGGACTTGTGGTTCGAAACCTCATTGGTCTGTACAGCGCCGCAAATGATCCCAAGACCGCAAATGATCCCCACAGCGGACAGCAAATGATCCCACTAAATAATAGGAATGGAGTGGACAATAGAACGGCGATGACATTGTAAAGGCGTGGGCTCTGAATGGCGTGGACGGAGGCATGGCGAGGTCTACGGAATAATGTGGATACTGGAGCCTTTGTCTTTACTATCCCTCAAAGCACGTTTTAGCCCCATAATTCATGACTTAGGCAAAAAACTAAATGTTACGATGTAACGTAGTCCTTTAAATTCGCAGTTGTTTTTGTACCTTTGGTTAAGCAAGCAGGTTGTAAATATGCCTGGTTAAATTTATGTTTTTTTCTTTACGATCTGTTAACAGAATAACAGAATGCTTTCTTGTACATGTACAAGTAGTACGAGAAAATTGGCAACCGCTAATGTTAACTGATCTTACCATCCAGCTACAAATATGTATATTTCTTTATCTCAATGGGCGGGTAAACTCTTCCCTTCTAGAGCAATGCTCAGTGGAAAAATCAGTGCGTTCACTTCAACACTCAAATTTACAATATAGAATACTTTTCTGAGTTCTCAGGTGGATATAACCAGCTCGATGCAAAAAAGTTATGCACGTTTATAATAATGAGGTTGCGTGACAACTCAAACACTCAAATAGTTACCTATAAAAGGTATCGGCTGCCGAGGCTAATACCGGCGGGATTTCCGCCACACGCACAAAAGACAAGATCCAAATCTACCTCGGTTTTCTTATCACTTTCATTTTTCTGGCCTTTGACACCTCCACCAGCATTAACGCCAACAAAAAAACAACCAATCAAAGGACGAGAGTAATCAAATTGGAGACCAGTTTAGTCATTCAGTACAAGCGCGATTGCAAGCAAACGGGACAGTGCCTTTTTATAATACATGGTCTAGTGACCTTCTCACACATTGTTTCCGTGACCTAATCACCGCGCCCCGAAAACCCATAGCTTTCGCGACTGTTGCGAACTCGGTCGACAATCGGTCAGCCATCCATGGGATCTGTATATGCATATGAATATAAAATGTATATTTTTTAAAACATAATCATGTTTGCCTTCTATGCTATTGTGTTCTAGGGCCTTTAAAATGTTTTATTTCACTGATCAATAAGAATTTTTTTCTGTTTTTTGATTTATTTTGGTCAGCACTTTCACCTTCCAGTATTTTCACCTTCACTGAAACTCCATGCCATTCCAAATTTTTTCGGCGGGATCATTTGCAGTCTGTTGTGGGGATCATTTGAGGTCCTGGGATCATTTGCAGCCCAATTTGGGGATTATTTGCGGTCGGGGATCATTTGCAGTCTCAGGATCATTTGCGGCGCTGTACAGGTGGTCTCCATCTTCGGGTTGCATCCCCCCTTCGGGGGGGGGGACATGGGGTGCATGGCAAGCTTGAAACCGAAAAGTGAAGAATAGAACAAACAAAAGCTAAGGTTGGGTCAATATTGGTACCAAATACTCGATATTAGCGATATTTGAAAAAAAAATATCGAAATTCGCGAGCCTAGTACCCAGGCTCACTCAACTCGACTCACCGAATGAGGCCCCCGCTGTATGCCATTTGGTGACGTCAGGAATTTTCCCGCCAAGTCGAGTGAGCGAGCAGAGAACGCCTAGGCTGGAAACTCGGGAGAATTCGAAAAATCAGCGGTTTCAATGCCATCGGATACTGCTCACGTGAGTACCATTAATTAAAAAACCAGTTGCATGAATAATCCATGCTGTGTTCACGGAAATTTCTGTTTCTATGAAGTGGAATTTCGTGCTTTTACTTTACATTTAAGCTTTTAAATTCACTCACGACTCTTTCTTGAATGATGGCTTTACAATATGTAGCTTGAGTGTGACGTTATAATAAGACTTATTGATATCGAAAAAATGCCGAATACCGCTAATATCGTACCCGTATTGGATCGATTTAAAAAGACGGTATCAGCAAACCCTTATAAAAAAAAAACAAACAAATGCAGTCTTGGTGACTGGGCCACAACCTTACGCATGCACACAGCCGTATAACCCGAAAAAGTAGTATATATGGACAGCTGTTTGGTCCTATATCAGACTCATCATCATGGCATATACCATAGTGATAAGCTCAGAAAGACATACAAAGGTTGCTTTAAGCCTGAGCTGTGACTGGAGACCTCAATTAAGTCCTCAGTATTGAGAGGTGCGGATCCCTCTTTAGGAAGAGATACAAATGTGGCCATGCCTGCTGGTGAGTCCTAACAGCTGTTCATGGCTTCACTGCCCGGATAATTTGGCTTTGCGCATGCGTAAGGGTCTGGCCAAATAAAATGGTTGTTGTTGTTGTTGTTTGTGTGGCTTTTATTTGCTGTAAATGGGTTGTAATCCAAAATCTGTATCCTGTTTTCGATACAAAATAACCCCAAAAGTTACCCTTAATGAAGTCGAAGATGACACTATGGGACCCAGGAGAGACCGCCATTTGCTGTTCGTATGCCATACTCATGAAGCAGACATACTGTTTCAGTAGTTGGAACGGCAAATGAGAGATAAGGCATCTTCTTTAACAGGCATACTCTTCTCTGATCTTTATAGCTTTAGGAAATATTGAGATCGATGGCGGAGAAGAAGCAATGTCTGAATCGAGTGAGGATTCAAGTGGGTCAAGCGACAAAGATGAAGATGAAGCTGAAGATAAATATGAGGATGGAGATGGAGAAGATAAGAAGGAAGAGACTTGGACAATGCCTGGGCAAGTAAAACGCAGGGTGTCAGAGCGGATGTTAGTGAGGGTAAGCGAGAAAGTACCGCTGGACCCAAACAACAAGCGTGAGGACCGTGAGCCTGTTCCAGGCGTTCAGATAATGGCACACGAAAGAAAAATGTTAAGAGCAGAGAAAAAACGAGAAGAGACTAGGGAATGAGCACAGACGTTCTCTCCCCTCTCTCCCCAGTCTCTTCTGATATTTTCTCCGCTCTCAATATTTTTCGTTTGTGCACCACTATCTGAACGACCGTATGTCTAGACGTACTCCAGCTTCCTCGAATGTTCTTGTGGAGGAAAGATGAGTTGTTTTCCATGGAGACAAAGGAAATGATTAGATGACTATAAACGCGCCCTGTTTGTGCGTGTGTTGCGTGCAATGCGATGAAAATTAAGTGAAAATAAGATGACGTCCAGAGAAACAACGGTAGGGACCCTAAGCACAGACGTTTATAGCCTGTGAAAGGGCTCCCGCAGTGGGAAAAGTAACGCATAAAATCGGCAAGCGAAGCGGGACGAGCGCTGATGGGGGAGAGAACGGGGTGGCAGTCCGGGACGTTCGTGAACCAAGATAGGCGACAACCAGAATTGATGGGTTTGTACGGCTTAAAATGACCATGGCTAGAATTACTCTGGAAGATATCTTTTCTCGGGTAGAGCTTGTAACCGACCTTCCCACGTGTTTACGTGTTCTTCTAGTTCTAAACAAAAGGAAGCACTGCTCGTAATCTACGTTGTAGGCGAATAGACGGCGGGTACTGGGCCCAGGGGGAGTACTCCACATTTCAAGTGACGGGAAAGTGTGAAGGGTTTTTTGGGGTTTGAAATTCACGATTTTGGATTTTTTTTGGGGGGGGGGTTAAGAAATTTTGGCAAGTATTTGAATGTTTGGGTAGTTTGTAAGAATGACTACTAGATCTAAGAAAGTACATTGCAGAGAGTATGATAAATAAACAAACGAACACGACCACTCAAAAGGTAATGTTGTCCTTCGATATTGCCTTTTAATCCCTTCTGGGTACTTGTGAGGCTCCAAAATTAAGGAAGCAAGGAAATAGGAGACGTCTGCACGCAGGCTACCTTCAGGGGGATTTATTTGGGTTACGCTACAAGCCTGAGGGATATTTTTGGGTTTTAATTTATGACCTCATTCGCACCTTCCCGACGCATGAAATTCCAGGTATCCCCTACCGAGTACCACCCTCCCTACCAGGTACCACCCCCCTACCGGGTACCACCCCCTACCGGGTACCACCCCCTACTGGGTACCACCCCCCCTACCGGGTACCACACCCCTACCGGGTACCCCCACCCTACTGGGGGTTCTGGGTTGCTATTGGTTCGTTGAGTTGTTTGCTCATGTTGTGATTGGTCAGAATAATTGCTTTGGATTTGCTGTTACTTTTACTATTGTCGTTATTACTGATTAGCATAGATCACTAACTACTGGTTACTGCGATTCACAGCGAGCTAAAAGACGAAGAATCCTCGAAATAATCTCTTCGTACTCGGAAATGTGCATCGAAAGAGAAGACATCATGAGACAGATGCTTTCATGGATAGAATCAACAGTTGACGAGGAGTTAAGCAAACCCGCGAGAATATTCCTCTTTAGCCCTGACCTGCTTCTCGACGATCTACCATTGGAGCTGGCCTCGGAAATGCTCAATCTCGGACGCACTTTGGAGCGGCTGAAAGACATCGCTGACTGCCTGGGGATTGGGGAGAGTATAACGGAAGAGGAGATCTCGGATGAAAAACCGCTGGCTAAGCCTCGTGGGCCTCGCACCAAAGCGGTCTATAATGGTGCGAACGAACGTTTGTGATTTCGTTTTGTTTGGGAGATTTTTGCTGGCTTCCTGTTGTTTTCTTTCTTCATTGGTACAGTAGTTTTATCCAATGACCTCCTTTGAAAGTTTTGATTAACGAAAAAATTGTTTTGGTAACTGATAGCATTTCTCACAATCCAAGGGTTGTCTATGTAATAAAACAATTAGACTGCTAGCAATCCCTCTCTGGATAGTCAAGAGGCAAGCGATATGCGACGCAGAGATCGGGCGAGCGAAGCAAAGTTAATGTGAGTTGAGGGAACCCTCAGCTCGTTCGCTCATTCGCTCACTTTTCGCCCGCCCGCTCGACTGACCAAAAAGGGACAGCTAGCAGTCTACAAAACAGTTATTTCGCTCAAACAAGTCACATATAAGCTAAAAACCGATTCGGCGCTGCGAACCTTGCTGGTTATGAAGATTATTAACTCATGTTCTGACATTGATTTCATGCCCGGGGGGACGGTACTCCCATATATAAGCTATGTAGGTATGTGCCACAGAATAGGATGTGGTTTTTTGAGGTTCTAATTCGTTAATTAAATGGGCTATCCATTTTGCCCCTTTGTGGAATTGTGATCCCGGTGTGACACTTAGATAAGGTTCCTTTTTCTTATAGGGTTCCTTTTTTTTTCCTTTTAAAATTAGCCTTCCTAGGGCCAGAGCTATACTGAGAGTATAGTATAGACTATAGTTCTGGCCCTGAGGAAGGCTAATTTTGTTAGCCGAAATATTGGCTATTAAATAAATCAGCCCTTTGCCGTATTGCCATGCCAGCCTTGCATTCAATTTTGTTCTATTTCCCATGTTGCAGAAAACAAATAAAAAGACCTGGTCACACAATTATCAGTAATCGTTTTTCCCTTTTCCCTTAAAAAAGTACCAATTTTCGATTTTGCGTCCTTGAATAGGAACAGGGGTTAAGAACCTTGGCGGCACACAACTATCCTAGATTGACAGGAGTACCCCGCCGGGATTTCTTGGGATAACTGTTAAAATTCCGATATAAAGCATTTTTCTTCCATAACCGCCTGTGCCAATCTGTTATCTTACGATATAGCTCTCAATTGAAAATTTTTTGTCTCTTCTTGGACTGATGAAGTTGACCACGTGACATACTAATCAAACCTGTTTATTGTCGTAGTGGAAGAACTGAATTCCGAGGAGATCTGGAACCAAGCGGAAAAGGAAGTAGACAAGAGCTTAGAGCAGGCAATTCCAGTGATTCCAGTTCGCAAGATTCGCTTAAGTGTCGGCCGTGCTCGACAACAGTTTCTATTGATGGCAAAGTTGATTCTGTATAGAAATGAAATCATGAAAAAGGTGAGAACTAGGATGACCAAGCTAACTTTTGAGTCTGTGGATTAAATCCTAAAGTATGACCAATCAAGTGAAAGCTACTGAGCAGTACTTTCCTGTGGTGTTGTTTATTATGCTGTACGACGTGGTTCTAACTTTTGAGTCTGTGGATGAAATCCTTAAGTGCGACCATTCAAGTGAAAGCTACTGAGCAGTACTTTACTGTGGTGCTGTTTATTATGCTGTACAAGGTGGTCCTTGCTTTTGAGACTGGGGATGAAATCCTAAAGTTTGACCATTCAAGTGAAAGCTACAGAGCAGTACTTTCCTGTGGTGTTGTTTATTATGTTGTTCAAGGTGGTTCTAACTTTTAAGTCTGTGGATGAAATCCTAAAGTGTGACCATTCAAGTGAAAGCTATACTAAGCACTACTTTCCTGTGGTGCTGTTTATTACGTTGTTTATTGTGCTGCACAAAGAAAAAATTTTTTGTTGTAGTACATTTTATCCACTGGATAGCAGTTTAGACGGTAGATAAAGTACATTGTCTGGCCTTGAACACTAACTGGGGCCATACTGACTCTACAGCACTGCAAAATTTAATGCCACGTACGCGGCAACTTCACAAAATATCTCGTTTTTTTCTTTTTTCCAGATGGACGCAAAAGTTATCGATGTCGAAGGAGAACTGGCAAAAGCAAAGAAACACAATGACGAGCTTAGGAAAAACAACAAGAAGGCTAAAGTGAAGGCGGAGAAATTTCAATACCAGTGCGAAGACTTACAAAGTAAATTGGTCAGTAAATCAGTGTTCATTGACTTCACCTAGTGATTTAAGCGATTCTCTTTTCAGTTCTTTCTTTCGTTCTCTCTCTTGTGTTTTTGACTGTCTTCTTTCATTCTTTTGTTCTTTCTATCTCTTTCATTCTTAGTGCTTTTTTGCTTTCTTAATTTTTTGCTCTTGCTTGCTAAAATTTGTTTCTTCCACTAAAGTTCCTCATAAACTAAATAAATTTGACTCCAGTCGATAGCCCGACCATTCTTCTTCTTCTTCTTCTTCTTCTTCTTCTTCTTCTTCTTCTTCTTCTTCTTCTTCTTCTTCTTTTTCTTCTTCTTCTTCTTCTTCTTCTTCTTCTTCTTCTTCTTCTTCTTCTTTTTCTTCTTCTTCTTCTTCTTCTTTCAACAGCGTAACAACAAAGACGTTTTATGGTTTACTCTTTTTCGAGTTTGTCTGAATATCAGATACGTATGTCCCAAAGCTCAGTCCAATCGTACTTTATGTGCAAGAAAAAAGAGTGGCTTAAAGGATTAGTATCCAACTAGAGCGCACAAACGAAATCTGTACGATTGAAATAATGCATCACCTTTATTTTTACAGAATGACAAACAAAAAATCGTTGATGAATTAAACGAAAAGTTGGATCAATACAAAAGAAAGGAGTCTTACGGTTTGTACAAAAGCAGCAGTGAATCTATGGCAAGCTTAAGAGACAGTAGAGAAAACGTGTCTGTTATAAGCCTTGTGGAGAAACCTTCACAACAACTTGCTCCGACAGGAGAAAAGTTTATTATCAAAACACCAAAATCATCTAAAGTTCAAGTTGTAGTCGCCAGCGAAGTACCACCTCAAGAAGAAGCTCCCAAACAAGGACCCCAACAAACCAGCGAGGTAACAAATGAAGAGGTAAAGAAGATAAAGGAAACGTTGGAGAGGGTGCAGGACGAGTTAAAAATTGAGAAAGAGAAGTCTGCGGCTATTGAAGTGGAATTCACATCACTGCAATCCGATAAAGTGAAGATTGAACAAGAAAGATGTGAGTTGGAGATCCAACTCGAGGATGTCAAACGCGAAAATGAGCGAGCAGTTGAGGAATTAAATCAGAAACTTGAAGACATGGAGAGGGAAAATAAAAGGTATTTTACACCATTTGACTGCCAACTGGCTCATGCAGTTAAAGCCCAAAACTATACCTAACTTTAATTCTATAAAACACAAAAATAACAACAACTGCAACACTGGAAACTCAACAAAAAAAACCGCTCAACATCTTTTTGTTGAAATTACAGTTTAGCAATTCATCCACATATACTCAAAACTTAGAACCACCTTGTACAGCAATAAGCAACACTACTGGAAATTACTGATCGATAGTTTTCATTTGAATGGTCACAGTTAAGGATTTTATCTACAGACTCAAAACTTACAACTCACACATTTTAATAAACAGCATCACACGAAAGTACTGCTCAGTAGCTTTCATTTGAGTGGTCACACTTTAGGATTTCATCCACAGACTCAAAAGTTAGAACCGCTTTGTACAGCATAATAAACAGCACCACAGGAAAGCAATTTTCAGAAACTTTGACTTAAATGATCACACTTTTTTATAATTATTCTTTCTTAAGATCGCTTTTGTGAATTTTGCTCAATGATTTGTTGTGAATTGAACAGATTGACAGGCGAGATAGAATGCAACGAAGAAATGATCAAATATCAGGAAGAGAGACTCGGCCAGTTCATGGAAGAAATACAAAACCTCGAAGAACGAATGATGTCCTTCCCTCCCACCCCCGCGACAATGAGTGTGGCGAGCATGGCGGGTGGTCCGCGGCGGGAACGCAGGAAAACCTCACTTCAACTTGGTCTCGAGCCGCAGACCGCGCGGCAAATGGTGGCGAAAGTAAAACAACAATACGAAGCTGAGCTACAGAGTCTGAAAGATCACATGGCTAAGGAAAATCAACGACATCAGGCGGAGATCAGACGGTATGAACAGGATCACAAGAAGGACGTGCAGAACATTCATAAGGAAGCTCTGCTTCTTCTCCGTGCATTAAACAGATTTAAGGACTGTGTAGCCACCCTGTTGGACAGAGAAAGTGAGTTGTCTCTACTCCGAAATCTATATCTGCTCTTGGACCTTTTTCCACAAACGTAGGTCATATAAACACTACATTCAGTAAACATTTTCTGGCAGTCCTACCTAGTAGTCTGCACTGCGGCCCAAAAACTATCAAATGTGTAGAAAGTGATCGGAAAGCTTCGGAGGGATTCGGAAATCGATCGAGAATCTTCGGACATTTTTGTATCATACCACCATTTGTGGTCCGAGTGCTACATAACCATCCTCATTTTATTTTGTTTCTTTCAAGATCTGGGTCAAGAAGCGCACGCCATTCGTTGTCATGCGCCATTGCCACTGGACGAAAATTTTGGTGACACGCGACAGATGTTGGCGCGCATGGCTATTCTGTCCAATGAGATGTTGATATCAGTGGAGTTACATCTTTCTAGGGGTCTTATGAGTAAACGACTGGGATTAAAGGTAAGAGCGTATAGAGTTTATTAAACAATGGCCCGCCGTCAGTTCATGCGTTTAGTCTGGCGCGGTTAGTTTCATCGTGGTTCACTGTTACCTTCCCGAAACCTCAAGCTAATCATTTTCTGTTTACAGATTATTCTTTTAAGCGATGAAAATCAAAGTCCGCCTATTTCAACAATTTAACTACCGGAGGAATATCTTTGTGAACTAAAAATGGAGTTCTTTTGTTGTACAACTATACCAGTATTCTCCAATACGGATGGAACAAGAAAGTTAACTAAGTAAATGTTGCAATCTTGCAAATATCGTGATACATCTTTATCGGTAAACGCTAGAGACAAACTTGAGTCAAATCATACTTTTATACCTATTTGATAGAAAGTCCTCCAAAACTATATTAGAAAGGTTGTCGGTAATAGGGAACCTCTACTGTTACAACAAATTGATGTTAAATTGCTGGACTTAAAGTCTGAATTTCAATTCTTAAGCTAACGAGTGGAGAGTAAGTTTTGGCGTACCAAAAAGTTAGATATGAACATCACCTGTTTTTCGCTTTTGAGTTTCCCAGGCGCTGCCATTTTGAATTTTATGTCGTCAAATAGTTGCCACTATTGTTGCACACAAAAGAAAGTTGCTTTATAACAGCATCGGCGACCATTTGACGTCATAAAAATTCACAATGGCAGCGCGCGGGGAATTCAAAAGCGATAATAGGTAATATTCATATCTAACTTATTGGTGTATCAAACTTTCTTTTCACTTGTTAACTAAAAGAATTGAAGTCTGAATCTTTATTCCCAACAATTTAACGTCCATTTGTTGTAACAGAGGAGGCTCCCTTTAACATAAGTCTCCAGGGTTTAGCAAATCAGTTTTCCAAGACTAACAGTAAAATCAATTCGTAAGCAGTTTATCTTGGCGATACGAAACACAAAATTACGGTCGCTCGGGAGACCATATTATGACTCATTTGCATCATGCCCCGGTTCATCCATATAACATCTTTTATCTAATGTTGATAATCATTCGTTATGACGATCATGTTTTTATCATATTTTACATTGATGCTTCGGGGAGCAGGGATGGCGCAGTGGTGAGAGCACTTGCCTCCCAGTCGGACTCGGGTTGAGTCTCTGGTTGAGTATGTGGGTTGAGTTTGTTTTTGGTTCTCGTCCTTGCCCGAGAGGTTTTTCTCAGGGTACTCCGGTTTTCCCCTCTAATCAAAAATCAACATTTTCGATCTGGATTTCAGTCTCCCCGATTAGCAGTGCACTTGTGCACGGTTAGAAGATCGAGCTATAACAAAGTTATTTATCGTATTTATATCGTGTATATCTTGTTTTTATTTCCAAGGACACAAATATTGGGAAATTGGAACAGCTTCCCGAAGCTGCAAGGAAGATGAAGGACTATGGCACAATGCAAACAGGAAAGACGAAAGGACCTCGTGAAGAGGTGCAAGGCCCACAACTGGAATTGCTTGTTATGAGACTCCTGGAGGTGAGCCAAATGGTTGTTCGCACAGGCAAAATAAGTCTCGTAGAAACTAGAATCTTCCTGCTCACCTATGAAACTTTTATCAAGTGAGTTTAAAATTGTATAATTGGTTTTTCGTCCTTGGTTTTTCCGCTACAACAGTTTCTCAACCCTTACATTTTTTTTTTAATCATCAATCTCACTATGATATAGCCTGCATTAGTTTATACCAAATCAATAGATAGTGTTTTTCGAGCTCTCTGCTTGGCTTCTCAAACTCGGGATAGTATCTGCTGTCACCTCCCGGCATTGTTTTGGACCTCACGAGCGAGTTTTTTCCTCATTTCTCAGAAAAAAGGAACTGTTCGGTGCTGGCTATCCACTCCACTGGTTTCAGTGATATATACTGAAACGATTATTTACCCCCAGCGTCGTTGAAGAGTGGTAGATATTCACTTCCACTTCAGTGAATAATTGTTAGATATAATCTCTTAAGTTATTTTAATTAAGTAAGTAATTAATAATTAAATTTTAAGTGGCTTTTGCAATACTGTAATACTTTGTTATAGTCATGCAAATAAAGCTTGTTGTTGTTTTTGTTGGATGGGGGATTCCTTTGTCAAGCGCTATTGGGCTATCTGTAGGCAATCAAACCCTGACACAACCGTAGACCGCACACGTACGCATTGTGTACCTACATTTTCTTTTCGTGTTTCAGGAGGGACGAAATCAAGACGTCATGGAGCGATTTAGAGAGCTTCTTGGTCAGACCTCAACACACGAGAAAGATATCCAAGCCGCAAAGAAAGCTGGCGAGGAATCCCTGAAGAAAAAGGACGCACAAATGAAAAGAGTGCTGAGAAGGGAAGCGGAAATAAAGAAAACGGCCGATGAACAGAAAAATATCATAAAGAACCTTGCGTCAATTTGGAAAAGTCGCAGAATTGGACAGAAGTATATTCGCAGGAAAGATCAACAGATGAATCTACAGCTGCTGGAGGAAGCAATGAAGGCCAACGAGATCTCTTCAGAACTTTATGAGGTAACAAAGCCATGACTGTCGCGGTTTTTGTAATCAAGTACTTAAATATTACCTCCTCCGAGAGTAAACAGTCTGGTATTACTATTCAACTTATTTTCGCCGACGTTATGATTGGTAAATAATGATTCATAAATAAGGAGTAAAACATCAAATAACGCCAACGAATAATGGTCTGCTCATGTACATTACGCTGCAAATAATATTGTGTTCGTGCGCAGTTTTGTCCTCTTTCGAATGACAGTTAACAATCGCAGCTAATTTTTCAGGGTTTAATACCAGAGAGTGGAAAAATCAATTCATCGTGGAGACTGCAGTCAAGTCTTTCAACTTTAAGGAGTAAAGAGATTGACCATAAACTCAAGGGTTGACTAGGACAAAATATTGAACTCGCTTTTTGCAAAATATTTTGGTTTGTCGATGTCTCCCATACAAATTATTTTCCTCTGCCTTCGACATCGTCAGATAATTCAACTACACGTCACTTATAGATCACAATATTTCGCTCAGCCTCGTCCAATTAAAATTCATAGTATTCGCCAATATGCATATGAATCCTTTCCCGAGTCAAATATTCCAATATTTCCCTGCATTTTGTTGTTGTTGTTTTCAGTCTACGACAAAACTCATAAAAGAGGCCATGGAATTCCCTCGTAAGCGTTTCATCGAACTGGTTAAGAAATACGTGCATTTTCGGCGCGTAAAAGAAATACAAGAAAATGTAAAGAGGATGAAAATGCAGTCGAATATTAACGAGAGAGTAATACTGGCAATGCAAGCAACAGAAGAAAGGATGATCAAGGTAGGTTAAAGCATAAAATCTCCTTACTGGTTTGTTTGTATTTGTTTCTTTTCTGGTTGGGAGAATTGCTTAAAATTAAGTAACGTGACAAAAATACCGAAAATCTAGAACAGTCACTTTAAGGAAAGCGTTGAATAAAGCATTGGTTGAAGATTATGTTTGTCCAAAACAGTTCGAGGTGGTTTTATGAATTTTTGCCGTCTTTTTGGGCCTGGTTGGATTGCCCGTAAAAACACGTTGTCCATCAGATGCCGAAAGAGGAGGTTTGGCGATTATTTACACTTATTGACTGAGATGCTAGAGTGGGCCGCGGACGGGGAATAGTTGACTCGTCAGTCTATCTATATGTGGTAAAAAAAAAGTTCACAAAGGTCTTACTCTCTTATCACTTGTTTTTGTGTCTTACACAGCAAAAAGAGGCATGGCAACAGAAGAAAGAGCAGTTCATTAAAGCTCGGGCAGAGATTTTAGAACGTCTTTATCAAGTGTAAGTGCAAAATTTACAATCTAGGAAATAAACTTACACTCGAGGCACATATACGCGCTTACATGGGAGGGGCTTAATCAACCTTGCTCTCAAGATCTCTCTCTTCTTTGAAAGAGGAGAGACCCTGGAAACGAGATTGGGGTCTCAATATATGGGTGAAAAGTCAAATATCAAGCAATTTAAAAGTTAATCTTCAAGCGTCAAAAGGGTAATAGTTTATCGTCAACCGTCATAGAAAGTAGTTATTTACTAGTCAAGAAACGCTCTCAAATCTACAATTTCAGGTCGATAGACAGCTCCTCTAGCACTCAAAAAATGTTGTTAAGACGTAAACTTTGCAAGTATCACATAGTTTCTTTAAGGCTTTTTTTAATGTACATTTGAAAAACAATGATAGCTACTCGACAAAAACCATTCCTCTCTCAACTCAGTAGTAGACAATTAAGTTCAAATCAGTCATCGGAGGAATTTTTTTTTCTTTTAAAAAGCTTTTGGCCTAGTGCTTAGAGTTAGAACTGATTTAAGGCTAACTTCAGGTCAATACTGGGTCACCATCACGCTAAAGGGGGGGTTAAAATTGTGATTTACTGGACTACAAACTACAAAGGCCGCAACAATACAGAGACTAACAATTTCTGCTGTTTGTTCAAACTTTGCTTAAAATTGGTTTAGACAATGTTTTTCCAAACGTCGTTTATGTAATTGGCCCTTTTTTTATTTTTTACACTCCTGATAAGACCCTCATACATTCATTACTGTTTCACTCAACTGAACAACCCTGATATTATATAGACAGTCTCTGGGTGCATTCTTTTGGGACTATTCTGGTTATTCTTATTCCGGTTTAGGAATAACAGAATACACGGAATTTCAATTTCGAAAAGAACGCCAATTCTGAAAACGGAATACCCATGGTGGAGGTGACCTGAGAACCACTATGTCTGCACACGCGCGGGCGGCCGCGTCGGATTTCCCGCCAAAAATTTCCCAAAAGAACGCGTATTCTGTCTATTCCGAGTAAACGGTATTCCTTTCATTCTGTTCATTCTGCTATCGGGAGCAGAATGAACGGAATGATATTCCGTTCATTCCGAAAACGGAATAGCTCCCAAAAGAACACAAATACCGTCTATTCCGAGTATTCCTATTCCGGAATAGTCCCAAAAGAACGCACCCTCTGTATGCTCATGCGTATGGGCATATTATCCGCGTCAGGTACATATAGTCTCCCTAACAGAGACTATATGTACCCAACAAGGACTAATTGCCTCTGGAAGCGCGTGGTCTGATTGGTTCCTACTAATAAGTTATCAGCTCTTACCTCACAAGAGAAAAGTTCCTTATGATTCAGGGGTTGCCTATATAATAAAATGATAATTATTCCATTCAAACTCGTCGCCTAAGAACTCGTGCTTATCATACTATGAGCCAATGTAATGTCAAAATTATTTCGTAAATTTCAGTTTAACTCAAGTCCACGAAGAAACTGGAATTCTACTCATCAAACCTATGGATTTAATTCCACGACTGGAAGATATAAAAGAAGACGTAAAAGAGATCAGCGAAGCAGATATCTTAGAAGCAGCGAATATTCCAAAGGAGCGCGCAAAACTACGCAAAGCACAGCTGCAGGCTCAAGCGGCAATCAAAGACCCACCCCTCTCCCCTGTGGACGGCACGGGAGTCATGTGTGAAGATAACAAGGCAACAACATGGAAGGTAGCGGATAGGGAGGGTAAAAGCAGGGAGGGAGTTAGAAAGAGATTGATTGAGGCACTTCTATTTTAAAACGGTAGTTTTCAAGACTTTATATAAGCTGTTTGTCAATAAGAGTAAAATAACATACAAAATATAAATATACATTTTAAAGAGATATGGCACCCAAAAGAGATAGAAGGAATGAACGAACGGACAGACGGACGGAAGGACGGACGGGAGGATGGATGGACGGACGGACGGACGGGCGGACGGACGGACGGATGGGTAGATGGATGGATGGATGGATGGATGATTGATTGAATGAATGAATGAATGAATGAATGAATGAATGAATGAATGAATGAATGAATGAATGAATGAATGAATGAATGAATGAATGAATGAATGAATGAATGAATGAATGAATGAATGAATGAGCTTCATTTATCCAAGTGAAAATTTATCAGTAAAAATTAGTATTATTTCCAAATTTAAATAAGATGTGATAGACTGGGTGTACTGTAAATATCTACCCAAAGCCGAAAAAAAATCCCGCTTTATGGAACCTTCGTACCGAATACCCCAGCATATTAATGTACACAAATATCTTTCACTCCTCCCTGATCCTGTTTCTTTTAGTTCTCCAAGAGAGTCAGCCTGGGCACCAGGGATGATTTCGTCGCCCACTTTTGTGGGACGATCGGTCTTAGGCCGATTAAGACAATCACGGCGCAGGGGAGGAAATTTTCCCGGGATTGTAGCCTGCGAGCAGGCTCACTAAGTGTGTTATATTCGCGTGAGTATTTTGACGCCGGAAGTAGGCGAGCGAAGCGAGCCGGCGACAGGAATGGGGCGAGGAAAAGTGAGTTCGCTTCCGCCGCCAAGATACTCGCGCGAATAACACACTTGAGCCTGCTCGCAGGCTACTGGAATTGTGAGCATCGCTCTCTTAAATCGCGTTTTATATTCTAGGTTATGTCAACGTTCCCCTCTACTATGGTTACAACACCAAAACTTCTGGACTTGGACATCAATCGCACCCGTCTGGCAGCTCAAAAGTAAGACATTTTAGGGTTTCTTTGGTTTCTTTATTAAATTTTAACAATGATTTTATGACTATTTTGTAGCTCAGCTTTATAACTGGTTAAAAAGTAAAAAGCTCGTGCAAGGTGCTTTAATAAACTTGAACAATGCAGCCTTTCAACCAATCAGGATCCAAACCCAACCCAATCAATATAAGGCTTCCATGCGTTTTCCCGCGCTTTGCACCAGTTGCCTGTCATCGGCTACACGCTTTCCCGCGCTTGACACCGGTCACCGGTTGAACTGCATGTTTTCCCGCGCTTGTTTCCAAATGGATGTTTTCCCGCGCTTGGCACCGGTTACACGGTTTTGCCTTGAGTTTCGTTTGGTTTATTGCCTTTATAAATGACTGGCCACGAAAGGTGCATTTACTTAACTCGGAAAGTTTGGTAAATGGTACAGCGACTCTGAGCATTTTCAAATTACCATTATCATACTAAGCGGACTAAAGAAAGAGGAAATAGTAAATAAAATGCCTACGTAGTAATTTTCAAAGAGTTGTTTGACTCCAAGATTGAAATAAACATTTTGAATTAAAAATTGTTCCTTTTTGGGGGAAGGGGGATTTTAACTCTTGAATGTGATTCGTAACTCCAATCCTCAAATAACGTTCTTTTTACTCATAAGCTAGAAGCTACTAAAGGAGAATAGAATTCCCTTCTATCCTTATCAGTTTTCATTTCCTTTCTATCCTTATTTTTCATTGTCCCCAGCCCAGTCCAGCAAAAAAAGCTCCACTTCACGTTAAACAAATGTTGAACATAATATTTCTCCTATGTATTTTTTTGTTAGCATTCTGGCGCGTTTAAGCCAAGGTTCATTGGAATCCAAATCAGTGAGTCTGCCTCCATCGAGCTTTTTTCCATCTCTATATGGTTACTACAAGAGACCGGATGAAGGAATTCGTATGATCAGACGTGAACCTGCTCCGAAGCGAAAAAACATAGTCAAGACGTTTAGATCAAGAGTAAGATTCCTTCCACCAATTGCTACACTTTACCCCGCGGAAGACGACAAGAAAGATGCTTCTTAACAAGTTGCTCTTACTGCATAATATTTGAGACGTTTTTTTCTGAATCTTGATATAGTTTTCATTTTCATTTCTTTTTTTTAATTCCGTCCGATAAGTATAAAATAAAATTTACTAAACTGAACAGTTTAAGTTATTGTTTGTTGAATTTGTGAGGACAATTCGATAGTACTTTCGTAAATCTTTCGAATTTTTCGAAATTCTTTCTGGTTCCTGTACCCAGTCACATTTACGGACGAGTGCCATTTCCATGATTTTTCTTTGAAGAACAGTAAATTTAACTTTAATATGATTTTAGCATCGACTATTGGGGCGAGGCTACAGCGATTTCAAATTGCCCGAGTGTGTTAACTCCGGGGAGGGAAGTTTGGGTGGGGGTGTGCCGCTGAGGCCTTCAAAACCTGACCCTGTTTAAGACAAAATCCAGTCATTTTGCTACCCTGTTCAAGATAAAGCAGCTTTTTTCGTGACCGGGAAAAAATTATTTCAAAGAGTATCTTTTTTATAAATGACATCATAGAAGATTTTTGCAAAATTGTTGGTACCACACATGCAGACCGCGCACCGCAAACGTTCACGCCCTGATCAAGGCTTTCGGTCCAGAATGACAACCTGTTCAAGACGCCAGACAGTGAAATTGTATACCCTGTTTAAGACGCTACACCCTGAAACCATACCCTGTTGAGCGGCACATACTCCTTTAGACCAAATAAGAGAGTGCCCCCCCCCCCCAAGGGTGTTAACCACCAGCGAATTTCGCTCTGATTTTACAGCGATTTCCCCGAAATTTCTTTCCGATTAGCGTACAGAAAGCGTCAAAATTCGCTTGGGGCTCTCTCCTTAAGGGAGCAGCCGGCTTGTTTGTGCGTCAGAGTGGATCCGCTGCTCAACAAAACAAGAGAACGTTACCTACTGACATCTCATACGCTCTGTTGTCATTGCATCAAAAAATTGCAATCAAGCACTTGCGAAATCAGAGGTCCTGGTAACTTTTCGGCCCGAACCTATATTTCAAAATCAAAATCTGTAATACGTTGGCGTAGTTTTTAGCCCGCGTATCAGCCGACTTGTTTTATTGCTCAGCTTTTAAAACAACCAACAAAATTTGATTCTTAAATGTAAACATCGCGCACATAAAATAGCTTTCCGGGTCCGAAAAGTTATCGGGACTTTAGAGAAACGGAACTCCGCCGTGCTAAAAGCCGGTAAACAATGCATGCCTGTCAAATGGGCAGACGTCATATCAGAGTTATTAATTAAAGCCCAAACTAGCTGTTGAAAAAGTTGGGGAGAATAGAGACTAGATCTTTTTCTTACCAAGCGTTTTCAACCTGCTTGCTAACTGCTTTTGCCACGTTCACATTTGGAAACGCGAGTCTTGTATTTCGCATTCTCTAGTTTATCACGAGGAGGCTATTTTATCCCTTATTAATTTTGCTGGCAGTCGTTATTTTCTGAAACTTCTAAAGTCAAATTACAGAGCCTACAAGACAGGCTGACATGCAGGTGCGATGTCACGGCACGACGCTTCTAATTAGACTTCTCCGGGAAAAATAACACACAGCTACCAATTAATTACAAAATGAAAGAAGGTACATTACTTGCAAAAAATTTCGGACGTTAAAAATTCGGACACTTTTTCTCTCATTTCGGACAAATTTCGGACAAACATTTCGGACAGTTTGCTGAGACACGCCTAAAGTAAATTTACGCCTACAAAACATGAATTAGACTGAAGTAAATTCTGTGAAAATGATAGTTTTACTGCACCCTCAAGGTTTTACAGATACATCGAGGGAAAAAAAACAAAACTTCAATCAAGCTTATGTCACTCTCAAGCAGTGTCTCAACTAGAGTTCGGTAGAGTTCGGCAGTATCGATGCAACAGTTGAGGATGAAAAGCATACACCTTCTCCAGTTGCAATGGAAGGGCCTCAGATAGTCATCCGAGCCACGTTTAAAATTGATGACAGCAAGCAGTTTTTTCTTCTTCATCTCAAAGAGCTTATTCAAAAGAACTATGAGCTTCTTGATCAATCACCTCAGTCACCGACAGCTTCAAATGAAGAATAACCACACGCCAGTGACAATGAAAAGGATTTTTCAATTGTTTTGATCGATGGTGAGCAGAATAGGACTAGCACCACTGGCACTGGCAATGCAATTATTATAAAACTGGGCTTGGATCAAAGATTGAATTAGCAACTGCTAAATGGAACTGAGTAAAGCCTAATCCGAATTTTAGCTACACCCTGTATATTGGCTTTGAATATGAGATGGCGTTGCCCAAGATAGTACTTTAAAGTTTTGTACCGTACTGTAAAAATTTCGGACGCTTAAAATTTCGGACGCTTAAAAATTTCGGAGGGTTTTATTTTCGAACACTATTTTTGTCCGAAATTAAAATCGTCCGAAATTTTTGGCAAGTAACGTATTATAATAAAGACTTCAGCCTGATTCAGTTTCAGACGGAAAGAAGTTACAATTAACTCAAGAGAAAAAGAAATGTCTCGAACTTGCAGTTAGGAAATGTTGCAGTTACAGCTTTGGCTAATGAAGGAAGGTGGTTACGCGTACGACGCGGCTAACGTGGCTAAAAAAATTAAAAGATGATTTAGTTATTATTTAATCAGCACAATAGCCCTGTACGTGCACTGTAAATCTTGGTACATCAATAAGATCGCACATTTTAAATTTTGGTACACTTTTAGCTGTCGTCTACAGAAAGAAAAAAACAACTTCAAATGACAGTCAGCTCAGTTGGAAAGAGCATAAAACATTCTGAAATTCTGAATTTTTCTTGTTTCCTGTGATTCTGTTTGGACCTAAGTTGCCTTTGCTAAACACAAACTTTGACTAGCTAAAGGCTCTGTTTTCTGCAAGCCGCTTTGACATCCCTCTAGAAACACGATGAGTTTTCCTTGAGATATTCTCTAAAAGATAAAGAGAACATTTCATCTGTACTTTAAGAGAATGAATGAAAGCAAGGGTAAAAGTTAAGAAGAGTTATAAACTCGAAACAGCAAAGGCCACACTTAGCTCCTTTAACAACAGTTTTACGAATCATTGACCATCGCTCAAAACTTCTCATGGTGTGTCAATTTATTCTGTAAAAACAAGGAAAATGTTTTGTGTTTATTTTAAATCCGTTCAAACGCCTCACCAAATACTATCACGTTCGAGACTTGTGCAAATCTTGGACGATTGTGACGAATGGCTAACGCTCGAAACCGGCGTCAGCTTTCAATTTCTTTACGGTGGCCGATTTACCGTGTTAACTCAGTTGATAAATCCAAAGTTTGTGCTTCACTTTCCCACCGTCGCAGCGCCACAGTTTCTTCAGAAATCCCCCCCCCCCCCCTGTTTGTTTAGACGATTGTCGGTTTGAATCCTTTAAATTTACCCAACTATACTGTTCCAAGTGAGGATAACGCCTATACTAAACAGCAGTAGACTTGGCAAATGGGAGAATGGTGTTTGGATTAGAGTCACTCGGAAGGTAACATCGTATTTAGGTCACAGCTGGCTCGGAAGGGCTAAGCTTGACCCGTGGTTTTAGTTAGCTGAATCAACTAGGATCACTACCGCCGCCCATCGCCCCTCCCCCCTCTCCCTGGATGGGGTGCTTGTCAGTCGCAGGGTTCTTTCCTATTGTTTGGTTTCATCACGGTTTGTCAATACTCATTTTTACACCAGGGAGGAGAGAGTCATTCAGGCTTAGCAAAGTTTGTTGTGTAAGAAAACAGCAAGATTACCGAGACCAGGCCCAAACTACTGACTTTCACTTAAATCGGTGTTAAGCCAAAAAAATTAAGTTCAAACCCAAACACGGGCCTAGTTTGGTTTTCATCTTGCAAATGGAAATTTTCTTTGTGACATAACAAAAGAAGAAAAACGCTAAAACATAATGTAGTCAAAGTATTTTTTTTTTGTATTTTTTTTTTCAAAGTAGATATTCCGATTTGGTTTTTGATTTTTGATTTTGCTAAAATAATCTTTGGAATCAAAACTTGATGCAATCTATTTCGTACTTTACCAATCTTTCTGACTTTGCTTTAAATTTTGAGAACACTCTTTTTGGGTACAGTATATGTGCCTATCTCTCGGACGCACCTATTCTCGGAATTTACGCATTGATGTTTCGTTGTTCCTCGTAGACTTAAAAAAAAAACCGAAAGATGCGTTCTGATCAGTTACTGATCAGTCTACTTTCGCTAACTCCTTTTTTGACCGATTTCTTTGGGTTAAGGGGGAAGATTTGAAGATCTTGTGAGGGTAGGTAAAATGTGTTTCTGTCTACGAACTCATTTCGCCGTGCATTAATCGTTTTAGTTTGCACTTTGTTCTCGCAAAATACTCAACAGAAATTACTACCTTTTGGAGAAAGTCGGGCAAAAAGAACAAGGTTTGCTTCCACGCAAGAATTAAGAGTTAACTGTTTGACATTTTCGAGCAAGAACACGAGGAAAACTGATTATTTTTTGTGTGGTATGCCTGTTGTCGGACACCGCGAAGGCCAAACACGTTTTTAGGTTCAGCTACAGTTTCATAAAAGAGTAGCGAATAAAATTATTTTTTTCCAAACTGCTCCAAGCTTAAGGATACCTGGTTTGACAGCGAGCCGTTGGAATTAACTTACACATGTAATTTCCAAAAGCGGCAAAATATTTTAACATCGCTTGTTTGTTTTTGAAACAAGGGCGTAAAATTTTCGAGGAATATTTATCCTTTTAAGTGAATACAACTGCTAAACAATATGTACTCGTGAGTTCAAAAATTGGCTACATTCTCACATCCTCTGTTGTAAACTTTTATCAAGTTTTATGATTTGAAACTCTGCCAGAAATGCGTTAACCATGGGCGAAGAAAGCTCTTTCGGCACGTAGGACACAGGTCAAGCCAAGCAAGCTAAAAGTTGTAAGTTTCATTGAGCCCGACCCGGGGGAAGGTATAGGGGCATTTTTCCTCAAGAGCCATATGTGTTATTGGACGTTGATACAGCTGTAGCTCGTTATATACCCATGACAAAGAATTCTGGGATAATAATATGGGATTAGATAACACATGCGACACTTGATAAAAATTTTACTCACCAAATCCTTTATAACCGAAAAATGTTCGAGGAAGGTTTCTCTAAAACTGACTTTAAAATGCTTTTTAAGTCGGGAAAAGGTAATATTTACCTCCAGTATTACTCTGTTTTTCTTTAACGAGACGTGTATTGGCATGATGAAGAGAAATTTTTCCAGAAAAGGGAAGTAATCAACAACGAACGATCGTCCGAGAATAGGGACTACTTGTCCGAGAATAGGCCGCTCAACTTTAACAATATTTTTCAAAAGTGCAAAGAAACCTCTGGCGTTCAATCAGCCAATCTCTAGGACCTGTTTACGTAAGGAAGGAACTATATACTAGGAAAGTGTCAGCTTGCTCCTGCCCTTGTGAGGTAAGTTGTTGTGATAATTATACCTAATCGTACCTTTTTGGCACGCTTCGGTGGCTTACCGTACCCAAATTGTGAATTAGCCAATCAGAAGCCTTGTTTACTGTCATGATTTTCTACGATATCAAGTCACTGACCTGATATCCTACGATATCATGGACAGTTTGTGAAACTCGCATTTTTTTTGCAGACTTTAGAGGCGAAAATTACAACAGAAATACAACGAAACGTAAAACTATTACATATGTTAAACGAGAAAGTAATTTGTTTAACGGTAAGAGAGGGGAAAAAATACAACTTCGCGCCAAAATTGAAAGCGGCTACACTGGCGGGCGCTCGCGTGAACTTTACGGACAGCGCTGAAACTTTTTTTGGTTTCAAAATGGAGCCGGATTTTCCAAATTTCTTTCTTAACTTGGACTTCCAATATTCAGAAAATAAAACTCCAAACAAAAGAATTAAATAACATGGCAGATGAGGAGTTAGAGAAGAGTAGTAACGACCAGAAAAGTGTAAATACGTGTCGCTCTACAACGCCCGACTGATCACGGTAACTGAAAAAAAAAAAAACGCCGGGTTTTAGGACGAATTTGGGTACGGTAAATACCTAATCGCACCTTTTTTGGTACGTTTCGGCAGCATATCAAGCTCGTTTGCTCTCACCATGGGTATTTTGCCTCGACTCCGTCTCGCCAAAATACGAACCATGGCTCGACCAAACTCGCCTGATATGCGCAAAAAGCGTCCGAGAATAGGCATCTATACTGTACGTATTTTGTATATTTCGAAAAAATAAAAGGGATAGGAAACTCTTTTGCTTCAATTGCTTAGCACCAAAAATTATCGAAACAGTAAAGTAAAGTATGACTTTTTCATTTCAACATTTTGATAGTAAGACTCTTACCCGAACTTTTCAACTTTCGGGGAGAGGGTCCCCGAGGTCTCCCTTTCTAGATAGTGCTGTGTTTCACAAGCGAGAAAGCGAGATTTTTCGCGGGTTTCGTGATTTTTCGGTGTCTCTTAACTTAAAAAGCTTACTTTGGACAAATATTGTCGTACTGTGCATAATAATTTTCTGATTGACATGATTGTGTGATCGATACCCCATCAGATCGATACAACTCTCTAATCGATACAACTTCGGAAACCAATTGGTCATTCAGCCTTTTATAGTTATTATATAAAAGCGCGCCCACATCCGAGAGTGTTTCCCGTCATTTCTCTCCAGGAATTGCAATGCAATCAGCCAATCACAGGAGAAAATTTCAACCCAACGGACCAATCAGACAAGAGTTTTTACCCCACGTGACAACAAACCCACGTGGGTCAGATGTTGCGGCGCGGTCTTTGAAAAAGTTTCATTCAGCTTAGGAAGGAAGACACGGCTTTGAAGAAGGAAAAGAAAACACGCTTTTTATTTTCAATTTTCCTTCTTCACCCAATTATTTTCGAAAAAAGGCAGGCATATTTAGCACGGCCCAAGGACCACTGAGGCGAATGTATCAAGAAGAGGAGAAATAAGGTCAGTGTTTCATTTTCCCGATGCGTATAACTTTGCAACTCGCGACAGACATGACAGAGTTCGCAGTTTGTAACTGGCAAAATATTCAGTTTTTTGTGCTTGAATTCGTTTGTTTTTTGCAACTTGTCACCTATAAATTGCCTTTGCTTTAAATGAAATTTAATTGTTATTATTTTACAGCAGAAATTTCCTGTGGAAGTAAAACGAAGTTCGAAACAAGATTGATATAATTTATGTCAGCGAACACACGTGGCCTTGAAACTTAGCGCCTGTTTTTAGGCCGAAGAAGTTCAAGACGGTGAGTTTTGTGCTGCTACTTCTATTTTTTCATTGAAAATTTACTGCTCAAATTCAAGTTTCGATGATAAATTTTTCAATTTTCCTTTCTCAAATGTAGTTGTTTCAACGAACACACTGTGGTTTCTTCAATACCAGTGAACAATATTATAATTACAAAGGCGCGTTAATTAAAGGAAGACAATTATTGTTTTACAACTGCTAACGAACGAAGCAATCGTCTAAGATTTTCCAAAAATGATATTCCTAATTTTCCTCTCGAAATTTTTCACGCTGAAAAAGGACATTTTTGCTATCTTTAAAACAAGGCTCAGTTTTTGTGAGAAACATCTCTGTGACAAAAAAACTATACAACTTCTTATACAATAAAAACAACAAAAATTTCCAGAATATTCCATCTTAAATTGTTCACACTGAGGGGGGAAATAATAAGGGAATTTGGACATCCCGTAATTTGCGCCAGTTTTCGTGTGAAAACATTCATGTGACAAAAACCACATTTTTGCGGAAGGCGGCGTTTGCTATTTAGTTAAGAAGACAAAGAATATTAACAGAAACTGCAACTGGTTATTTTATCGGCACGGAAGTTACATTTTCTTTGCTTTGGTTTTCTGGCTCTTTTTCTTGGGCAATATTGACGGTTGGGGGGGGGGGGGGCGGGGAAGGGGTAAAACTCGTAAAATTGTTAAAATTCAAGTTTTGCGTGTTGCACACTCGCCAATAAAAATTAAGAAGTCGACCACGAGTAGACTGCTACCAAATGAAGAGGCGATCAGTACGATTATTATTATTGTTATAGATCTTATTGTTCAGCTTTTTTAACAATTAAAATATCTGCTGTTCTTTTTAGTCCAAGATTAGTTATACTTTTTAATATTTGATGGAAAAGGAATAAACTGGTTCAAAACGGATCAACAAGCTGTTTTTGCCATGACAAATAAACACACCTGCATAAATTTTAAACATAGGACTTAAATTTACTCGACACATTAAATTTTGCCCACACTTTTGGTGCACCTTTTGTCTTTTACCTTATTTTTACTGCCGTAATCTTCGTGCGTATTTAATATCGCAAAAATTTAGCTTTATTTTGCGATGTATTGATTTTCGCGATTCCATGGAAAAATGTAAACAATAGTATGTTTAATTTGGCGATTTTGCCATAGTTTACCGAGAAAAACATCCCAAGTTACGCACCTTGTATTTTTACGATTTTTTTTCCAAAACGTAAAAATCGCGAAATTAAACACGAGCGACGGGAAAATTAGTAAGAATAAGGTACAATCACAATTTCGTTGTATGTTCCCTTAAGGCTGTTTTCCATAAGATCGCTACGATCGTTCGAAAAAACGTTCAGCAAATCATATGGAAACCACACTTCAGCGATCGTAGCGATCACAGCATTTCACAACGATCGCTGAAGAGTTGTTTCCCTGTGATCGCAACGATTGCTGAACATTTTTTCCAGCGATCGTGGTGATCGTTTGGAAACCAGCCTTTAAATTCAACAAGGTTATAACAGTTACCTTGTGATCGTACTTTCAGCGCCATTATTTTCTTTTTATTGCTGTTGGAACCACATGTGGCATCTATTTATCCATTCGTTCAATTATTCATTCATTTTTTCATATATCTTGTTTTATTTCAGTTTCCCTCAGTTTCCTGGTAACAGATATCCACTCAGCCACGTCTGATAGGCCTGCAAGTTTCAAAGCTTCTAATCTCAGCCACAGCATTCCCGACAAACAGAGCCAGAGCATGCTCAGTTTCCATGTAGCCCAGACTATGTTGGCATCATTTAGTGAAGCAGCTTCACCCCAGACAGTCAAGAACATCAAGAAAGATGCATTGTACTGGTTAGTCAGCTGGGGATGGGAATGGGGGGTAAATAGGAGCTCTGGTTGAACCTTACAAAGCATACGATCCACGCATGATTGGCTATTCGGCTTAATTTAATGTAGCTAGCTTAGTTAGACGGGACTCCAGGGTTGGGATGGTTCCTCCCTTTAGGCTCCTGTAGTTGGGTTCCTTTGCAGGTTATTCGGCCAGCGAATGGTGTTCGGATTTCTATTCGGCATTTTTGTTCGGTTTTTTATTCGGCTTTTTACAAGTTCACGACGTCTGGACTGTGGCTTTTCTTCAACTTTTCTTCAGATGTACTTCATCACCGGCATCGCCGTTCATCGTCAGCATCGCCGTTCTCCCGCTTTGTTGCGCATAATTTCTTTGTTCACCACATTTCACTTGACAGTCCATTAGTGCTGTATTCAAGTGAAAATACTTTTCGTAAGGTTCAACCAGACTTTACATTTACAGTTAAAGTAGGAACTGGAGCTTTCGGCCATTCTATCGCTGGAAGGAGACCAGTTTTGGCAACTCCTTTCAGGTTTAGTGGTCTTTCCAGTTACAGGTAGATAGTGGTTATTTGGATAGGGTTAGGCACATAAAACTGGGATTTAATGGGACAAATAATGCACGCACCCTAGTTGAGCTAGATTAGACATAATAAATTAAAGGGACACTTGTCACAAAATAATTTATTAGGATACCTTTGAAAAGCTAAAATACATATTCTTATCAGAGGAAACCCAAAAATACTGCTTGAATGAGTTTCCTTTAAAACCACTCTACCAGTTCTCTGAGACTATAATAAGTGTGTTTGGCTGCGGGTCGCAAAGACAGAAATGGATTGCAACTTGAAAACATCAAGTTGATGTTTTCAAGTTTTGACTTTGTTTTTTGGAAAAATCACCAGAAACAGACTACAGTTTGCTCTTCATTTGAGAAAATCATTTGATTTCCTTCGCTTGACTTTCTAGAAGTATTTTGTGTACATATGTACGAGAAGAGACATTTAATTCAAATTTCAGCACATATTTACACAAAAAACGTAAAAATCCCTGTGACAGTGTCCCTTTAAACATAACAGTGAGCTGTTTCAGCTACCATTGACATTCCTAATAATATTGAACATTGCCAGTCAAAATTATGAAAAAAGGTCTGAGATAAATGTCGTTCACTTGTGTTTTGTTAGTCAAAATTGTCAGAAGGCAGCCGTGAGACAAAGCAGTTTTCCACTTGTCTGTTGTCAGTGACATTTATTAGCAATTCTCTGTCTGTTCTCGCCTAAAATGTTTGTTTGACTCATTTGTTTAAAAGAATATTACATTCTAAAAAATATGATTGGAGAATGTTTGCTGAAAAAGCTCTTAATATTTATCATAATTTGCTTACTGGATTCCTGATCTTGGAATCCCTTCAACACAACTGTGACTTACAAGGGTCCATAACCGACCCAACCTCAGACAAGGACAGAAGGCATGCAGAAGCATAACAGCAACCCATTTAGGTAGGTGTCTCTACAACCTGGCATGAGGTACGTGGTTTTTTATTGTTTTCCGGCGACACTAAATTTTGATGCATTCGGCTTTCGATCACCGTCGGCTTCAACGTACTCCAAATTTGCGAATGAATGCTGAGACACTTGGTATCGACAATGAATCGATAGCAGGTGGTGAATAAACCCAGATGTTGTCTGGGGACCCTGAGTGATTCAACTGAAGTGCCAACTTTTAAGGACACAGAAACACTCTTGGTTTACTGGACACTGACCTTTTTGCTTAGGAGCGCTCCCCATCACAGAAGACTTTTCTACATCCTGCGGGTTAATTATTACAACAAGCTTTGTAAACTCATTAACAAAGTTAAATAAAACCATTAAAATGCTGTCTGTGTGTCTTTTTCTTAAAGATTAGCTACCATGGTGCAGACTAAACAATTCAATACTAACAAAAGATTTTATTGCAGGAGCATCCGAATTAACCACTGTGGTATTATAACTAAACAAATCAACGCTATATACAACAAGCTTTGTAAAGTCATTAACAAACTTGAATAAAACCATTAAAATGCTGACTGTGTGTCTTTTTCTTAAAGATTAGCTACCATGGTGTAGACTAAACAATTCAATATTAACAAATGATTATATTTCAGGAGCATCCGAATTACTACTGTGGTATTATAACTAAACAATTCAACACTAACAAATGATTTTATTTCAGGAGCACATGTCCTTTGAAAACATGTCAAATGTTTTACACGCTGCGCTTTGCACAAACCTAATATTTAGGGAAATATTACAGTTGTGCTCTATGTAAAACTTGCTGTAATTAAGTTGCATCACGTGATGAAATAAACTTTAAAAAACACGTTGTAGCCAGTGACTGGTCTTTTAAACAAGCTAATGACTTTTTTTTTCAGGAATTCTTTTTTCTTTTGTGGTGGGGGGAGGGGCTGCATATGTTCGCATACCTGTATTGTATATTATGAGGTAATATTGACTGGATGAACTTATGTAACAGCATTGTAACGCTGCTAAAAAACAATAAACCAAAATAAAAACTCGGCTGTCAGTGTGTTTATATTAAAAATATACTAACTCAAAAGACAATTTCAGGAAGTTAAAAATTTCAGCCAGCAACAGACTGCACTCATCTTCATTGGATGCCGTCACATCTTAGACTGTCCCTGGATCACATCTCAGGGAAAGCAGCAGTTTGGATAAAAAGACCAGTGATTTAACTTTCCATTACTAACCAGACTGTCATGCAGTACCCTGAGTTCAATTAGATCGTGACCAAGAACTAAGGCAGTGTGCCAAGCAGTTCAGAGGATGTATTTCCTCAGTGAGCCAAAGCATAGTGAAAAGGGTAAGTATGACGTTACATATTCCAGACTTGCAGAACACATGAAATCAAAATATACTTGTGTTCACTCCACATTATGATGATTGTTTGTTTTCCTCCAAATTAAATGTGACCAGATGTCACACAAGGAGAAACCATTTGTCTGTGATGCTCCAAATTAAAGGTGACTAGATGTCACACAAGGAGAAACCATTTGTCTGTGATGCTCCAAATTAAACTGACCAGCTGTCACACAAGGAGAAACCATTTGTCTGTAATGCTCAAAATTAGAGGTGACCAGATGTCACACAAGGCACAAACAATTCTCTGTAATGCTCCAAATTAAACTGACCAGATGTCACACAAGAAGAAACCATTTGCCTGTGATGCTCCAAATTACACTGACCAGATGTCACACAAAGAAAAACCATCTGTCTGTGATGCTCAAAATTATAGGTCACCAGATGTCACACAAGGAGAAACCATTATTTTGTTTGTAATGCTCCAAATTAAAGGTGACAAGATGTCACACTAGGACAAACCATTTGTCTGTAATACTCCAAATTAAAGGTGACTAGATGTCACACAAGGAGGAACCATTTGCCTGTGATGCTCCAAATTAAAGGTGACTAGATGTCACACAAGGACAAAGCATTTGCCTCTGATGCTCCAAATTAAAGGTGGCTAGATGTCACACAAGGAGAAACCATTTGTCTGTGATGCTCCAAATTAAAGGTGACTAGATGTCACACAAGGAGAAACCATTTGTCTGCGATGCTCCAAATTAAAGGTGACTAGATGTCACACCAGGAGAAACCATTTGCCTGTGATGCTCCAAATTAAAGGTGACTAGATGTCACACAAGGAGAAACCATTTGCCTGTGATGCTCCAAATTAAAGGTGACTAGATGTCACACAAGGTGGAACAATTTGCCTGTGATGCTCCAAATTAAAGGTGCCTAGATGACACACAAGGAGAAACCATTTGTCTGTGATGCTCCAAATTAAAGGTGACTAGATGTCACACAAGGAGAAACCATTAGTCTGTGATGCTCAAAATTAAAGGTGACTAGATGTCACACAAGGAGAAACCATTTGCCTGTGATGCTCCAAATTAAAGGTGACTAGATGTCACACAAGGAGGAACCATTTGTCTGTGATGCTCCAAATTAAAGGTGACTAGATGTCACACAAGGAGGAACCATTTGTCTGTGATGCTCCAAATTAAAGGTGACTAGATGTCACACAAGGGGAAACCATTTGTCTGTGATGCTCCAAATTAAAGGTGACTAGATGTCACACAAGGAGGAACCATTTGTCTGTAATGCTCCAAATTAAAGGTGACTAGATGTCACACAAGGAGGAACCATTTGTCTGTGATGCTCCAAATTAAAGGTGACCAGATGTCACACAAGGAGGAACCATTTGTCTGTGATGCTCCAAATTAAAGGTGACTAGATGTCACACAAGGAGAAACCATTTGTCTGTGTGCTCCAAATTAAAGGTGACTAGATGTCACACAAGGTGGAACCATTTGTCTGTGATGCTCCAAATTAAAGGTGACTAGATGTCACACAAGAAGGAACCACTTCTCTGTGATGCTCCAAATTAAAGGTGACTAGATGTCACACAAGAAAGAAACAATTCTCTGTAATGCTCCAAATTAAACTGACCAGATGTCACACAAGGAGAAACCATTTGTCTGTAATGCTCCAAATTAAAGGTGACTAGATGTCACACAAGAAGGATCCACTTCTCTGTGATGCTCCAAATTAAAGGTGACTAGATGTCACACAAGAAAGAAACAATTCTCTGTAATGCTCCAAATGAAACTGACCAGATGTCACACAAGGTGGAACCATTTGTCTGTGATGCTCCAAATTAAAGGTGACTAGATGTCACACAAGGAGGAACCATTTGTCTGTGATGCTCCAAATTAAAGGTGACTAGATGTCACACAAGGTGGAACCATTTGTCTGTGATGCTCCAAATTAAAGGTGGCTAGATGTCACACAAGGAGGAACCATTTGACTGTGATGCTCCAAATTAAAGGTGACTAGATGTCACACAAGGAGAAACCATTTGTCTGTGATGCTCCAAATTAAAGGTGACTAGATGTCACACAAGAAAGAAACAATTCTCTGTAATGCTCCAAATTAAACTGACCAGATGTCACACAAGGAGAAACCATTTGTCTGTGATGCTCCAAATTAAAGGTGACTAGATGTCACATAAGAAAGAAACAATTCTCTGTAATGCTCCAAATTAAACTCACCAGATGTCACACAAGGAGAAACCATTTGTCTGTGATGCTCCAAATTAAAGGTGACTAGATGCCACACAAGAAAGAAACAATTCTCTGTAATGCTCCAAATTAAACTGACCAGTTGTCACACAAGGAGAAACCATTTGTCTGTGATGCTCCAAATTAAAGGTGACTAGATGTCACACAAGGAGAAACCATTTGTCGGTGATGCTCCAAATTAAAGGTGACTAGATGTCACACAAGGAGGACCCATTTGTCTGTGATGCTCCAAATTAAAGGTGACTAGATGTCACACAAGGAGGAACCATTTGTCTGTGATGCTCCAAATTAAAGGTGACTAGATGTCACACAAGGAGAAACCATTTGTCTGTGATGCTCCAAATTAAAGGTGACTAGTTGTCACACAAGGAGGAACCATTTGTCTGTAATGCTCCAAATTAAAGGTGACCAGATGTCACACAACGAAAAACCATTTGTCTGTGATGCTCCAAATTAAACGTGACTAGATGTCACACAAGGAGAAACCATTTGTCTGTGATGCTCCAAATTAAAGGTGACTAGATGTCACACAAGGAGAAACCATTTTTCTGTGATGCTCCAAATTAAAGGTGACTAGATGTCACACAAGGAGAAACCATTTATCTGTGATGCTCCAAATTAAAGGTGACTAGATGTCACACAAGGTGGAACCATTTGTCTGCGATGCTCCAAATTAAAGGTGACTAGATGTCACACAAGGAGGAACCATTTGTCTGTGATGCTCCAAATTAAAGGTGACTAGATGTCGCACAAGGAGAAACCATTTGTCTGTGATGCTCCAAATTAAACTGACCAGATGTCGCACAAGGAGAAACCATTTGTCTGTGATGCTCCAAATTAAACTGACCAGATGTCGCACAAGGAGAAACCATTTGTCTGTGATGCTCCAAATTAAACTGACCAGATGTCACACGAGGAGGAACTATTTCTCTGTAATGCTCCAAATTAAAGGTGACTAGATGTCACAAAAGGAGAAACAATTTGTCTGTGATGCTCCAAATTAAAGGTGACTAGATGTCACACAAGGAGAAACCATTTGTCTGTGATGCTCCAAATTAAAGGTGACTAGATGTCACACAAGGCATAAACAATTCTCTGTTATGCTCCAAATTAAACTCACGAGATGTCACACAAGGGGAAACCATTTGTCTGTGATGCTCCAAATTAAACTGACCACATGTCACACGAGGAGGAACCATTTGCCTCTAATGCTCCAAATTAAAGGTGACTAGATGTCACACAAGGAGAAACCATTTGTCTGTGTGCTCCAAATTAAAGGTGACTAGATGTCACACAAGGTGGAACCATTTGTCTGTGATGCTCCAAATTAAAGGTGACTAGATGTCACACAAGAAGGAACCACTTCTCTGTGATGCTCCAAATTAAAGGTGACTAGATGTCACACAAGAAAGAAACAATTCTCTGTAATGCTCCAAATTAAACTGACCAGATGTCACACAAGGAGAAACCATTTGTCTGTAATGCTCCAAATTAAAGGTGACTAGATGTCACACAAGAAGGATCCACTTCTCTGTGATGCTCCAAATTAAAGGTGACTAGATGTCACACAAGAAAGAAACAATTCTCTGTAATGCTCCAAATGAAACTGACCACATGGCACACAAGGTGGAACCATTTGTCTGTGATGCTCCAAATTAAAGGTGACTAGATGTCACACAAGGAGGAACCATTTGTCTGTGATGCTCCAAATTAAAGGTGACTAGATGTCACACAAGGTGGAACCATTTGTCTGTGATGCTCCAAATTAAAGGTGGCTAGATGTCACACAAGGAGGAACCATTTGACTGTGATGCTCCAAATTAAAGGTGACTAGATGTCACACAAGGAGAAACCATTTGTCTGTGATGCTCCAAATTAAAGGTGACTAGATGTCACACAAGAAAGAAACAATTCTCTGTAATGCTCCAAATTAAACTGACCAGATGTCACACAAGGAGAAACCATTTGTCTGTGATGCTCCAAATTAAAGGTGACTAGATGTCACACAAGAAAGAAACAATTCTCTGTAATGCTCCAAATTAAACTCACCAGATGTCACACAAGGAGAAACCATTTGTCTGTGATGCTCCAAATTAAAGGTGACTAGATGTCACACAAGAAAGAAACAATTCTCTGTAATGCTCCAAATTAAACTGACCAGTTGTCACACAAGGAGAAACCATTTGTCTGTGATGCTCCAAATTAAAGGTGACTAGATGTCACACAAGGAGAAACCATTTGTCGGTGATGCTCCAAATTAAAGGTGACTAGATGTCACACAAGGAGGACCCATTTGTCTGTGATGCTCCAAATTAAAGGTGACTAGATGTCACACAAGGAGGAACCATTTGCCTGTGATGCTCCAAATTAAAGGTGACTAGATGTCACACAAGGAGAAACCATTTGCCTGTGATGCTCCAAATTAAAGGTGACTAGATGTCACACAAGGAGGAACCATTTGCCTGTGATGCTCCAAATTAAAGGTGACTAGATGTCACACAAGGAGAAACCATTTGCCTGTGATGCTCCAAATTAAAGGTGACTAGATGTCACACAAGGTGGAACCATTTGCCTGTGATGCTCCAAATTAAAGGTGCCTAGATGACACACAAGGAGAAACCATTTGTCTGTGATGCTCCAAATTAAAGGTGACTACATGTCACACAAGGAGAAACCATTAGTCTGTGATGCTCCAAATTAAAGGTGACTAGATGTCACACAAGGAGAAACCATTTGCCTGTGATGCTCCAAATTAAAGGTGACTAGATGTCACACAAGGAGGAACCATTTGTCTGTGATGCTCCAAATTAAAGGTGACTAGATGTCACACAAGGAGGAACCATTTGTCTGTGATGCTCCAAATTAAAGGTGACTAGATGTCACACAAGGGGAAACCATTTGTCTGTGATGCTCCAAATTAAAGGTGACTAGATGTCACACAAGGAGGAACCATTTGTCTGTAATGCTCCAAATTAAAGGTGACTAGATGTCACACAAGGAGGAACCATTTGTCTGTGATGCTCCAAATTAAAGGTGACCAGATGTCACACAAGGAGGAACCATTTGTCTGTGATGCTCCAAATTAAAGGTGACTAGATGTCACACAAGGAGAAACCATTTGTCTGTGTGCTCCAAATTAAAGGTGACTAGATGTCACACAAGGTGGAACCATTTGTCTGTGATGCTCCAAATTAAAGGTGACTAGATGTCACACAAGAAGGAACCACTTCTCTGTGATGCTCCAAATTAAAGGTGACTAGATGTCACACAAGAAAGAAACAATTCTCTGTAATGCTCCAAATTAAACTGACCAGATGTCACACAAGGAGAAACCATTTGTCTGTAATGCTCCAAATTAAAGGTGACTAGATGTCACACAAGAAGGATCCACTTCTCTGTGATGCTCCAAATTAAAGGTGACTAGATGTCACACAAGAAAGAAACAATTCTCTGTAATGCTCCAAATGAAACTGACCAGATGTCACACAAGGTGGAACCATTTGTCTGTGATGCTCCAAATTAAAGGTGACTAGATGTCACACAAGGAGGAACCATTTGTCTGTGATGCTCCAAATTAAAGGTGACTAGATGTCACACAAGGTGGAACCATTTGTCTGTGATGCTCCAAATTAAAGGTGGCTAGATGTCACACAAGGAGGAACCATTTGACTGTGATGCTCCAAATTAAAGGTGACTAGATGTCACACAAGGAGAAACCATTTGTCTGTGATGCTCCAAATTAAAGGTGACTAGATGTCACACAAGAAAGAAACAATTCTCTGTAATGCTCCAAATTAAACTGACCAGATGTCACACAAGGAGAAACCATTTGTCTGTGATGCTCCAAATTAAAGGTGACTAGATGTCACACAAGAAAGAAACAATTCTCTGTAATGCTCCAAATTAAACTCACCAGATGTCACACAAGGAGAAACCATTTGTCTGTGATGCTCCAAATTAAAGGTGACTAGATGCCACACAAGAAAGAAACAATTCTCTGTAATGCTCCAAATTAAACTGACCAGTTGTCACACAAGGAGAAACCATTTGTCTGTGATGCTCCAAATTAAAGGTGACTAGATGTCACACAAGGAGAAACCATTTGTCGGTGATGCTCCAAATTAAAGGTGACTAGATGTCACACAAGGAGGACCCATTTGTCTGTGATGCTCCAAATTAAAGGTGACTAGATGTCACACAAGGAGGAACCATTTGTCTGTGATGCTCCAAATTAAAGGTGACTAGATGTCACACAAGGAGAAACCATTTGTCTGTGATGCTCCAAATTAAAGGTGACTAGTTGTCACACAAGGAGGAACCATTTGTCTGTAATGCTCCAAATTAAAGGTGACCAGATGTCACACAACGAAAAACCATTTGTCTGTGATGCTCCAAATTAAACGTGACTAGATGTCACACAAGGAGAAACCATTTGTCTGTGATGCTCCAAATTAAAGGTGACTAGATGTCACACAAGGAGAAACCATTTTTCTGTGATGCTCCAAATTAAAGGTGACTAGATGTCACACAAGGAGAAACCATTTATCTGTGATGCTCCAAATTAAAGGTGACTAGATGTCACACAAGGTGGAACCATTTGTCTGCGATGCTCCAAATTAAAGGTGACTAGATGTCACACAAGGAGGAACCATTTGTCTGTGATGCTCCAAATTAAAGGTGACTAGATGTCGCACAAGCAGAAACCATTTGTCTGTGATGCTCCAAATTAAACTGACCAGATGTCGCACAAGGAGAAACCATTTGTCTGTGATGCTCCAAATTAAACTGACCAGATGTCGCACAAGGAGAAACCATTTCTCTGTGATGCTCCAAATTAAACTGACCAGATGTCACACGAGGAGGAACTATTTCTCTGTAATGCTCCAAATTAAAGGTGACTAGATGTCACAAAAGGAGAAACAATTTGTCTGTGATGCTCCAAATTAAAGGTGACTAGATGTCACACAAGGCATAAACAATTCTCTGTTATGCTCCAAATTAAACTCACGAGATGTCACACAAGGGGAAACCATTTGTCTGTGATGCTCCAAATTAAACTGACCAGATGTCACACGAGGAGGAACCATTTGCCTGTAATGCTCCAAATTAAAGGTGACTAGATGTCACACAAGGAGAAACCATTTGTCGGTGATGCTCCAAATTAAAGGTGACTAGATGTCACACAAGGTGGAACCATTTGTCTGTGATGCTCCAAATTAAAGGTGACTAGATGTCACACAAGAAGGAACCACTTCTCTGTGATGCTCCAAATTAAAGGTGACTAGATGTCACACAAGAAAGAAACAATTCTCTCTAATGCTCCAAATTAAACTGACCAGATGTCACACAAGGAGAAACCATTTGTCTGTAATGCTCCAAATTAAAGGTGACTAGATGTCACACAAGAAGGATCCACTTCTCTGTGATGCTCCAAATTAAAGGTGACTAGATGTCACACAAGAAAGAAACAATTCTCTCTAATGCTCCAAATTAAACTGACCAGATGTCACACAAGGAGAAACCATTTGTCTGTAATGCTCCAAATTAAAGGTGACTAGATGTCACACAAGAAGGATCCACTTCTCTGTGATGCTCCAAATTAAAGGTGACTAGATGTCACACAAGAAAGAAACAATTCTCTGTAATGCTCCAAATGAAACTGACCAGATGGCACACAAGGTGGAACCATTTGTCTGTGATGCTCCAAATTAAAGGTGACTAGATGTCACACAAGGAGGAACCATTTGTCTGTGATGCTCCAAATTAAAGGTGACTAGATGTCACACAAGGTGGAACCATTTGTCTGTGATGCTCCAAATTAAAGGTGGCTAGATGTCACACAAGGAGGAACCATTTGACTGTGATGCTCCAAATTAAAGGTGACTAGATGTCACACAAGGAGAAACCATTTGTCTGTGATGCTCCAAATTAAAGGTGACTAGATGTCACACAAGAAAGAAACAATTCTCTGTAATGCTCCAAATTAAACTGACCAGATGTCACACAAGGAGAAACCATTTGTCTGTGATGCTCCAAATTAAAGGTGACTAGATGTCACACAAGGAGAAACCATTTGTCTGTGATGCTCCAAATTAAAGGTGACTAGTTGTCACACAAGGAGGAACCATTTGTCTGTAATGCTCCAAATTAAAGGTGACCAGATGTCACACAACGAAAAACCATTTGTCTGTGATGCTCCAAATTAAACGTGACTAGATGTCACACAAGGAGAAACCATTTGTCTGTGATGCTCCAAATTAAAGGTGACTAGATGTCACACAAGGAGAAACCATTTTTCTGTGATGCTCCAAATTAAAGGTGACTAGATGTCACACAAGGAGAAACCATTTATCTGTGATGCTCCAAATTAAAGGTGACTAGATGTCACACAAGGTGGAACCATTTGTCTGCGATGCTCCAAATTAAAGGTGACTAGATGTCACACAAGGAGGAACCATTTGTCTGTGATGCTCCAAATTAAAGGTGACTAGATGTCACACAAGGTGGAACCATTGGTCTGTGATGCTCCAAATTAAAGGTGACTAGATGTCACACAAGGAGGAACCATTTGTCTGTGATGCTCCAAATTAAAGGTGACCAGATGTCACACAAGGAAAAACCATTTGTCTGTGATGCTCCAAATTAAAGGTGACTAGATGTCACACAAGGAGGAACAATTTGTCTGTGATGCTCCAAATTAAAGGTGACTAGATGTCACACTAGGAGATGCCGTTTGTCTGTGATGCTCCAAATTAAAGGTGACTTGATGTCACACAAGAAGAAACCATTTGTCTGTGATGCTCCAAATTAAAGGTGACTAGATGTCACAGAAGGAGAAACCATTTGCCTGTGATGCTCCAAATTAAAGGTGACAAGATGTCACACAAGGTGGAACCATTTGTCTGTGATGCTCCAAATTAAAGGTGACTAGATGTCACACAAGGAGGAACCATTCTCCTGTGATGCTCCAAATTAAAGGTGACCAGATGTCACACAAGGAAAAACCATTTGTCTGTGATGCTCCAAATTAAAGGTGACTAGATGTCACACAAGGAGAAACCATTTGTCTGTGATGCTCCAAATTAAAGGTGACTAGATGTCACACAAGGAGGAACCATTTGTCTGTGATGCTCCAAATTAAAGGTGACTAGATGTCACACAAGGAGGAACCATTTGTCTGTAATGCTCCAAATTAAAGGTGACCAGATGTCACACAACGAAAAACCATTTGTCTGTGATGCTCCAAATTAAAGGTGACTAGATGTCACACAAGGAGGAACCATTTGTCTGTGATGCTCCAAATTAAAAGTGACTAGATGTCACACAAGAAGAAACCATTTCTCTGTGATGCTCCAAATTAAAGGTGACTAGATGTCACACAAGGAGAAACCATTTGTCTGTGATGCTCCAAATTAAAGGTGACTAGATGTCACACAAGAAGAAACCATTTGCCTGTGATGCTCCAAATTAAAGGTGACTAGATGTCACACAAGGAGAAACCATTTGTCTGTGATGCTCCAAATTAAAGGTGACTAGATGTCACGTAGGAACCATTTGTCTGTGATGCTCCAAATTAAAGGTGACTACATGTCGCACAAGGAGAAACCATTTGTCTGTGATGCTCCAAATTAAACTGACCAGATGTCGCACAAGGAGAAACCATTTGTCTGTGATGCTCCAAATTAAACTGACCAGATGTCGCACAAGGAGAAACCATTTGTCTGTGATGCTCCAAATTAAACTGACCAGATGTCACACGAGGAGGAACTATTTCTCTGTAATGCTCCAAATTAAAGGTGACTAGATGTCACAAAAAGAGAAACAATTTGTCTGTGATGCTCCAAATTAAAGGTGACTAGATGTCACACAAGGCATAAACAATTCTCTGTTATGATCCAAATTAAACTCACGAGATGTCACACAAGGGGAAACCATTTGTCTGTGATGCTCCAAATTAAACTGACCAGATGTCACACGAGGAGGAACCATTTGCCTGTAATGTTCCAAATTAAAGGTGACTAGATGTCACACAAGAAAGAAACAATTCTCTGTAATCCTCCAAATTAAACTGACCAGAAGTCAGACCAGGAGAAACCATATGATTTGTTTCTAATTGTCCAAATTAAAGGTGACCAGCTATAGATGTCACACAATGTCTACCCATTTGTCGGTCATAGTCCAAATTAAACTGACCAGGTGTCGCACAAGGTGGAACCATTTGTCTGTAATGCTCCAAATTAAACTGACCAGATGTCACAGAAGGAGAAACCATTTGTCTTTGATGCTCCAAATTAAAGGTGACTAGATGTCACACAAGGAGGAACCATTTGTCTGTGATGCTCCAAATTAAAGGTGACCAGATGTCACACAAGGAAAAACCATTTGTCTGTGATCCTCCAAATTAAAGGTGACTAGATGTCACACAAGGAGGAACCATTTGTCTGTGATGCTCCAAATTAAAGGTGACTAGATGTCACACTAGGAGATGCCGTTTGTCTGTGATGCTCCAAATTAAAGGTGACTTGATGTCACACAAGAAGAAACCATTTGTCTGTGATGCTCCAAATTAAAGGTGACTAGATGTCACACAAGGAGAAACCATTTGCCTGTGATGCTCCAAATTAAAGGTGACAAGATGCCACACAAGGTGGAACCATTTGTCTGTGATGCTCCAAATTAAAGGTGACTAGATGTCACACAAGGAGGAACCATTCTCCTGTGATCCTCCAAATTAAAGGTGACCAGATGTCACACAAGGAAAAACCATTTGTCTGTGATGCTCCAAATTAAAGGTGACTAGATGTCACACAAGGAGGAACCATTTGTCTGTGATGCTCCAAATTAAAGGTGACTAGATGTCACACAAGGAGGAACCATTTGTCTGTAATGCTCCAAATTAAACTCACCAGATGTCACACAACGAAAAACCATTTGTCTGTGATGCTCCAAATTAAAGGTGACTAGATGTCACACAAGGAGGAACCATTTGTCTGTGATGCTCCAAATTAAAAGTGACTAGATGTCACACAAGAAGAAACCATTTCTCTGTGATGCTCCAAATTAAAGGTGACTAGATGTCACACAAGGAGGAACCATTTGTCTGTGATGCTCCAAATTAAAGGTGACTAGATGTCACACAAGAAGAAACCATTTGCCTGTGATGCTCCAAATTAAAGGTGACTAGATGTCACACAAGGAGAAACCATTTGTCTGTGATGCTCCAAATTAAAGGTGACTAGATGTCACGTAGGAACCATTTGTCTGTGATGCTCCAAATTAAAGGTGACTAGATGTCACACAAGGAGGAACCATTTGTCTGTGATGCTCCAAATTAAACTGACCAGATGTCACACGAGGAGGAACTATTTCTCTGTAATGCTCCAAATTAAAGGTGACTAGATGTCACAAAAGGAGAAACAATTTGTCTGTGATGCTCCAAATTAAAGGTGACTAGATGTCACACAAGGCATAAAATATTCTCTGTTATGCTCCAAATTAAACTCACGAGATGTCACACAAGGGGAAACCATTGGTCTGTGATGCTCCAAATTAAACTGACCAGATGTCACACGAGGAGGAACCATTTGCCTGTAATGCTCCAAATTAAAGGTGACTAGATGTCACACAAGAAAGAAACAATTCTCTGTAATGCTCCAAATTAAACTGACCAGAAGTCAGACCAGGAGAAACCATATGATTTGTTTCTAATTGTCCAAATTAAAGGTGACTAGCTATAGATGTCACACAATGTCTGCCCATTTGTCGGTCATAGTCCAAATTAAACTGACCAGGTGTCGCACAAGGTGGAACCATTTGTCTGTAATGCTCCAAATTAAACTGACCAGATGTCACACAAGGAGAAACCATTTGTCTTTGATGCTCCAAATTAAAGGTGACTAGATGTCACACAAGGAGAAACCAGTTGTCTGTAATGCTCCAAATTAAAGGTGACCAGATGTCACACAAGGAGAAACCATTTGCCTGTGATGCTCCAAATTAAAGGTGACTAGATGTCACACAAGGAGAAACCATTTGTCTGTGATGGTCCAAATTAAAGGTGACTAGATGTCACACAAGGAGAAACCATTTGTCTGTGATGCTCCAAATTAAAGGTGACCAGATGTCATACAAGGAGAAACCATTTGCCTGTGATGCTCCAAATTAAAGGTGACTAGATGTAACACAAGGAGAAAGAAACCATTTGTCTGTAATGCTCCAAATTAAAGGTGACTAGATGTCACACAAGGTGGAACCATTTGTCTGTGATGCTCCAAATTAAATGTGACTAGATGTCACACAAGGAGGAACCATTTGTCTGTGATGCTCCAAATTAAACGTGACTAGATGTCACACAAGGTGGAACCATTTGTCTGTGATGCTCCAAATTAAAGGTGACTAGATGTCACACAAGGAGGAACCATTTGTCTGTGATGCTCCAAATTAAAGGTGACTAGATGTCACACAAGAAGAAACCATTTGTCTGTGATGCTCCAAATTAAACGTGACTAGATGTCACACAAGAAGAAACCATTTGTCTGTGATGCTCCAAATTAAAGGTGACTAGATGTCACACAAGGAGGAACCATTTGTCTGTGATGCTCCAAATTAAAGGTGACCAGATGTCACACAAGGTGGAACCATTTGTCTGTGATGCTCCAAATTAAAGGTGACTAGATGTCACACAAGGTGGAACCATTTGTCTGTGATGCTCCAAATTAAAGGTGACTAGATGTCACACAAGGAAAAACCATTTGTCTGTGATGCTCCAAATTAAAGGTGACTAGATGTCACACAAGGAGGAACCATTTGTCTGTGATGCTCCAAATTAAAGGTGACCAGATGTCACACAAGGAAAAACCATTTGTCTGTGATGCTCCAAATTAAAGGTGACTAGATGTCACACAAGGTGGAACCATTTGTCTCTTATGCTCCAAATTAAAGGTGACTAGATGTCACACAAGGAGGAACCATTTGTCTGTAATGCTCCAAATTAAAGGTGACCAGATGTCACACAACGAAAAACCATTTGTCTGTGATGCTCCAAATTAAAGGTGACTAGATGTCACACAAGGAGGAACCATTTGCCTGTGATGCTCCAAATTAAAAGTGACTAGATGTCACACAAGAAGAAACCATTTCTCTGTGATGCTCCAAATTAAAGGTGACTAGATGTCACACAAGGAGGAACCATTTGTCTGTGATGCTCCAAATTAAAGGTGACCAGATGTCACTGAAGGAAAAACCATTTGTCTGTGATGCTCCAAATTAAACTGACCAGATGTCACACGAGGAGGAACTATTTCTCTGTAATGCTCCAAATTAAAGGTGACTAGATGTCACAAAAGGAGAAAACATTTGTCTGTGATGCTCCAAATTAAAGGTGACTAGATGTCACACAAGGCATAAACAATTCTCTGTTATGCTCCAAATTAAACTCACGAGATGTCACACAAGGGGAAACCATTTGTCTGTGATGCTCCAAATTAAACTGACCAGATGTCACACGAGGAGGAACCATTTGCCTGTAATGCTCCAAATTAAAGGTGACTAGATGTCACACAAGAAAGAAACAATTCTCTGTAATGCTCCAAATTAAACTGACCAGAAGTCAGACCAGGAGAAACCATATGATTTGTCTCTAATTGTCCAAATTAAAGGTGACTAGCTATAGATGTCACACAATGTGTCACCATTTGTCGGTCATAGTCCAAATTAAACTGACCAGGTGTCGCACAAGGTGGAACCATTTGTCTGTAATGCTCCAAATTAAACTGACCAGATGTCACACAAGGAGAAACCATTTGTCTGTGATGCTCCAAATTAAAGGTGACTAGATGTCACACAAGAAAGAAACAATTCTCTGTAATGCTCCAAATTAAACTGACCAGATGTCACACAAGGAGAAACCATTAATCACTAATTCTCCAAATTAAAGGTGACTAGATGTCACACAAGGCGAAACCATTTGTCTGTAATTCTCAAAATTAAATTGACCAGATGTCACACATTAGGTGAAACCATTTGTCTGTAATGCTCCAAATTAAACTGACTAGATGTCATACAAGACCAAAACAATTGTCTGTAATGTGCCAAATTAAAAGTGACTAGACGTCGCACAAGGAGAAACCATTTCTCTGTAATGCTCCAAATTAAAATGACCATATAACAGACCAGGAGAAACCATTTGTCTCTAATTCTCCAAATTAAAGGTGACTAGCCATAGATGTCACACAGTGTGTCACCATTTGTCTGTCATAGTCCAAATTAAACTGACCAGGTGTCGCACAAGGTGGAACCATTTGTCTGTAATGCTCCAAATTAAACTGACCAGATGTCACACGAGGAGAAACCAATTGTATGTAATGCTCCAAATTAAACTGACCAAATGTCACACAAGGAGAAACCATTTGTCTCTACTTCTCCAAATTAAAGGTGACTAGATGTCACACAACACGAAACCATTTGTCTGTCATAGCTAGTCCAAATTAAACTGACCAGGTGTCGCCCAAGGAGAAACCAATTGTCTGTAATGCTCCAAATTAAACTGACCAAACATCACACCAGGAGAAACCATTTGTCACTAATTCTCCACATTAAAGGTGAATAGCTGTCACACAAGGCAAAACCGTTTGTCTGTAGTGCTCAATATTATATTGACCAAATGTCACACATTAGGTGGAACCATTTGTCTGTAATGCTCCAAATTAAACTGACTAGATGTCATACAAGACAGAAACAACTGTCTGTAATGCACCAAATCAAAAGTGACTACACATCGCACAAGGAGAAACCAATTGTCTGTAATGCTCCAAATTAAAATGACCATATGTCAGACCAGGAGAAACCATTTGTCTCTAATTCTCCAAATTAAAGGTGACAAGATGTCACACAATGTGTCATCATTTGTCTGTCAATTCCACAGCTTTGTTGCAATTGCTTTTTATTTTACAGTGCTACATGTGGTCCCATAAGGATCTGAATGACTTAGAAATGGACCAGCTTGGAAATTATGAGGTGAGCATGACTTTGATTCACTTGGTTTCATGAGGTTATGAGCAAATGTTTAAAGTAACTATAAATTTTGTATTAATGACAGGTTGGGAATTGTTTGTGTCGCAGTCTCTCCTATGCTCCTCCAAGTGGTTGCGTGACAACCACTTATAATGGCTGCATGCTTACCATATTTGTACCTGGTTCACACCTTTTCTTATGTTCTATTTTGGCATTTCCTGCTTGACATTGACTGTCACGTCTGCTAAAGTGAGTGATTTGAACACCAATGGTGTCACAAGTGCCATGAATCATCCACACGGAATCTGCATACCTGAAAGGAAAGAACAACGTTAACAAGGCACGAAAAATGTAACGAGTAAAAAGTAAATTAATGTCAATCCAATTTTTTCCCTTTTCTCACAAAAATTAAAATTCTGACAATTCCACTGCTTTTTTGAGTTGCTTTTAATTTTACAGTGCCAGCGTTCCATCAGGATCTGAATGACTTCTCACAAATGGGACCAGCTGGGAAATTATAAGGTGAGTATGTCAGACTTTGATTCACTTGGTTTCACAAGGTTATAAGCAAATGTTTAACTGTTAAAGAATAAAAATAACTGCATGCCTAATAACTGCAGTCGTGATCTCCTATGCAGCCACTACAACAACATGGAAATGCTCCTCTGAGCATTGCATGACTGCTTAAGAGACTACCATATTTTGGTTCTCACATTTTCTTATGTTCTATTTCAGCATTTCCTGCTTGACATTGATTGTGAAGTCTGCTAAATGAACATCATTGGTTTCATGAGTGTTATCTTACACACAGAATCTGCATGCCTGAAAGGAAAGAACAGTATCAACAAGGTATGTAAAGTTCCATGAGTATATAATTTTAAAGTTAATACCTATCCAGAATTTGTTTTACTGGACGATCAGTATAACTCTAACAAAAAATAAAATCTGATCAGTTGAATCAAGCATTTAAGTCATATCATCTTCCGTTCCAATTAAGTCTAAGAGAGTTTTTAATCACATACATTACTTGCAAAAAAGTTTGGACAATTTTAATTTTGGACAAAAATAGTGTGTGAAAATAAAACCGTCCAAATTTTTAAAGCATCCAAAATTTTAAGCATCTGAAATTTTTACAGTACAGTATAAAACTTTAATGTACTTTTTTGACTTTTCTTGGGTGACACTATCACATATTCAAGGCCAACATACATGATAAAGCTAGAATTCAGATTAGGCTTTGCTCAGATATCATTCTTTTTATTACTGAAAGGAAAAGTTTGTTTTCTTTTTGGAAAGACAAAAACAGATGAATTCCAATTGGCAGTTCAATGCTACTTCAATCTTCGATCCAAACCCAGTTTTCTAATAACTGCATTGCCAGTACCAGTGGTGCTGGTCCTCTTCTGCTTCATCATCAATCAACACAATTGAAAGGTCCTCTTTAATGTTACTAGCGTGTGGTTATTCTTCATCAGTTCTGTAGGTGTCGGTGACTGAGGTGATTGATCAAGACGCTCATAGTTCTTTTGATTAGCTCTTTGAGAAGAAGAAGAAGAAACCGCTTGCTGTCGTCAATTTTAAATGTAGCTTGGAGGACTATCTCAAGCCCTTTACAATTGGAGAAGGCCTATACTTTTCATCCTCAACTGTTGCATCGATACTTCCGAACTCTAGTTGAGACACTGCTTGAGACGTAAGCTTGATTTAAATTGTGTTATTTTCTCGTAGGTGTATGTGTAAAACCTTGAGGGTGCAGTAAAACTATGATTTTTACAGATTTTACTTCAGTCTAATTCATGATTTGTAGACGTAAATTTACTTTAGGCATGTTTCATCAAATTGTCCAAAATTTGTCTGAAATGAGAGAAAAAGTGTCCAAAAGTCGGAAATAAAATGTCCGAATTTTTAACGTCCAAATTTTTTTGCAAGTAATGTATTACTTTGGACTAAATTTGTTTAGCAGTGACTGTTTTATTCTGTTTTACAAGTAATGTAAAATAACTCGACCAATAACATATTCCATGTGGACTCAATTTTTTCAAAAGATTTGAAATCCTGACAATTCCATTGCTTTTTTACATTGCTTTCTATTTTACAGTCCTGGGGTTCCTTTAATTTAGGATCTGAATGACTCCTGGGAAATTATGAGGTGAGTACATGACTTTGATTTATTTGGTTTCATGAGGTTCTGGGCAAAAGTTTAATTTAATTACATAATAACAGTAACCGTTCGTTCTGCAATTAATGTCAGGGGGGCGCAGGGGTCAGGGGGAGGACTTAGCTGACACAAATTTCAGACTACCCTTTTAAATGTAGAAGAAATGTGACAATTAGGCACTATTAAGACATAAATTTCATTGTTTTCTTTTTTTGACTTTTTATTGATGACTGAAATTGAAATTTGAAAATTCCGTCGCTTTTTTAAATAATTTTTGCTTTCTATTTTACAGTCCCTCAGGCTATTAGGAAATACAAATAATTTCTCCCAATTTGAACTGCAAGAAATATATAGAGACTAGTGAGAAGAAAATGTATGTTGATATTGGGGCTTATAACTGGTTGTTACTGGTTGTTTCTGATTGGTGCCTTTATAGTTTGAAGCTCTAAAGGACCATGTGTCCAGCCAAGCATCTGTGTGCAAATCCAGCCAGGATGGAGGACAGAGGGGCTTCAACAGGATATCAACTTAAGACCTATTTAACGATTAAGATATTTTAGACTGTAACTATAGTAACAGGTGCAGTAGTTCAGTGACTAAAGCCAGATTTGAGATGAGGAAGTCTGCTTCAAGTCTGTCATTCTGTGATCATCAGACAAGGAACTTTTGCTCCATACAGCCTCCCTTCTCAGGCAGGCTCAGAGTATAGATGGGTGTGTTACTGGCAAACCTCCAAGGGAAACAAACAAAATGCTGGGGCATTCTTGCAATGAACTAGAATCCCATCGAAGGAGAAGTAGAAATGCTTATCGTTTTTTTCTGTTGTGTGTGCCTTGCAACACAAAAGAAAAGAAATGCCCATATTTGCTTTATACAGCACAGACCTGAGAGATAATTACTTGCCTTGTGTCTCACTGGGTTCCATGCAATACAAAAATGGAACAGTTATACTGTGCCTTTAACTTGTTTTGAAATTTTTAGCTACTTTGTACAAAAAAAAAAGCACTAAAAGAATCATAGGCAAAATTTTACTGTACTATTCAATTCACTCAAGCATACATTCGCCTGTTGCTCAAGGAAGTGTGTTCATGGACTTAATATGGACATGAGGTCATGTAATAATAATTTTACTGCCCCTTTTTGCCCCTGTCCTATCCCCATTATCAGGATTCCCAATCACGTTCCCATTCCCATTCATTTCCATAATTATTAAAATATAAAAAACCCTTTCAAGCACCCCATACCATGAATTATGGCATTTTCTTGAGCTCAGGTTCTAAGTATGTTTTTGAGTTTTTTGAACTAGTTCAATTAAGGTTTAAATCTTCAATGCATTAATTAATTGGGCTTACAAAGTCACTCTGCAAGTTGAAGGTCAGTTAAAGTCTGTTCCATTTTTGTAGATCAGGTGCCTAGTGGCTCACCACGACGAGCGATGTCTTTTGGTTTTTGCAGCATGATCCCAGGTAGAAATCCTGTACAGGATCCTAAAGAATTTTTGATAATCCTGTAGGATCCTAAGTATACAATGACACAGGATCCTATCCAGGATCCTGAATGCCAATAATTTAAAACATGTTTTCTAGGATCCTATTCAAGATCCTGTAAAATCTTTCAGTGTCCTGCACAAGATCTTATATAGGATCTTAGTAAAAAGATCCTATAGGATCTTAATTTAGGATTCCAAGAAGAATCCTATAGGATCCTAACAGGATCTTGTTGGGTGCCGTAGGATTTGAAAAGTAGGATCTTATCAGGATCCCACAAAGATCCTGTTGGGTCCTATTTTAAGGTCCTGTGAAATATATACCTCTACCAGGGATGAAGTGATCAAATATGAGCATTATTACTCTTCCTGGATGGGAGGTTAGTTTATTGCAGGATCTACCCACAGCATTTTTTCAGGTTTCCCTTGCAGTTTGACACTAGTATAAATAACTGGTCATTAATAAACACCGGGTAGTAGAGATATAATGTGGAGTTTAAGTTTCTTCTCCATTTAAAGTCACCGCAATCAAAAAATAAAGATCAGATGCCAAATAAGACTTGAAGTGATGACTTCAGTTCTGCAAAAGTCTTTAAACACTGAACCACCACCTTTAAGTTTGAAACGTGTAACAATGGGTAACAAAAGTCTAAGAACACTTGCTGATGATTGGTTTGTATTTAGTGTCTCCAGGCATAAAACCAAACAATATTGGCATCAAGATAAAACTTGTAAACAACTTTTCTTTGACAAGTGTCCTTAAAGGACTTCTGTCTTCCATTACGGCAGCTCTTTGATTAGGTGAAATGCAAAATAAAGTCTACAGAAAAGCTTTGATGTTACGACGTGTTGAACTTGGAACAGCTGAACTCTTCCTTACTAATGCTTGCAAAGATAACATATAACACAACAAGGTAGAAGCATTTAATATAACCTGCTAATGCATGAAGAGTTAATCAGACGTTCCAAGTACTTCTTAAGAGACACTGAGTAGATGGTCCAGTGAGAAGGCTAAGGATCGTTATGTAACAGATAATTTTGAGTCCTTCATTCTTTCAGTTTCCAGAGCCTTAGGAATTTAGTAGACCGAGCCCAGCAGGTCAAAGGAATACGATCCACAGGGCTGGGATTTTTCCCCATTTAATACCATAACAAGCATGGTGGGGTTTTTTCATCCTGTGGATGCTTGTTTCGTGTTCCTTTAAGGAATTTTTGTTTTAGTAAGCTTACTTTCTATGAACGTATGTAAATTTTTCATGAACCAGAATAAATCAACTGTACATGTGCATCCTCCTTTAACTTGTAAATAATGGTTAACTTATTTTTTATATAATTAAAGGTAGCATTTTGGGTGTGTTGTTTTTTGTCCACAACTTTCTAAGTCTTAAGTCAGTAAAGTATGATCATCCGGGTGTGTGTTAAGTCCTAAGAAAGACTTTTTGTGGTGACATTGACTGAGGTTTTGACAACCTGAGTGATGACGATGACTTCTGCTCAGTTTGTCAAAATGTCGGGTTTACCTCGGTGTAAGAACCTGACAAGATTTTCTGTTTGTTAGCTTTTGTTTTGCTGTAAGGTATTGTTTAAAATGTTTTTGTTTCCTTTGTTTACGTCATCCGTGAGTTTCACAGGTTCTTACACCGAGGTAAAGCCAAAATGTCAGTCAATGTCATCACAAACAGTCCTTCTCAGGACTTTCACCAAACATACTTTACCGACTTATGACTCCTGGGTACAAACCATTTACAGTGTCAGAAGCCTTGTTTGTAATGTCTAGTTCTTTCTCTTGACTGGGGGAATAGAAATAGCTTAAGTACACCTCCATATAAGTAGAAGGGGTTAACTATACCTCTAAGAGTACCGATTAAAGTGATGGCTGGAGGTTATTTTCCTTTGGAATTGCAAGTTTTCAGCACATTGGACTTCTTTTTAGGTGCATAACAAGGCTGTTAAGTTTTTGTCAAAAAAAACCTTAGAACTTGTCTGTAGTCATTTTTGGAGACCCTGTAACCTGCTTGAAGGCAGTTTGTCGGTGTTTTCATTGCAGAAAAACCCGTAAAACACAAAGTTCACCAGTGTCATCTTGGACGCGCGCAAAAATCGGTCTGGGGTGATTGACAAAGAGAGGGGGAGGGGTTGGGGGCTACCCTTGCCCCCTCCCCCTCGCTTTGTCACTCGCCCCAAACCTATTTTCGTGCACATCCAAGATGGTGCTGGCGATCGCGAACTCCTCATTTTGCAGGGGTTTTCCGCGATAAAAACACCCACAAACCGCCTGCAAGCAGGCTAGAGACCCAGGGGGTAAATACTCGGGGTGGGTGAAAGCCAAAAAATGGACAATGAAAGTCATCATGGGTTGGTATCAAATAAAACTGTTTTATGTTGAAGTACCCCTCCTACACACACACTCAAACACCACTCAGAAGAACTGAAGTTTGGGTAGAAGAAATTGGGAAACATTTTCACCCTGCCCTAAACACCACTCCCCACCTGGAGGGTCATCATGAAGGTGGCTCCCTATAGTTTTATGACCACATGCACGCTGATGGTGCCAGCTGTAGTAATCTGTGCGCGCTCACATAAAATCGTAGGTTTTTCCTGATATTTTATAAGTATAGCCAAAAAAAGCAAAGAAAACAGTAAATTTTCTCACGTTTCCTTTGGTGAATTTTTTTAAAATTTTGCACATTTTGAGATATTAACGCTACCTTTCACATATTATGTTTTGGAAAAATTCTGTTGGAGCAATTCAGTTTAACGATTAAAAATAAGAAATCACGTGATATCGGTGAATCCGTCTGAATGACCCCATATTCCCCCCCCCCCCCCCCCCCGCAAAATGTTAATCAAAATCATTTTCACAAAATAGGAAAGTTTAAAAAAATTTCACCGAGGGAAAATCAAAATATTTAAGAAAAACAGCGAATTAATGGCAAGTATCTGTCATTCTTTAGATGCTTTGTTGCCATGACAACGGTCTATGCCTAAGAAGCAAAAACTGGAAAATAAGGGTAATTATGTTGGCAACCTTACTGGCAAAATGCAGGAACAAAAATTGCAAGACAGCGGAACTAGGGCTTCTTTTGCAAGTCTTGCCAGTTCGTATAGTCACTTTTGTAGAAACTCTAGGGAGCCACCTTAAGCTCGACATGAAACTTTAATATGAAATTTGAAATTTTTGAATTTTTTGGGTTTTCTTTTGCTTTTAAATCAGTCCTACAATATGGGAAGAATCGAGATATTGTGTGACAAATAAACAATTTCTTTCAAAAAAAGAAGCCTTTCACACTGTTCCCAGCTTAAGATTGTCCTTGTGTCTTAATTGCAGGCTTTTCAGTTAAGGTTGATTTCCACTGTTGCGTAAATTTTGGGTGGTGTAGCAGCTGTCGTAAGGTCTTCCACGATTGGTCCACTAAACAAAAGAACAAACAAAAGAAACAAAGAACGAGGCGTAAAAACAATAGAGCTGCTACATATAGCGGTCCAATGAAAATACAAGCTTTTGAGAGGTGCTACACGTGCGTACGGGCGTAAATTTAACTGGCTTTACGTGCGTTAATAAAATTAGAGACGATGTAAACGTAAACGCAAAAAGTTGAAATTTTACTTACGCACGTAAAGCCAGTTAAATTTACGCTCGTACGCACGTAAAATTTACGCAACAGTGGAAATCAACCTTTAACCTGACTTTAAAACCGTTGAAATTAAAGGCACAAAATATCTGAAAATGTTTGCAAACGTCTAGCAATATGTCAGTGAATTCTGGAACAGCACTTAAAACAATTAATACAAATTACCTGAAATGGTGTAGTCTTTTACTCTGATCGTTTACTTCGTCTACCTCCCATTCGGTATTTCTCCCGCGCAAAGTCGCCATTTTGATTTTTATGTCGAGTGGAATCTGGGAAGAGGGACGAGGAATTGCTCTCCAGTCCCCCGTCCCGCAAAGTTGGGGAGGGGGAGCTGGAAATTGAGATATTTGTTTTGCCTGAAAGTCTGGAATAGGGCATACATTTTGGCCTGAAAAGGGGAAACATTTTAAAGGTCAGGTCTCAAATGGCCCTGGCAAAGGGAAAATTACAAATGATTTTGTCGTAAAGCATTTTAAAATGAAAAGAAGGTGAGTATCTCGTAACTCCCTCACAAGGGAAAAGTCACCACCACTCTCCTACCTTCTCATCCCCCCACCCCGGCTTGGTCCAACAAAATGTCATTAAGTGCACGCACAGAATATAAACTTGATCCCAAAAAAAAATCAAGACATGGACCTAAAGCAAAAGCGCTGATTGAAAAGAATAAAGCCTTGAAAATTATCTCATTTTTTAATGACCTTCTTATTGTTATTTTCCTCCAAAAAGAAAGAAAACTTGGCCTGTCAGGTGGGAAAGAAAACTTTTAATTTTGTTTTGCCAAAAAATATCCACACCCTCTCCCGCCCCCCACCGTTAAAGAGTATTTAGGTTTGAACCTTGGATAATGGACATTTTGACAAATAACAGCTACTTAGTGTTCCTTAAGCCGTATACATACGGTACACTCTATTGAAAAAACGTTGTCACACGAAAAGTATAAACCCTTAACGATGAGACCTAATGGATTTATGGGTAGGTGTATAAATTTGCATATTCAAAATAAAAGACTGTTCTCTTGCCACTGCTGTTGATTGCCGGCGAGTTGCACGTGGGAATGGAAGCAGTGCAAGCCTTTGATCTGAAAGTGGCCAAATTGACTGAATAAGGGCCAATTTGAGCGCTATACAGAAAAGTGCAGTGCAAAATTTGCAAAAAAGTTTGCATCCGTTCACGAACTAAAACAATTTTTTGCTTGAAAACTATTCAGAAATAAGGAAATACCATGTTGATCCAGTACTGTATGGAAACAATCACTCACTGATTATCATGCAAATGCAGTTATTGAACGAACACTTCCCAGAAAGTTCTTGGGTCTCACATTTTATGGTTTATAGTTGTCCTACGACGTTTTTTCAATCGAGAATATACAACCTGTCAATGAAGCCAGTCTAGTACCCAGGCATTCTCCTCCCACTCACTCGACTCGACTTGGTGAAAAATGTCGTGAAATGTCGCACCAAGTCGTGTGAGCGAGAAGAGAATGCCTGAGTAATAGGCTGCAATGAAGCGAAAAAAAAAAACGTGCTGGGCCGAGGTTTGACCTAAATGGGAATGAACGTTGGTAAAGTCACAACTGTCCTAAATGTTCGGACAGACTGGTCCAATTACACAGGAAAACCAATATGAGAAACTAGCATTTACACGTATAACTCCCATATAAAAGTGACAAGGACCCATGCTCGTTGTAATTTTTAAGGGCCAAAAATTCATGGTTTGGTCAGTATTGCTCGGGATGTTTAAAAGTACTCCCTTAGTGGGATTTACAGACCTGAAGAGGTTTCTTCGCTCTATACCTAATGGGCAGGGGGGAAATGTCATTCTATTATATGAAAGGGTTGCAAAATCAGCAGGCGATTCAATCTGCAGAATGCATTCCCTTCTAGACTTGCTCCAAGTCCCTCGCTCTGATTATGGAAGGCGCAGGCATGGTCCACGAATGTGAATCGAAATGAAAGAAGTCACTTGCATCGGCTATACTTGACTGATTTGCATAGCGCCCGACACACGCAATATTCAGCACACTTCGAGAAAATTATTGCATGCTTTACACGAACGTACGTGTTCATCACTTATCTCTGCATGGTAATCATTGTTACCTTCATTTATAAGAAAAATACGAGCAACTTGGAGCAAGTCTAGCTCCCCTCAAGTAAGCTACCAATGAATCTGATTGGCTGTTTTCACGCGTGTGCAAATTCTTCGTTTGTTATGTCACAAAGGAAAGTGTTCAGTCACAAAACAAAAATCCGTCGCTTTAGACGTGTTTTTGCGAACAGAGAAAAGTCTGCTGAATAAACTTGGATAGGAAACACTTTGAGCTCTTTTAAAGAACAGAGAAAGAAGAAAAAGGAACTTAAAAGGTACCTTGATCCTTCTTGTTTGAATAGAATTTACATTGGACAAAATGGTTGAGAGATGAATAAAACAAACTTCAGTAAGTCTTTTAGCAAACGATAACTATCTTTGTTTATAACAATGCCTTGAGAAGCATGGTAGATTTTCTTCAATGATTACTCGTTGAAAAACAAATCCTTTATCAACCATGCAACCTGCGCAGTGTTCAATCTAGAAATTAGTCAAAGTGGGTCAAATGTCGCACATGTCATTTTAAATTGGGTCATTTTAAAAATAGTCTGGGTCAAACTATGTTATACAAAAAAAAGAACAAATTTGGAAAACTGACATCATCACAACCATTACCTAAGAATACATTACTAATTCTTTATGTTTTTCACAGTTTTATTCCTTTATTGCAGTGAAAAGTCGGATTACATGAACCTATGGTACTGCTGCAGGTGGTACACTTGTATGGATTGACCCAACTATAAAGCTGAAACGTATTTTTAAAAAAATGCCAGACCAATTTGGTATAAAAAATGATGAAAGACAATTAAGCTTAATTCGTTCATTTCATGCTTCCTTATCACCAGTATTAAACTATTATAAGCTTAACTTCAAATCATGTTTTGGCAGTTGGCTCGTGAAGTTGACTTGTAGTGATCAATTGAACTCTCTTCCGATCTTTCACCATCCTTCTCCGGTCCTTCTTCATTGTTCTCAGGAGATTCAACGGCCGTTCTCTTTTCGATAAAAATGTTAACTTTTGTTGTCATTTCATGCTAATTTTACAAAGAAAAACAACCCAACCGGCAACTGCGAAAAACATCGATGGCCGAGGCAACGCTTGCACGTCGAAATGTGCGGACTCTAGTCTCTCTCGGAATTGTGTGGAATGCCTGACACAAAAAGTACTCCTAAGCGTGCGTTTTTACTTTTATTTATTGCCGAATGCCCGCTTCTCTAAGTACTGCTATGTGAGGTAACTTGTTTTCTTTCTCTTTTTTTGCGTCAGTATGACCCCATGTTAACTTCATTTTGCGTCAGGATATAATTTACCGCGTCAATGACGCAAAGACGCGGCCTAGATTGAACACTGCCTGCGTACAACAATAACTAGTTGTTAGTTGTTTAAGGGCGCTTGCACGATTTTTCAAGTCTTCCTGTTCTAAAAGAGAAGGTTTTTGATGGTATTCACAGGTCATGAAAGTAAGATGATATGAAAGACAAGTCCTTTATTGCATGCCGTTATGATTAACAGTATCGTTGTCAAGTCTGGAACCAAACAAACCAGGGGCTGCATTCACAAAGCCCTCCTAAGACAAGACATGTCATGCGACTACTAGAAAACAAAAGCCTGTTGTTAAGAAACTGAATGTAAAGCTTAGGATTCATCTTGACTTATGTACCAGTCAAATTGAGGCTTCAACATCTTCTCCCCCCCCCCGGGCAACCCCCCCAGGCATTTGAACTTTTGAAGATTGGTTTGTTCAAATTCCCTCCCCTCGGGGCAGAAAAGCCATTCAAATACCCCACCAATTAATGCTGAATTGCCTCTCCTCAAAGGCAAATTTCTTCTTTAATCATAGAATATGCGCACTATAAGTGAAATATTACTATTATTAACACTGTTCACACTTTTCAGAGAGAGATCTGCCGTTGTGACACCTTCAAACTTCTTTCAAAGATTCTTTTGAAATAGTTATTTGCAAACAAAGGCAAAATTCTATCTTATAAGTCCATCAAACCCTGCAAAAACCGAAAAAATTCACGGGCATATTACACTAGAACAAGAGATAAATCCGGGTCAAACTCCCCAGGCAACGTTCAAATTCCCCCCTCCCCAGGCATGATGCACAGTCAAATGTCCGGGGTATGCCTTGGGGGGGGGGGGGGCATGTTGAAGCTTCAATTTGACCGGTGCATTAGGACAGCTTTGTGAATCCTGTTCCAGCTCTAGTGCACCCAAACATGAACAAGAGCATAAGAAAATTGCTGATATTGTGTAGTTCCAGTAGAAATCCATACCTACCGCGTGGAAGGTCATTGGAAACTCCTAGGGGAAGGTTGTGTGTTTCAGGCGTTCAGATAGTGGAGCGCAAGCAAAGGAGCAGGACAGACGTGAGCGGAAGGGAGAAGAGGGGAGACTGGATTCGCCCTCTTCCACAGTCTCCCCTCATCTTTTCGTGCTCTTTCGCTTGCTATATTTTTGGCTTGTGCTCCACTATCTGAAAACTCCCTGTCGACTTCCCCCCAAACAATTCTATTTGAATTAGCACACTTAATCTTAAATGCATGCAAAAAATCATGATGGGTCACCGGGCAAAATTTCAAGATTAAAAAACAAAATGTTTCGTGCATGTTTTATTTCTGGTTTGCGCGATTTTATGCTGCATTTTCACTTCCTGTATTTTGCACACACACCTTTTGATAGAAATGTGGATTCACTCAGCAGATGTGTGCATTCAAGCCATGTCGTGTTTGGGGTATGTGCGCACATGTGGCTAAAAACCCTCTCGAGCCTCCTTAAGGGCGCACTGTTTTGGAATATAAGTGTTGTGCCTAGTCCACTGTAAACGCAACTTCGGAAAACTGACCATAAGCAACGTTGGTTTCACTCTGGAGTGCCGGTTACCAAACCTGAATGTCACCCCAGAATGCACAACACTGGACCGGCCATACCCCCCCACACCATGAAGGGGGGCCAGTTATGTGAGCAATAAAGTCATATCTCCTATTCTCTTGTAAAGCGAACGGAGGTTCAAATACAATCTCAAACCCTTGGTAATCTCCAATTTCACTCTGTACGATCTTGGACAAGAAGTTCCCCACATTTGTTGCTTTTGAGACCAAAATACTTCATCAAGTCGACACACTCTTTCTTAGTAACTATGTCGCGATCGAGGACAACACTTGCAAACTCTTTTTGTTCCATCAATGGAAAACGAATTCCGTTCATGATCCGTTCTCCAAGGATCCTTCTTTTCACGGAACCTTCTGCAACGAGGCCCTGCTTTTCCCATTCTTTTTCAGCCCAGCAATTAACAGCTTTGAATAACTCCACTTCTTTGATATTCAACGAGTCGTTCTCAACTAATTCCTGCAGCACTGTCCTCTCGATTGTCGCGAAAACATCCGATTTCACAGCTTTCTCTGTCTCTTTCTCGATCCCTTTCCAGCAGTGTTCCAACAGACCTTTCTCTTCATATTTCTGTGCATCTGGCAAGATGTGAAACGCGTTTGAAGCGTCCGAGTTCTTTTGGAGGTAAGAGGAGCATTTGCCGGCTAGAGAAGGCAACATGTATTTCTTCGCCAAATACATCATCTGCATTACATTCTCCGGGTTCAAGTTTGCTTCATCACAGTAGATGAAACGAAAAAACTCCAACATACTCTCGTACTCGCAGTCAGAGATCTCGACGGAATCGTTCGTCTCCGCCAGTTCACCGTAAAGCATGGCAAAAAACACTCGACTAGCCAACACGAGCTTGTGAGCTGGAATCTTCTTGCTTTGGCTTCCGTCTTGGAAGTCTCGGACGACGAACTTGGCATCGCTCAAGAGTTCTTGATTGAAAATGGACTTGCATCTTTCTCTGATATTTCTGGTGGCTCTTAATTGCCACAAATCAGTTTTAACTACACCCAGAGACATCATTGTCACGATAATAGACAGCTATACAGTAAATTTTTCGACCTTTGCTTTGCCTGATTTTTTGCTTGCTTTGTTGTTTTGGCTCCATTCTCGTCCCGAGAGGGTAGATACTTCATATATAATACAGTTATAGTGTACTGGATACATTATAGCGTACCGGATACATTATAGTGTACCGGGGCATAATACTGTACTCCACCAAATTACTTACTTTAATTACTTTACTTGCTTGGCTTACTTGAATTGCCTGGCTTACTTCAGCTGCTTCGCTTACTTGAGTTGCTTGGCCTGCTTGAGTTGCTTGGCTTACTTGAGTTGCTTGTCCTACTTGAGTTGCTTGGCCTGCTTGAGTTTCTTGGCTTACTTGAGCTGCTTGGCCTGGTTGAGTTGCTTGCCCCACTTGAGTTGGTTGGCCTGCTTGAGTTGCTTGGCTTACTTGAGTTGCTTTCCCTACTTGAGTTGCTTGGCCTGCTTGAGTTGCTTGGCTTACTTGAGGTGCTTGGCTTACTTGAGTTGCTTGTCCTACTTGAGTTGCTTGGCTTCCTTGAGTTACTTGGCTTACTTGAGCTGCTTGGCTTACTTGAGTTGCTTGGCTTACTTGAGTTGCTTGGCGTGCTTGAGTTGCTTGCCCTACTTGAGTTGCTTGGCTTGCTTGGGTTGCTTGGCTTCCTTGAGTTGCTTGGCTTACTTGAGTTGCTTGGCTTACTTGTGTTGCTTGGCTTACTTGAGTTGCTTGGCTTGCTTGAGTTGCTTGGCTTACTTGAGGTGCTTGCCTCACTTGAGTTGCTTGGCGTACTTGAGTTGCTTGGCCTGCTTGAGGTGCTTGGCTTACTTGAGGTGCTTGGCTTACTTGAGCTGCTTGGCTTACTTGAGTTGCTTTTCCTACTTGAGTTGCTTGGCTTACTTGAATTGCTTGGCTTACTTGAGTTGCTTGGCCTGCTTGAGTTGCTTGGCTTACTTGAGTTGTTTGGCTTACTTGTGTTGCTTGGCTTACTTGAGTTGCTTGGCCTGCTTGAGTTGCTTGGCTTACTTGAGGTGCTTGGCTTACTTGAGTTGCTTTTCCTACTTGAGTTGCTTGGCCTGCTTGAGTTGCTTGGCTTACTTGAGCTGCTTGGCTTACTTGAGTTGCTTGGCCTGCTTGAGTTGCTTGGCTTACTTGCGTTGCTTGGCCTGCTTGAGTTGCTTGGCTTACTTGAGTTGCTTGGCTTACTTGAGTTGCTTGGCTTACTTGAGTTGCTTGGCTTACTTGTGTTGCTTGGCTTACTTGACTTGCTTGCCCTGCTTGAGTTGCTTGGCTTACTTGAGGTGCTTGCCTCAGTTGAGTTTCTTGGCCTGCTTGAGTTGCTTGGCTTACTTGAGGTGCTTCCCTCACTTGAGTTGCTTGGCCTGCTTGAATTGCTTGGGGTACTTGAGTTGCTTGGCCTGCTTGAGTTGCTTGGCTTACTTGAGTTGCTTGGCCCGCTTGAGTTGCTTAGTTTACTTGAGCTGCTTGGCGTGCTTGAGTTGCTTGGGCTGCTTGAGTTGCTTGGCCTGCTTGAGTTGCTTGGCTTACTTGAGTTGCTTGGCTTACTTGTGTTGCTTGGCTTACATGAGTTGCTTGGCCTGCTTGAGTTGCTTGGCTTACTTGAGGTGCTTGCCTCACTTGAGTTGCTTGGCGTACTTGGCGTACTTGGCGTACTTTGCCCGATATCGAGACTTCTCTTCTCACATGGGACTTCTAATGCGAGGCCAATCAAGAATAAATTGGATATTGTTATTCAGCAAGAATTATCAGATTCCAAAGGCAGGTTGTTATCCCTAAACGTCAAAATCAAGGACAAAAATTACCGTCTTATAAACGTTTATGGTCCAAATAAGGACACAGAGGCAATTTGTTTTTATCAAAATTTGTCGTCAACTTTACGACTGATGGAGCTAGACGGGGACAATAATGTTATTATAGGTGGAGATTTCAATTGTCCCTTAGATCCTACCATGGACAAAAAGGGAGGGATTTTAATCCCACGACAGCATGTGATTAATTCAATTGAAAATAAAATGAGTTTAGTCTCCACGACATTTGGCGCAATACTCGTAGCTTTACGTGGAGCAAAATGTCTCCATTTATTTTTTGCAGACTCGATTACTGGCTGATCTCAGATAATTTGCACGATTTAGTTTCAAAAGTTGACATTCTAGCTTCAATTAAAACTGATCACTCTTCGATAGCATTAGAGCCCGAGGATATTCAAGAGGGCTACTGAGGACCAGGAGTTTGAAGGTTAAATACTTCTCTACTGACCTGACCAGACCAGACTATGTGGACATGATAAACAACGAATCGCCAATTTGGTTAGAGGAAGCCAACGACTTGTCAAGGCCCTTAACAGGTAAATTGATGACTGACTCGTTTAATGAAGCCTTTGATAAAAAAGAAATGTCTTCTTCACAAAAGCAAGCTATCATCACACTTATTGAAAAGAAAGGAAAGGACAGAAACTATTTAGAAAATTGGAGACCTATATCGTTAATAAATGTGGATGCCAAGATTGCTTCCAATGTAATTGCGGCGAGAATTATTAAGGTCCTTCCTGAAATTATTCACGCCAATCAGTCGGGATATGTGAAAGGAAGATTCATAGGTGAAGCTGCGAGATCAATTTTAGATGTTATGGATTTCACAAAAAAAGAACACATACCTGGTATATTACTCTTTATTGATTTTGAAAAGACCTTCGACAGTGTTGACTGGAATTTTATGTTAAAATGTCTAGATGTGTTCGGCTTCGGACCAAATCTTATCGGATGGGTAGAGACATTCTATAGAAACATATCCGGTTGTGTGTTGAACAACGGGACCTGTACACCGTATTTTGAATTACAAAGAGGAGGTAGACAAGGGGATCCGTTGTCGCCGTATTTATTTATTATCGCAGCTGAGATTCTAGCAATTGCCATCCGGAGCAAACCTAATATTCAAGGCCTCAAAATAGGACAAGATGAATTTAATTTAGTGCAGTATGCCGATGGCCTCACTATGTTTGTGCCCGATCTTGAGTGTGCCCAACGGGTTTTTTGTTTACTTGATCAATTTGAATCCTGCTCTGGCTTGAAGGTCAACTATTCCAAAACTGAAGCCATGTGGATTGGTTCGTCTAGACAAAATACAGAGACACCTCTTGGTTTAAAATGATATGGTGCAACAGCGTTAAGACCCTCGGGATTGTCTTTACGTATAATGAGGTGGATTTGCTGCAGAAAAATTTTTATGATAAATTGAAAGATATCCGAATGCAGACAAGGTTATGGAGTTGCCGGGGTCTCTCACTGTATGGCAGTCACGATTATCGAATCACTTCTGATTCCAAAAATGTTGTATGTGTTTTCAATTCTGCCAGCCTCTGAGGATTTCATCAAACAACTCAATTCCATCATTTTTAATTTTCTATGGAAAGGGCCGGATAAAATAGCTCGACTAACTACAATAAACGATTTGAAACACGGTGGTCTTGATTTAATAGATATCGAAACCTCAATTAAAGCATCACGACTCGTCTGGATTGGCAGACTTTTCTCGGAAGGCTCGTTGCCTTGGAAGGGTTATATTAACCACATACTTGAAGATTTTGGGGGTAAATGTTTATTCACATGCAATTATGACGTTAAAGATTACAAAACCTATTCTAAATTTTACAATGAGCTTCTTCAGTGGTGGGCTGATTTTAGGGCCTCCTTTTCAACAAAGCCTCCCGAGTCCGAAAGTATAATCTGGAATAATAAAAACATTAAAATAGATGGTAAACCATTATATTATCCGAACTATGTAAAAGCTGTAATTTTATTTTGCCATCATTTACAATTCGACTCGTGCATTTGACTCCTGCAGAGGGATAGACGAGTCAAATACACTACTCGATTTTCTACTTGCAATCTTGATTGGGATACAATCTATCTGATTCCGCACCTTGTCACCCTAGACACCAAAACAAGAACTTTTCAATATAAAGTACTTAAAGAGCCAGTGTCACCCAAAGTGCTTTGCGCGGTTGTGTTTTTGTTTTGAAGTTTGGCTGGCGCGTTTGCCGGACGTTTCGCAAATTATACCCTGCCGCACTAGCCTTTCAGCAAGCTGATATTTACAGTAGTAGCCTCTGAAAATAGTAATATCTTCATCGCTAGATGTTACCGGAGAAAATGACAACTCTAGATCTGACTTTGTAGTCAACGCGTATGGAGCTTTTAAAACAACCGATCGATTGATCGATCGATCGATCGATCTCGATGGACGTAAAACCATGCAGAGTAGCCACTTCCACTCGATATAAAAATAATAAGACAAAAACAAGTAGCAAGAATATTGACGTCTTCATCGCTAGATGTCACTGGAGAAAACTACTCAAGATCTGACTTTGCATTCAATGCGTATACATGGATCTATTACAGTCCGATCGATTGATTGCGCGATCGATCGCATCGACCGATGTCGATGGACGCAAAACCAGAATAGCCACTCACACTTTTTGTAAAAATAGAACATAAACAGACAATGAGCACAAGGAATAATTAAGAAAACAGCACAAGCTCATTACCAAAAGCATTATTTTGGAGCAAGCCCGTAGCTACTGTTATTTTGTGGTAAATCAACGTTCCTTCTGTTTTTATTCGGCAACGAATGTAGCACTGTTTAGGCAAACACAGTGTCAGTACTATTGCTGAAACCCGTAGATGTTTTTCTTTCCCTCCGCTACTGATACACGGACTCCTTCAGCCGTACAACTTTGGCAGAGCCCGGAAGACTCGGCCTTCGCCTCAACTTTCCTGAACCCTACGAGGCATCCCATTTAAAGATCTCCTTCTCCACCGCGAAAACACTTCAGGATTCGGAAATATACAACGAAATCGATACGGCGACTCTTAAATGTGAAGTCAAAATTCACACTAGTGCTTTCGGATGGCTAACGGCAGCGATGGAAGAAGATACAGATCAGACTTCACGACAATCAAGAAAATGGCGTATTTTTCATATATGAAAAATGTACCTCGGCGCGCAAAGCAAATTGGGTGACACTGGCTCTTTAATCGAATAATCTTTACTAACAAAACACTATACAAAATGAGGTTAGTCGACTCACCTCTTTGCACCTTTTGTAAAATTTCAGATGAATCCCTCGAGCATCTATTATGTAGTTGTGAATTTACTATAGCTTTCTGGAAGTCTGTTGTTCTTTGGGTTAAGTCTTTACACATTGACATTGACTCTCTAAACGATTGCGACATCATTTTTGGTCTTATACAAAAGAGGCCTCACTGGCTGCTTTTAAATCATATAATCATTGCTGGCAAACAGATTATCTATCAAAACCGTCTGAAAAACTATGTACCATTACTGTCTCATCTTATAGCTAAATTAAGGTATACAGAATCTATTGAACGAGCAATAGCTAAAAAGAACAACAGACTTAACATACACGAAGGGAAGTGGAAGCCTTTGCTTAATATTTAATGTATCAAAAAGATACTGTACCGCTGGAAAAATTTAAATTTAATTCATTATTAAATTAATTTTATTTTATTTCATTTTTTATTTATTTATTTATTTTTTCGTTTTAGTGTGTATAGGCCGTTTATCTTTATCTATGACAGTGATGTAATGCAATGTATGTAGTGTAACGTATGCAATGTAGTCAGTAATCTCAGTCGATGTGTGTATGTAAAGATGTTAAAATGATAAAAAAAAAAATAAAAAAAAAAAAGAAATGCGCACCTGCAAAAAAAAAAATTATAAATAAAAAAATAAAAAAAATAAAAAAAATTCATTTACAATTCGATAAAGGTAATCGACAATCTTATCACAACACAATAGGTGTTGGTCTGAGAAAGACAAATTTTTTAGTCTGCCAGAGGAACGAAGTGCGATTCCTACCCACCTAAAGGCTTTGTATTCGATAGAAAAAGAATCAATGCAGGAGGGTTAGAATTTTTCTGTGGAGAAAAATCTTTAACCCAGTAACAAGTAAAAGTAAGCAGTTTTATCACTTGCTAGTGTCCGAAAAAGCAAAACCTTCGAGGGGCTTCAAAAAACTGAAACAGGACTTTGACCTTGATAATTTAAGCGTTGCAAGTGCCTTTCTTAATATAAAGTCGCTTTCATCTGAAACTTTTATTAGAAGTTTTCAATTTAAAATTTTAGGCGACATTACCTTTACAAACTATCGTTTAGCTAAGATAGGTTATGTTTCGACTGATCTTTGTCCTTTTTGTGAGGCTGGGTCAGAAACAGTCCATCACCTATTTTATGAATGTTCTTTTTCAAACCTCTTTTGGAAACATTTTGAAAATTTCTGGTATACACTCTCTGGTCAACGTGAGGATTTCACTTTAAAAGATGTTTTGGTAGACAGATTAGATGAGGAGTGTGATTTACTAAATTATCTTTTTATTCTTGAAAAACTTCATATTTGGACATACCGTAAACGTAGTGTGACCCCAAATGTCTTTATAGGTGGAATGGTTGATGTGAAATACAGAACAGAAATGTACATAGCTGCAAAGAACAATAGGAGAGGAAAATTTCAGCCTAAATGGCAACTGTATATTAATGCTAGAGAGCTTGTTGGGTAAATGCACCTATCACAAGTAATATAAGTTGCATATGAAGGTGTTATTGGAAACGAATCAGATATTTATTATTATTATTATAATCATTGATTGTACTGTACTGTAAATAGATCTGGAAATAAAATGTGGAAAAAAAAGAGACTTCTCTAAGGACTTGTGAGCACAAATGCAATAGATAACCAGCCCTTGAAAATCAGGAGGAGCTTGAAATGTTGAAAATGGAATATGATTCTATTGACTAACAGTTAGCAAAAGGTTGATTAATCCGATCAAAAGCCACTTGGTATGAGAAGGGAGAAAAAAATCAATCAGTACTTTTTAAATCTTGAGGCGCATAAGAAGGTTAAAAGCTCTGTTCGAAAAGTTTTTAACAATGAAGGATCACAGATGTGAGAAAATCCTGCAGGAGAATCAAACTTTTATTCTATTCTCCGTAAACGCGATCCCCTCAGTCCATCCGACGATATGTTGAAACTCGTTTTTAAATAATTCTGAAATACCGAAACTCTTATATGATGACGCTCGAATTTGTCATGGGAAATTAACAGTTGACGAGTGCTACAAGAATCTTCAGTTAATTGAAAATAATAAGTCACCAGGTAATGAAGGATTAAAGGTAGAATTTTACAGCGGAGCTTTTTGGCACATTTTAGGAAATCTAATGGTCGACAGCTTAAACTTATCTTATGACTATGGTGAGTTATCAACCTCTCAGAAGGAAGCAATCATTACCTTAATTGATTTCGACGTTAAAACAATTAAGCTCGAAAGCTATTGCTAAGAGATTAGAAAAAGACTTACCAAATATTATACACTACAATCAATGTGCATATGTCAAGGATAGAACCATTTTTGATGCAATTAGAACGATCGAGGATGTCATGGAATTTTCAAAAAGGTACAATATGGAAAGAAGAATGATTTGTGTTGATTTCAAAAAGCCTTTGACACTGTAAGTAGGGATATTTTATTTCGTACTTTACCTGCCTTTGGTTTTGGACCTTCTACTTCGCCCTTTGTAGATGATGAAGAGACCAAATTAAGTCTTTACGCAGATGATCTGGCTGGTTTTTTGAAAAACGACCTCTCTCTAGCAAACTTTCTCAGGCTTATAGAAGATTATGGAACTTGTTCTGGCCTTAAGATTAATCACGAAAAAGTAGAAATAATGCTGTTAGGTGATCGCGCCTATATTTTACAAGAAGACAATGCCGCTTTAGACAACATGAAAATTTTAAAAAATCCGTAAAAAATCTTGAGAGTACACTTTCTCGGATTATTGAAAACGGACAAGAAACGACAACAACGATTCAACGAACAGCCATGTTTAATCCTCTAGAGTGCTACCAGTGCGCTAGCCTGCGAACGCAGACGTATTTCCGGCCGTCGCTTGTCTCCGCCGAAAAATAACGCAATTCCGGCGGAGACAAGCGACGGCCGGAAATACGTCTGCGTTCGCAGGCTACCAGTGCGCATGCCTAAATACAAAACTACGAACGCGTGACACGTGAAGGGTCAAAGTTCGATAACGCAACATCTCCCTTTTTTGAAGTTGAGAAACAACATGCAACTCTAGTGTGAAATTTATAATCTGATACCATGTGATCAGTGTCCACTAAACTAAATAAAAACAACATTCAAGCATGAGTTCAAATGTCCAAATGTCTCTGTAACTAAAGTTCAATGTTCAACAAAGTCCAAGGCTCTCTTTTAACTTGAGAGAGGGTCTAACAAGTCTCTTCGGTCTGGATGAAAGACAAGGTGATGGGAGTGGCTTCAGAGGAGTCAATGCCTTGTCCTGGGGCTGTTGCTTCGTAACACTAGGTGACATTGACTTGTCTGAAACACGGGGCGACACTGACTTGTTGATAGGGATTGGGTTGACATGAGATCGGTTTCTTCTCACTGTGCCTTTCTCTGTCTCAATCATGTAGGATCTGAGTGTTTCTGCTGCCCTGGTTACTGTACCAGTGGTTTCCATATCTTTAATGTGCACAGGATTACCGGGTAGGAGTGCTTTCAAGGGAGCAGCATTGTGCCGATGATTGAAATTCAGCCTTTGCTTTTCCTTGCTTTCTGCTTCTCTTTCGCGTAGCTTTTCTATATCTGGCCAACTCGGATTAAGAACAGTGTGGAAGGTTGGGATGGTATTTCTGAGTTTCCGTCCCATAAGTAGTTCTGAAGGTGAATAACCGCAAGCCAGTGGGGTAGATCTGTACGCCAACAGTCCCTTGGTTGGATCTTTTTCTTTCTTAAGCAGTGACTTGGTGGTTTCTACAGCGCGCTCCGCTTCACCGTTAGACTGTGGGAAACGGGGGCTACTCGTTGTATGCCTGAAACCCCATTCTTTTGCAAAATGAGTGAATTCGGCTGATGCATACTGTGGGCCATTGTCACTTCTTAGTTCTTCTGGGATTCCATGTCTTGCAAAGATTGCTTTCAGGGCTCTAATGACTTCATGGGATTTGGTGGTCTTTTGCATGGCAGCTACCTCAATATAGCGTGAGAAATAGTCCACTACTATCAGATAATTCAGGTTATCGAGCTCGAAGAGGTCGGTGCCGATCATCTGCCAAGGACGTTCAGGAAAGGGTGTTAGCATGAGTGGCTCAGCTCGCTGCTGTCGGTACTTGGCACAAACTTTGCAATTTTCAACCATGTCGTGAACTTCGCGGCTGAGACCAGGCCACCAAACAGACGTCTTCGCACGTTCTCTGCACTTCACTATTCCCTGGTGCCCTTCGTGTATCTTGTCCAAAACTTGCAGTTTCATGGCTGAGGCACTACGATTCTTGATGACTTCAGCAGTATTCCATACACTACGGTGAGCTCTCCTCGGACTGACCAATAAGGCTTAAGTGCATCGTTGAGGTGAAATTTGTCTGGCCAGCCTTCCATGCAGTAATTCTTTACCTGTCGACAGACGGGGTCTTCATCTTGGGCTTCTTTGATTTCCATCAACTTCACATCCGATACTGGTAGAGAGTCCAGTACGCTGTCAACATAAATGTTCATTTCTTCTTCAGGAACGGTAGCCATTTTGTTGGAGTTTTCTGCTTGCATTCTTGATAATGCATCTGCGATGTACATTTCCTTTCCGGGTACATGGCTCACCTCTTTAAAGTGAAAACGCATGAGGCGCATTCTTAGCCGCTTAGCCGACTTCATCCAAGGTACGCGTGGTGAGAAGAGGAACTAGGGGCTTATGGTCTGTTTCAGCAATAATAGACTTCCCCACTATGTAGTCGCTGAACCGCTCACATGCCCAGGTTAGGGCTAAGGCCTCTTTCTCTATTTGCGCATATCTGCATTCCACAGGGGTGAGTGCTCTGGATATGAACATAACAGGTCTCCAAGTCTGGTCTTCTTGCTTCTGTAGCAGTACTGCTCCCAATCCAAATGAAGAAGCATCTGCTGAGATTTTGGTCTCTTTGTTAGGATCGTAGAGAGCAAGAACTGGCGCAGCTGTCAACATAGATTTGATTTCTTCAAATGCTTTTTGTTGGGGTGGTCCCCAGACCCACTGATGGTCCTTCTGCATAAGATCTCGGATGGGTTTCGTCTTATCGGCTAAATACTCTGCGAACTTGCCCAGTTGGTTGACCATCCCTAAGAATACACGGACTTCGTGGACATTCTTGGGTGCTGGTAGGTTCACCACTGCTGCAACTTCCTCTGGATCCACCTCAATGCCATTTGCGCTAACAACATTACCCAGGAACGTGATCTTAGGCACTCTGAAGGTACACTTGTCGATGTTTAGTGTAACACCAGCATTGGTTAGCCGCTCTAACACTTTCTCTAATCTGTCATCGTGTAGCTCTCGGGTGGGGGCATGAACTAGGACATCGTCAATGTTGCATTCAACTCCTTCCCCCTGAGTCCCTCGAGTATTCTACTCATGCATTTCTGAAACTTTTCTGAACCTGAGCTTATTCCATAGGGCAGCACGTTAAAGCAGTACCGACCCCAAGGTGTGATGAAGGTTGTGAGTGGTCTTGAGCTTTCGGACAATTTTATTTGCCAAAATCCAGAATTTGCATCCAGCTTTGTGAAGTACTTTGCACCTGCGAGCTTTCCCAGGGTGAGGTCTACAGATGGCAGAGGATGATTCTCGCGTTGAACGCACTCATTGAGCTTAGGTAAGTCCCCACATACTCTGACTTTACCATTTGGCTTGGGGGTCACAACCATTGGGGCGCACCAATCAGTTGGGTGGTCCACTGGCGATATCACTCCACTCTGAATCATTCTTGTAATTTCATTCTTGGTTTCTTCATACAGTGGCATGGGGACTTTTCTTGGAACTGTTAGTGCGAAGGGTTTTGTCTCATCTTTTAACTTGATGGTGTACTCTTCTTTCATCATTCCAAGTCCTGTGAACAGCTTTGGGTAGTCATGCATCACTTTTGCTTTGTAGTCATCACTAGTCAGTTCACACAACCTTGATATGAGGTTTAGTTTTACTGCAGCAGATCTACCAAGGAGTGGTCGTGCTAAGCTTTCCACAGCATAAACGGTTTGTTTTACAGAGTTTAGGTTGTAGGTAAGAGTAACTGTGAACTTTCCCTTACAGTTCATCTTGTAATTGCAAGGACCCAGAAGTACTTTATCAGAAGGCTGTAACTGCATCTGAAGATCAAGGTTAAGGAAGGTATTGTAAGGGACTACAGTCACATCTGCACCACTGTCAAGCTTGAAGTCTACTGGATTCTTGTCCACAAGAACGGTTGCCATCCATGGTGACTTTGCAGCGTTGCTTTGGACTTCACTAAGATTCACGATTTCTCCCAGGAAGAAGGATTCTTCTTCTTCAGCAACTTCAAATAATTTTCCTGGTTTCGAACTTTTACAAGCCTGCGCCCAATGACCAATTTTGGAGCACTTCTTACACTTGGAGAGGCGTGCTGGGCATGTTTTCTTCGGGTGAAAATTTCCAAGACACCTTTGACACTTTTGATCGGAAGGATTTTTTTCTTTGGAGTTTTCAGAAGGTTTCTCTTTAGACTTGTCTTGGGAATTGTCTTTGGAGTTTCCTTTCTTTCTCCGTGATTTTCCTTTAGCGATACCATCAACCTGCGCCGGTGTACTCTTGAATCCGCCGTCAAGAATGTTTTGTTGCTGTTTTATCGTCTCCCTTTGCCTGGCTAAATTGGTAGCTTTTTCCAAGGTGAGATTCGGATCAAATTGAAGTTTTTCCGAAAGTTCGCGGTTTTGTAAACCCACAACGATGCGGTCTCGAATGAGCACTTCTTTTAGCGCGCCAAAATTGCAGTGCCTCGCGAGGCCGTACAAATCTGTGATGAAACTATCCACCGATTCTCCCGCACGTTGGTTTCTTGAGTTAAATTTCGCTCGCTCAAAGGTGACATTTCTTTTTACGATGAAGTGATTTTCGAATCTTTCCTTCACTTCTTCATAACTCTTTTCCTGTTCCGCGGTGAATTCAAATGAGATGAATATATCGTCCGCTTGTTCGCCCATTGTGTAAATTAATGTGTTTACTTGGTTTTCGCCGCTTTGTTTATCGAGCCCGGTTGCCTTGCGAAACCTTTCAAATCTTTGTATCCACTTCGGCCACTCTTCAGGTTTGAATGAAAACTTCTCCGGTGGAGTTACTTGGAAGTTGGGGACCGGTCGAATGCTTGGTTGGACTATTTGTGGTTGTCCTATGAGCGGTTGTTCTGCGGCGCGCGCATTCACGCCGGGAGGATGTCCTGCTTGCTCTGACATTTCCCTATCTTTGCTCGTTTCAATTAGTCTTTGCACGAAATCTTTTTCTTTTTCTTCTACCGCAATACGTGAAGACTTCTCGTAGGTTCTAAGTGAAATTTACAACACTTCTGACACCATCTCGGATTATTGAAAACGGACAAGAAACGACAACAACGATTCAACGAACAGCCATGTTTAATCCTCTAGCGTGCTACCAGTGCGCATGCCTAAATACAAAACTGCGAACGCGTGACACGTGAAGGGTCAAAGTTCGATAACGCAACACACTTTACCTATGACTTTTGCGCGAAACAATTGCTGGTTTGCATGTGACGTCATAAAATTCTAAAATCAAAACTCGCTAGGCCTGCTGAATTTTTATCGTCAATAGGTGTAAGTTGACATAAAAATATATCTTTTTACAAGTTTCCAGCTCGGTAGCGTCCTTCGTTTTTAAACTAGAGCATTTTGAATTTTCGAGTTCTCCGCCGTACGTGACATCAAGATGGCGCCGTGACAAAGCTGTCTTGTTTGAAAAAAAGGCCTCTCCTTAGGATTTTTAGCAGTTTGAACATTTCAAGTATTAGGTGAGGTGTTAACGCGAAAGTATACTAGCTCACGAGCGAAAAGTAATCGCTTTCATAGCAAAAGTGAATTCCAGGTGTTTTCTTTGATATCCGGCCGCCATATTGGTGTACCACGGCGGTACACCAATATGGCGTCTGCATACCGAGCTCTATAAATTTCCGCGGAACGTTTTGGCAAATAACTCAAGAACGGTGTACCGCACAGACCTGAGACTTGGAGAAGTTGTTTATTTATTAATCTTTGATAACATTTGACATTCTTGGCTTCTTTTATTGAATGGTTTCGAATTTATTTTTGTATGGCGTGACAGTGCAACCCGGCAATAGCTGAACGTTGATGAGTTCAATTAGTTCTATTAAACTAAAACTACGAATCTGGAGATGGAGGGATCTAACTATTATAGGGAGAATCCAAATTGTCAAAACCTTTATCGTCCCAATTTTCTTTTATCGAGTGAGCTTGGTATCATTAGATAAGGAACTTGTGAAAGAGGTGAACAGAATTATCTTTGAATTTATCTGGAAGGGGAAGGATAAAGTTAAACGATTTGCTCTTGATAGTGATATGCGGGGTTTACATAACCGCATACAGAGTGTACAAACGTACTAAGGGTGAAGGAGAGTATACAGGGTGTACTCCTGATTCTTTTTCTATCGAATACAAAGCCTTTAGGTGGGCAGAAATCGCACTTCGTACCCCTGGCAGACTAAAATATTCGTCTTTCTCAGACCAACTTAAATTCATCTTGTCCTATTTTAAGGCCTTGAATATTAGGTTTGCTCCGGATGGCAATTGCTAGAATCTCAGCTGCGATAATAAATAAATACGGCGACAACGGGTCCCCTTGTCTAACTCCTCTTTGTAATTCAAAATACGGTGTACAGGTCCCGTTGTTCAACACACAACCGGATATGTTTCTATAGAATGTCTCTACCCATCCGATAAGATTTGGTCCGAAGCCGAACACATCTAGACATTTTAACATAAAATTCCAGTCAACACTGTCGAAGGTCTTTTCAAAATTAATAAAGAGTAATATACCAGGTATGTTTTCTTTTTTTGTGAAATCCATAACATCTAAAATTGATCTCGCAGCTTCACCTATGAATCTTCCTTTCACATATCCCGACTGATTGGCGTGAATAATTTCAGGAAGGACCTTAATAATTCTCGCCGCAATTACATTGGAAGCAATCTTGGCATCCACATTTATTAACGATATAGGTCTCCAATTTTCTAAATAGTTTCTGTCCTTTCCTTTCTTTTCAATAAGTGTGATGATAGCTTGCTTTTGTGAAGAAGACATTTCTTTTTTATCAAAGGCTTCATTAAACGAGTCAGTCATCAATTTACCTGTTAAGGGCCTTGACAAGTCGTTGGCTTCCTCTAACCAAATTGGCGATTCGTTGTTTATCATGTCCACATAGTCTTGTCTGGTCAGTAGAGAAGTATTTAACCTTCAAACTCCTGGTCCTCAGTAGCCCTCTTGAATATCCTCGGACTCTAATGCTATCGAAGAGTGATCAGTTTTAATTGAAACTAGAATCAGGGTCTGGAGGGGGGGTCCTGATCCCGCATTCCCGCTCCTTTTTCACGAGAATCCCGCATCCCGCACTTTTTCCATCGCTATCCCGAATCCTGGTCCTCTGTAGCCCTCTTGAATATCCTCGAGCTCTAATACTATCGAAGAGTGATCAGTAACAATTGAAGCTAGAATGTCAACTTTTGAAACTAAATCATGCAAATTATCTGAGATCAGCCAGTAATCGAGTCTACAAAAAATAAATGGAGACAGTTTGCTCCACGTAAAGCTACGAGTATTGGGGTTCTTAATGCGCCAAATGTCGTGGAGACTAAACTCATTTTGATTATTTTCAATTGAACTGAATGCTGTCGTGGGATTCAAATCCCGCCCTTTTTGTCCATGGTAGGATCTAAGGGACAATTGAAATCTCCACCTATAATAACATTATCGTCCCCGTCTAGCTCCATCAGTCGTAAAGTTGACGACAAATATTGATAAAAACAAATTGCCTCTGCGTCCTTATTTGGACCATAAACGTTTATAAGACGGTAATTTATGTCCTTGATTTTGACTTTTAGGGATAACAACCTGCCTTTGGAATCTGATAATTCTTGCTGAATAACAATATCCAATTTATTCTTGATTAACACAGCGACACCCCTCGCATTAGAAGTCCCATGTGAGAAGAGAAGTCTCGATATCAGAAATCTTTTTTCTTTTTTCGTGCGCTTTTTCTTTGCTGTATTTAATTGAAACTTGTCTAATCCTGTACTTAACTAAATCCCACAACAGTCTTTTATGCGTAACTTCATTGAATTCATTTAACCACATAGGCACACTTTCATTTATCAATCGGTAACAAAATCGTCGTCATCCATGAGACCGGCATTAAACTTCCAAAAAGAGTGATCATGCTCCGGTTTGTCTATACTACTAAAATGAAGAAAAATTGCCAAATGGTCGGAGTTGATCGAGCAACTCAAGCAGGCCAAGCAACTCAAGTAGGGCAAGCAACTCAAGTAAGCCAAGCAGCTTAAGTAAGCCAAGCAACTCAAGCAGGCCAAGCAACTTAAGTAAGCCAAGCAACTCAAGCAGGCCAAGCAACCCAAGTAAGCCAAGCAGCTCAAGTAAGCCAAGCAACTCAAGCAGACCACGCAACTCAAGTAGGAAAAGCAACTCAAGTAAGCCAAGCAACTCAAGCAGGCCAAGCAACTCAAGTAAGCCAAGCAGCTCAAGTAAGCCAACCAACTCAAACAGGCCAAGCAACTCAAGTACGCCAAGAAACTCAAGCAGGCCAAGCAACTCAAGTAGGGCAAGCAACTCAAGTAAGCCAAGCAACTCAAGTAAGCCAAGCAGCTCAAGTAAGCCAAGCAACTCAAGCAGACCAAGCAACTCAAGTAGGAAAAGCAACTCAAGTAAGCCAAGCAATTCACGTAAGCCAAGCAACTCAGGTAAGCCAAGCAACACAAGTAAACCAAGCAACTCAAGTAAGCCAAGCAACTCAAGATGGCCAATCAACTCATGTAGGGTAAGCAACTCAAGTAAGCCAAGCAACTCAAGTATGCCAAGCAACTCAAGCAGGCCAAGCAACTCAAGTATGCCAAGCGACTCAAGCAGGCCAAGCAACTCAAGTTAGCCAAGCAGCTCAAGTAAGCCAAGCAACTCAAGCAGGCCAAGCAACTCAAGTAGGAAAAGCAACTCAAGTAAGCCAAGCAACTCAAACAGGCCAAGCAATTCCAGTAGGGCAAGCAACTCAAGTAAGGCAAGCAACTCAAGGAAGCCAAGCAACTCAAGTAAGCCAAGCAACTCAAGCAGGCCAAGCAACTCCAGTAGGGCAAGCAACTCAAGTAAGGCAAGCAACTCAAGTATTCCAAGCAACTCAAGTAAGCCAAGCAACTCAAGCACGCCAAGCAACTCAAGTAAGCCAAGCAACTCAAGTAGGGCAAGGAACACAAGCAGACCAAGCAATTCAAGTAAGCTAAGCAACTCAAGTAAGCCAAGCAAGTAAAGTAATTAAAGTAAGTAATTTGGTAGAGTACAGTACAATGGCCCGGTACACTATAATGTATCATATATGAAGTACCTACCCCCAGAGCCCCCTGGCGCAGACCAAAAAGATCGTGGGCTCTGAGACGAGAAGATATTGTGCTCCAGCCACAGGCAACCCAAAGGCCTTATTAGCTATATCACAATCATTTAAAAAAAATATTGTTATTTACCTGTGTTCCTGTGTCTTTTATGGGACGTTTTGGAAGGGATTTGGAAGGGAGACGGTTTACCTTGCCAGTTTCAAATGTTATCTTGTCTGGGGCTGACCTTAAATGCGTGCGAGCTCTGGGGAAGAGATTATCGTGGTTTTGTGCTTTAAAAACAAGAAACTCTGAAGAATTTACAGGCGGCCGATGGTAACTCTGCCCACTTTTTCTCCGGTGAACCCCCATGTACACTCAATTCCAAGGAGACCCAGCACCCATTTGAAGCAATATTTTGCCTAATGTTGTGACACTATCGAGAAAGATATTTTGAGTATTCTGAAGAATTTACGGGCGGCCCATGGTGATTCAGCGGCATCCCCCCTTCCCCCACTAAGGAGACATCATGTAAACCTACGTGACGAAAACCGTGAAAGCGTGATGCAATATTTTGGTTATGTTGTAACTCTGGCACACCTTGCCTTGCCATGAACTGTGAGCTGCGTGCTTATGGACATCCGATATGGCGTATTCCCTTTAAAAACATGATTTGACACTGCAGCAATTCTAATGTAGTTCGTCAATACATTCCCTGAAGTTTTCTGCGACCATAGATGGAAAATTCAACTTCAAAAATCTTCAGCAAAGGTCATGTTATTGTTTATTCAGGAGGAGAGTGTCCGGTATTTGAGAGATTGGTTTTCAAAACTGATAAAATCGAATGCGCTTTTTTTAAGTGGGTACTAAAAATTTCTGTTTACGTCATTATAATAATGAAGGTTTATTAAAAACGTGTTATGGCACAAAGTGTGAATTAACACATGTTTACAATTTCAAAGTAGAAAATCGAAAATACAAAAATACAATATATCTTAAACTTATCTAAAACTAATCTAAGAGGACTGGGGTTACAGAAATGCTTAAAAACTATTCTAATAATACAATTTACAAGCAATTATTAAAAAGAATTTAATTCATCTTTAAGAATATACCATATTAACCCACATTATTTTAGGACTTGCTGAAAAGCCATTGCTGGAAAAAAACTATTTTTAAAACGCTCCATTCTGCAATGGGCCAAAGAGATGTGATCGGCATGACGCAAATTATGGCCGTGCACCTCGTTGCGACGCAACGGGACGTTTAAAAACACGCATGAAGTGGGGAAGGCCATTGTTAAGAGGCCGTGCAACCCCAAGAGGACTAAGTCATCTGGCGGACGACGACGACGAACATGAAAAAACAAAAAACGTCCATTTTATAAGACGGCGACGTGCGCCTGCGCGCACGACGGCCGCCAAATGAGCAACGCGGGCGCAAATTCAAACTGTAGCACGCGCGCGCTTCCATCACGCAAGCTACCAAACGAATCTGATTGGTTGATTTTTGCGCGTGCGTTTTGCTTGCTTTGTTATGTCACAAGATCGTGTCACAAAGGAAAGTTTCTGTCTCAAAACAAAAGTCTCTCGCTTCAGACGTGTTTTTGCAAAGAGAGATAAGTTTGCTAAATAAATAATTCACTATTTGAAGCGCTTTTAAAGTTGCGGAAGAAACTCGTAATGTTTATTGTTGTTGTACTCGTTCACTCATTCGTTTTTCCTACGATTGCGGAGCCTGGAACTTAAAGCAAGACAAGATTTTAGTTTGAACTTGCAGCAATTCTAGTGAAATATTGTTCCGCCCACCACTGCCCCGTCTTTCTCTAGATCCCGCGTGTCTCATTTTCTCGGTGCCTTTCTAACTTTCGCCGTCCCTCCTATCTGAAATCCTGGAACAAGCTTGCCTTATTTGACTGGTATCTACCTATGCCTTCTTAGCGAATCTCTTGCACTCTCACTGAGATGTCCGAACTCTTGTCAATTCTCGCCGACGACTCCACTCGTTCTACTTTGCCGGGCAGGGGCTTGACAGTCATTTCTCGATTCTTTGCTTTTAAAAATTAGTTCCAGCCGCAAATTGGCCGGAACCAGTTCTGATCAATCAATCAATCAATCAATCAATCAATCAATCAATCAATCCATCCATCCATCCATCAATCAATTCAATTTACTTCTTTTAGTCGTGTAAATATTAAAGCATGTACACTAACGGCATTTAGCAAGAGCTATATCGATGCTTAAAACAAAAAATATCGAAACAGCTAAAGTAATGCAACATTTCGGAAGAGGGATTTGTGCAAATCGGAATGGATGTAGCTTGAACAACGCAGGCGCAAATTCAAACTGTAGCACGCGCGCGCTTCCATCACGTAAGCTATCCATCAAAACGAATCTGATTGGCTGATTTTTGCGCGTGCGTTTTCTTCTTCCTTTGTTTTGTCAGAAAGGAAAGTTTTCATTCGCAAAACAAAAGTCTTTCGGTTCAGACGTGTTTTTGCAAGGAGAGAAAAGTTTGCCAAACAACTTACAATGGGAAGCGCTTTAAGTTCTTTCAAAGAACAAAGAAAGGAGAAAAAGGAACTTAAAAGGTATCTCAATCACTTGCTTCTTGTGAAATCACTCATTTGATGGGTTAAACAGAATTTTCTTTGGACGGAAAAGTTCTATTAATCCACCGCTTCAGTTTTATAATAAAAAATAAAAAGTATCTGAGAAGCATGAGAAGTATTGAGAAGCATAACAGATTCAGTTGAATATTTACTTGGTAAAAAACAAATCCTTTATCTAGTACAACCGCGTCACTGGCATGGAACAAGAATAAGGTTTTATATCATGAAAGATATTATTAATCGTGGTTTGAAATGATATCTCAGATAATCGTTCGGCTCACAATTTAGTCATTTTCACGAGGATCACTGTTTAGTCTAGATTTAGTCAGTTCGATGTAGATCGCAATTCACATCAAAGTGAGACAAACGATTAACTAAGCTATCAACTAAGATTTGGCTGTCTTAGGGTACTTACCCGATTTTCCAAGTATGTTTGTTCACCTTCGTTTTACCACTAATTCTCACCGGTTTTCAGTCAGTTCCTCTCTTTCTCTTTAGTGGCCTGAAAACGGTCCATACATTTTGCATAACTTTTCATGCCCCTTGGCGACTCTCTTGCGCTGTCAGAGAATTCGCATCTGCTCAAAATTTATCCCGTCCCGTGCTTCATGAAGGGACAGCAAAAAATAGAAAGGGACCGCGGAAATAAGACGCGCAGAATCTGGAGAAAAAGGAGGGGGCTGCGGGAAAGAAGTTGCGGAAGAAACGCGTTCATGTTTTCGCGCTCGTTCAGTCATGCGACTTTTCTTACTATCGCGGAGCCTGGAACATAAAGCGAAACAAGATTTTAGTTTGAACTTCCAGTGATTCTAATGAAATATTGAGTGCCTTGTTCCGCCCACCACTACCCTTTTTTTCCTCAGATCCCACGGGTCTCATTTTCTCGGTCCCGGTCCCTTTCTAACTTTCGCCGTCACTACCATCTGAGATCCTGGAACAAGCTTGCTTCATTTGACTGGTATCTAGTTATGTATTGTTAGCGGCTGTCTTGAGCTCTCACCGAGATGTTCGAGCTCTCGTCAATGCTCGCCGACTTTGTAGTTCAGTGCGTTGACGCATTCCATGAAAGAAATGATAAGTCAGGCCAGCGAATGCTGAAAAATGCTTGGTCAGTCGTCAGCGCGCGTTCCCTTCCTGTAAGCTATCAAACAGATGTGATTGGCTAAGCATTTATAACGGAAAGGGGTTAGCCAAGTACCCAAGCGTTCTCTTTTCCTCATCACTCTACTTGACGCGGAATTTGCTGACGTCACTAAATGGAACACCGGCTGACTCATTCGTTGATGTCGTGATATTTCGCGTCGAGGCAAGTGAGTGGAAAGATTACGCCTGGGTGCTAGCTGAGAAGGAGCCTGAGAGGGAGCAAGAAAATAGGAGGAATATGGGGGTTAATCGCCCCAAGATCAATATAAAATTTCTCCTCACTGGTCTCCATAGATTTTATTGATTACTAAGTGGCAAAACTTGTTAAACATTAACACAATTCATCTTTGGTGATCACTTGCTAAATCCTCACGACCTATCTGTTGTAATTCACTGATATGATGAAGAGAAATTTTATGCTGATCATTATTGGGGCTTAAGGGGATAAATAACAACTTTTCTGAACAAGCTGCATTTGTTTTCATATTGTCAACAGGAAGCGAAAGCTTCTTAGTTCCATGTCTGCGTCCGAAAGGGCCGAAATAATAAAAATGAAAGCTCAAATGGAGCAAGAAATTCAAGCTCTGAGGGAACAAATTTACCTCGAAGAAAGAGCACTGCTTGCTAGAAGTAGTAAACCCCAGCATCTGACCAAGACTGTCTGGTAAGAGGAAATTTATGTCGAAAAATATGAATACTCAATGGATTGATTGAAAGTAGCTTTTAAAGTCTTGTGGCAGAACGACGTCATATCGTTATAAACCTTAACTCATAACTCACTGACAACTTTTAAAATGAGAATTTTACAGGGGGGATCATAATGTTAACCTCTCTGTGGACTTTCAGTGAATGCTTTTTCGAACGCTTCAGACAAATAATAAACGTGAAGCTTATATCGGGACTGTGTTAGTTTAAACTCAGAAGCGCGGAAACCTACCAACGCCCCCGGGCTCATTCGTGAGAGGTGGGATAACGATCAGAGTAGTTAAAACCTAGAAGAGAAATTTCATATCTCTGGCTTTAAACGATGAGAGCAGGAGGTACGGACAAGTGGGGGTAGAGGGAAGGGGGGGGGGAGTGGAGGGGAGGAAAGCGGCATTCCTGGGTAGGGTGAAGGGAATCCGGAGACTAAAAGCAAAGAGAATGCCAATATTGTGAAATATCTTGCAATTGCTGAAAAAAAATGAAAAGGGCGGGATCTTTCAAGGAAAGGGCGGAAATCTAAAGCAAAGGGCACGGGAAAGGAAATGGGAAGTTTAGATCCCTTTGGCCCCTTACACCCCACCCAACCTACCCCTCTCCATCCATGAATTATTCTCTGCATTTTTTTCTGACATTCCCCTTCTTTCATCTCCAGGTCTCTTCAAAACGAAGAACCGACAGCAAAAAAACAATCAGAGGCATCAGACCTCAGATATGGCCAGTTTAAACTCTTTGAACAACAGAGTCTAATGCGTGAAGCTTGTCAGTTCGCGCAGTTTCAACAAGAACATCCGCTTGAAAAGTGGACTGTGGGCTCACTCCCTAATTTGTGCTCGTGTTCTTTTGAGAAATGTGTGCCAAGGTACTGGGAACTGTGAAATGTGTGTAATGAACTTGCAAATATCAAAGAACTGTCTCTCAACTGAAAAATATTTGTAAAACACTCAAAACACTGGAATACTGGAATAAGCAATTTTTCTTTTGGTCAAGGCGCTGGGAAATGTAAAATGTGTGTAAAATACTGTTTGTAATTTCCAACGAACTGTCTCTGGAAACTGTGAAACATTTTCTTCTGTGGAACAATATCTATCTGAAATGACTGCTCTTGGAAGAACTGATCTAAATATCACCTACCTTGTATTGGATATAAGATTGCCTGCAAAAGGCTTTGTAAGTGATTGACGGTGTGAAAAAACATAGATATTAAAAATAAGATCAAAAGTACAGAAGTAGGTCATTTACTTCTAGTGGAAAAACGAAATATTGTAAGTAAGAATATGCAATTAAATGATTAATTTTATATCTATGGGCTACTATTTGTGTCACTATAATCAACTCACTGCCTGCCAAGGGAGGCTTAACCCTAGACTTGCCCACATGTCGAGCTCAGAGTTTTTCCGGAAGCGCGAAAAACCCAAAAAAACCGAGCGCGAAGCGCAAGAGAGCGGAAGCTTCACGGACACGCACGGGCCCACAACCGGAACCGGAAATGAGAAGCGAAGGTCCTTTGAGAAAGTCTAGCTTAGCCCATGAACAGGTTCCTTAGGAAGTTAGAGTGCCAGAAAAATCGGCTTTACCTCGGTGTAAGAACCTGTGAAACTCACAGATGACGTAAAACAAAGGAAACAAAAACATTTTAAACAATACCGTACAGCAAAACAAAAGTTAACAAACAGGTTCTTACACCGAGATAAACCCGAAAAATCGGCAAGCGGAACAAGTATTCGAGAGAGGTGGCAACCTCGTCCCCAGTGTCCTGAGGCCTTTTGATCAGCGAACGGTCGCCAGCTGACCAAAAAGCCTGAGGACCGGCTGGGGACGAGATTGGAGAGTGCCGGGACGAGCGAATTTTCTTTTTATGCCCACTTCAAGGTGGCGACCGATTAACGTTTTTAGCAGAAAAAAAGAAAAACCAATACTCTGCTTTTTTTCTAAATTTACACTGCCGAGATGTCAATTTCTCGAACTAGCCTTTTTTAAAGGTCCACCTTCACCCAAAAGGCCTTTCGCGCCGCGCTTGCTGTTTTATGAATTTCGTGTAACACGAAATTGTTTCTGAGCGGGGTTTCTTTCAAAATCCATTTCCTCCGGAGCCATCTTGTCGAAAATCGTCCAGAAGCATGCAGGAATTTCTTCTTTAATTATCAGGCTGTTGTTTCCTGGAATTATTTTGTGACTGAGCCGGCCAAACGTATTTTTGCGCTCTACTTCGTCCAATATGTTTCCTGCCAAATGATACCTCGCGGTTGAAGATACTGCACGGTTATACCAAAGGAAAATATAATTTGTCAGTATTCTTCTTAGAGGAGCTTGTGTTCTGAAGCAAAGAAACAGATATTTTATGAAACTCTCGTAGTGATGTTGTTTAAATTCCTGATTGTATTGGATGGGGGACCTTGACAAGTAAGCTTGATTCGTTTGAATTGATTTTATTCGCGCGATGTAAACAGAGCGGCTCGCGAGTGTGTAATAAATGAATGGTTTTGCAGGACTGTTTTCTTTTTCTTCCGCTGTATCTATCGTCGTACGATTAAATTAAAATAATTAGTTTCTCAGTTAACCATACATTCAGGGAGATTTGATCGATTAGTAGGGTTTACCTCGGTGTAAGAACCTGACAAGATTTTCTTTGTTTGCTAGCTTTTGTTTTGCTGTACGGTATTGTTTTAAATGTTTTTGTTTCCTTTGTTTTACGTCATCCGTGAGTTTCACAGGTTCTTACACCGAGGTAAAGCCAATTAGTACACACGTACGGCTGGCTTTCAAAGGTTAAAACTGTAATGCGGGAGTCACAGGACAAGTGCTATTTTGCGAGTGATAATCAGTGAATTGCTATTTAGTCGTATACGCTGTTTATTTCCCTTCAGACCAACCTCTATAATGACTAGGAGGGGCCTTTAAAATCACTGTTACCTTACAAGACAATGAGAATGCAATTTGCAGAATAAAACAATCGAATGTCCAAGTAACTGAGTCTTCTGTCGAGATCGCTTGCTTGCGCTTAGAAATACGAACATAACAAACTGACTTCTCGCTTTCTATGTCATTGAAACTTTCACATGGCGAACATCAGATAATTCCAACATTTTGGGGGGAGTAAATGCTTTTAATAAAAGCATAAAGATTTGTAAATTGAGGCCGTAGATTGGGGCAACTTCGCAAACTAAATCGATGCGACATGGCTCCTCCGATTTGTTTTGAATTTACGTGACAATTTTCTCGCTCACAGGAATATTCTGGCAACCAATCAGATCGCGAGAAAAACAATAGAACCATTTGAAAACAATAACAAACGGTCGCAAGGCCGTTTGGGTGAAGGTAGGCCTTTAACGTGTATATCGTGCAACTTTTCAGATGCAAACACTGGTCGTTTTCTAAAAATAATCACCAAATATTTGTTTAAACATGAATTGCGACTTATTGCTGAATTCAAACAAAAAAGTGCTCAATTTGAAATGTATGCCGCTTTTTGACTAAAATGTAACAGGTTGAACAAGAAAATGAAAAACGCCGATGTCCGCCATCTTGAAGTGGGCGTAAAAAAAAAAAAAGATTATTCGCCCGGGACGATGGCACTGTTCCCCTCCCCAGTCCGCTGTCAGCTCTTTCCTCTTGCCACCTATTCCTCACCGGGAAACCTGTTCACAGGCATAGTACTTACATACTGTTAAATTTGGGAAATAATTGGATGATAAAAACTCCGAGTATTCTTAAATTGGACGAGGATGGTAGACAGAGTCCTAAATGGCATTCAGAGGAATTTATTTGAATCCAATTTTTTATTCGCCAAATTGCACAGTGTGTAGTCTACGTGTTAATTATATTTCGCACCAGCCTACGAGCTGTCCAATTTGGGGAATAATTATTAGACAGCTGCTTGAATGGTATTTTGGGCTAGCAATATAATTAGGCCATATTGGTAATGCCTGAATAAAAGGCTATGGTTGGCCTATTTCACTTTTTCTCACCTCGGCCCAGTCCCGCTCGATGATAATTCGCCCAAAGAGAATGCTGGCATCCATTTAGTCAGGGAAAGAGTGAAGACCTGGGTCACCTATGAGGGGCCAACAACAGGCCATAAAAAGTTGTTCTGTCAGTGGTGTTTAAGATACAACTGCACAAGGTTTCGTTCTGCCACGTATTACGCAGTTGTCAAAATTCTTCAAGATTATTTTACGTTACGGAGATTTTTCGTTTACTCCTTAGACTTTTCGGTAATAAAGGTATTTTCACCAACGTATAGATAACCCATCGTCACAAGGGGGTACCTTTAGCATATGTAGCAAGCGTTTCGGTAGGTTTCTCCCGCACGTTCGAAGCTTTTTTCGCATTTTGGGCGTGCAAAATTGGAGTAAACCACGCCTTCCATTTCTTAAAGAAAAAATAAAAGAAATGCTTGCTATGCAGACAAGGGTATTAGATTTGGTATTAACTGAGTTGATAGAAGGTTAATTGGCCACCACTTGTAGATCGCTGGGCAATTTGCCTCCTATCAACTCATTTGACATCAAAATGGCTTGGTGGGGGGGGGGGGGGTGGACAAGAGGGGGCTGGTGGCGGGAACGAAGAGAAAAAGGAAAAAATTACACAGCAATAACCATCAAAATAGTGCTAAGAGGGGGTAGCCCATCAAAAAGTGACACAAACTGGTTTTAAACCTCTGAGCCCGATACGAAAATGCATATTCTCCTTACTGTTCTCCATTCATTTCTTATGAAACGAGTAAGGAGAATTTGTCTAAATATCAAGATATTGTATCCTTGGTGATTTTCTTTATCCTCATCACTTGAATGTCTGAACAAGTATTGAAAATGTGAAGAGAAACTTTATTTTCATCACTGCTAGGGAGAGCAAAGAAAGTGGGAAATTTGGACCCCCCCCCCCAACAAAGTCACTGGGTTTAGCCTTCTGTTAGATCAGAACTGTGAGACAATATTGGCATTGATGCATATTGGGTCCATGCAAAATGTATCCAAAAATCCTGTCACTAAAAATGTTACACCCAGTTAACAACCCTAAGGGACAGTGCCTCCTTTTGTTACTACGCCTACGTTTTGTGCATCTTGTGGAATAAACAGACCTTTGCAAAGGCTATCAGAATCCAATAAGAAAATTGGGGAATACCATACATTTTTAAGAGAAAATTGAGCTTACACTTGGGAAGAAATTGGCATACATTCTTTGTATTTTACATGTAAACCTTTTTATCAAAGTTGCTTAATCATCTCTGAAAAATGTGTGGTTATGCACATTTCTCTTTTTAGATTCCAGTAGGTGTTGCTAAGATCTGCCTTTTTCCCATAGTCATAACCTTTGCAAAAATACTTTGGTATTAGAAAGAACTCAGCCGTTCTTAAAACTGAAGAGAGAAATCACAAACACAAACAAAAGGTAACTGTGAAGTGACTTTATTATGTCAGCCCTTAGGACACTGCTTAGTTTCCTACGCCAGCTTGGCGTGGTCCACCAGCTCCTCCTGGACGCATACCCTGAGGGTTGTCGGCCTAGGAATAAAATAAAAGATTTATAAATACAAATATACAAAAGGTGAATTAAAAAGACACTTGGGCACATTAAAAGGGAAAAGGATAGTCTTGTCACTCTACTCCTCGGGAGCCTCCAGTGTCTGAAAGGCTTGATACACCACTACCTGTTATTTTAGCTCTTTAAACCCCGGCATCTTTATTCAGATTCTCCTTACTGGTCTCCATCCATTTCACCGAGTACTTAATTGGGAGAACTTGTAAGGACATTCCTCTTTGGTGATCATTTCCCTAATTCGTATGACCTTCATGTGTTATAATGAATTGATATGGTGAGGAGAAATTTGATGTTGATCACTATTGGGGCTTAAAGGGTAAGTGTGATAATCAAAAGCCCAGTGTTCCATTATAAAGAGTTGCCAATAGTTTGTAAAGGTATATTTACAGAGAAAACATTGTGTGTGTAAAGCTGACATGTAAACAAGTTGACACGTGGTTATGCCACATAGTTTGCCTTAGTGATGCGAATAGATTATGATTTCATAGACGATTATCAGAACAAATCAGGTAGTTCCAACCAATCAAACGTTGATTATAATCACGCAAATCTGCTTTAAAAATGCTCTATGGATGGTCGAAACACATACTCAAAGCATGACAGCAAAAGAAAGAGCAGACTCACCCTGCGTGGGAACCTTGGAGGGGGAACTCTGACTTTTCTGTTTTCCTTTGAGCGATTCCTGACAACCTTGGAGTGAATTGCACAGCTCACACAGTAGTGAAGCTTCACATACAGTTTGGGAAGAGGGTACACTGAAAACAAAACCACAAACAAAAATAATTGTCAAGTTGACCTCGGACAAAAGGGTGAACATTTCTATTCAACAATGTTTAACATTGTTGAATTAAACATGTGAAATGTGTTAAGCCACAGCGGTGAATAATCATGATGCAACTTTTCTTTCTTTGGTTCTCAATTGCAAAAAACTGTGTTGAATTTTTTTGGCTAAATCACCCAACACTGTACAACTAAGTTGTATTCAACAGTGTTGAATGTCCTCCCTTGAGCTACCAAATGTAAATTAGGACTGCAGGCACTAAATCAAATCATTAAAGTAGTCCACTGTACGGTTACCCACAATAATTTGTCAGACTTCCCTAATGGATCGCTGGCATCCAACTCTTCTTTCCTCGGATGTGAAAATCAACATTGAATTCCTTTGGCCAACTCCATCAATGTTGTACAACAAAATGATTCAACAATGATGAATGACAATGAATCTGTTTCCTGTGGCCTTTGTGTTAGTGTTAACCATTCTTACACCAGAGTAAAAGAGAGACAGTGTAGAGCATGTCTCGTCTTAACCCTTTAGGCCCTGATATGAAAATGCGTATTCTCCTCACTGTTCTCCATACATTTCTTATGGAACTAATAATGAGAATTTGTCTAAATATCAAGTCAGCGCATCCTTGGTGATCACTTCCCTTATTTTCATCACTTGAATGTTTGAACAAGTGGTGATAATATAAAGAGAAATTTCATTCAAATTCATGGCTTTAAGGGTTAAAGCCCTGACAACAAACATAAACCCTGATGCAGTTTGTAACCTGATCACAGACTGTAACTCCTCAGCCAGTAGATTCCACATTAGACAAACACTGGCTGTTAATCTAAATAAACCTACCTTCATACACACTAGCGTCAGCTATATCCCTTACGGCAGCTGCCTCCACGATGTTCCTAATCACAAACTTCTTGATAGCCTTGTCCTTGGGGACACATCGTGCACAGTTTGTGCAACGCACAAAATTTACATGGCCACGGCCATGCTTGCTACGTCCCCAGTTACGCCTCTTCTTGGTCTGTATAAAAACAAAAATGCCTTTATTGACTATAACACGGGCGGAGAAATAACACAAAAGTACTTTACTTTTTATATATCAGCTGCATGCTTGAGCAACATAGTATTTGGTGACATGTTTTCACACTTATGCGATTTTCAAAAGCAGGGGTTTCAATAAAATTTGAAGTAGGCAGCCAGTTTGAGTAGAGTAACCGACTATATCAACAAGGGCTTTGAAAGAAACTTCCTGTAATTACTTCAATTTAGGGGAAAAGTAGCCGATTTCTCTGAGCGAAATAGCCGACGCTTTTCGTCGGCTGTCGGTGCTTATTGAAAGCACTGCAAAAGGGCATGAAAATACTGTTTTTCTGAGATACAAATTAATGCAAGTGGAAGCTGCCAATTTACAATCAGTGTTCCTGTTGCTGGCAGCCACCTTTGTTTGGATGAGTTCCACATGCTATCCACTGGATGACCAAATAGTTCAATATATAAATTTATCATAGAGAAGGTCAAACTTTCCAAACCAATCTCAGTAGTTGAGCATATAAAAGAGTGAAGTTGACCACATAAAAAGTGAATCTGATCATAGAAACTTAGATGCAACATCAGCTAGTTTGGCACCCTTTTGGACGTCTCCTTGGTCTTCCTCTACAAACAATTGGGTATGTAATTACACATTTCTCAGCATTGTCTACTTTTGAGAAGTTTGTACTACTAGAGCATATGAAATGTTCCACAACCACTGGGTGCCAGAGGCGTTTGTTCTACACCCTACTTATCATGTTCTAAATTCACAAGAACAGCCTCTGGTGGAATAGCCGGTTCCTTTTACAACCCCAAGCCAAGTTTTCTTGGCAGCTAAATGACTGGCTTTTATCCACCCTCTCTTCAAAATGGTGAAGGAAAAACGTTTTGTTACCTAAGGTAGAATTGCTTTTAAATTTATTTAATTTTATTCACTTGTTTGATGGTACATTGTCATTGAACACTTACAATTTTGACAATAAACAAGCAGACGTCCGCTTCTGTGTCTTACATTTCTAGATTTCATTTTTAAAATTCACACATGAAGCTAGAGTTTCACTTTAGGTTTGCATAATTTTTTTTTGTTGCTGGAAGCCCAGTCAATAAAAAGGCGCTTTCACACAAAATATACCACTGTAACTCAGAAATGAAGATTGCAAACAAAATTCTAATTCAATCAATACAACAGAAAGAATGAAATCACCGTCTACATCCCACAAACATGTGGCAACGTGGTTTTGCCATCATATTCGAACACTAAACAGCAACAAAATTTAGCTATCCTCTACAGTTATCAACATATTTGTAATGTAAGGGCAGAACTGAGACCTTAAAATTACTCATGGCGGATTTAACGCGTTCAGTGTTCAAAACAACAACGAACTATATCCCTAAAACGATGTTACGATTCACAAAAGCCTCACCATTTTGGCTCGACGAGAGGAAAAGAGGCCGCTCACATGGAGTCCCTGCTATTTGTGCAGGGCCACCCCGGAAATTCTCATAAATCGCGGGCGCACATTTCATCATTCACGTGGTTTTTGCGAATCAAGATGGCTGCCTCATTTCTCAACAAGCTTGCTGCTGTTGGATTAGGCGTCGCTGCAATCGGCGGCGTGGTTAACACTGCTCTTTACAACGGTAAGATAAAGTGTTGTTAACTGGTCTTGCAGTTTGGTTGTGTTTGGGAAACGATCGTGCACAATTTTAAAGCCAGGATGGAGTTTATTTGACATGCAACCTTTCCTGCACTGTAAGACAATATTTTCAACTTTAGGTTGGTTTAGGGTGGGCTTTGAAAAGAGGTTTTCCCAGGGTATACGAATATGTAAGATATCAGATCTTCCCTAATGTACCTAATGAAGTTTTTTTGTTTTCTTTTCCGCCAAATACGAAACTGCTGTCAACTTCTTGCAAACTGGCTGTTGTAAGAATATTACTAAGCTTATTAATTTTTTCTTCTGTTGTAAGATTGAATGATAATTAATATGCCAGTATTTGGTTTTGCTGTCTTAAAATAATTTTTTCTTTATAAAATTGATATGATTAGTTTTTACATGAGTGCATTATAGTTTGAAATGCTAGTGAAATGTTTTCAGTCATTGCATAATGCACACCGTCTTGGGGGGTGGGGAGGGGGAGGGTACTTTGGCCAACATAAATATACGATCAAAGCTCTCCTTGTGGTGCACTCTCTTAAGAAACCAGCTCTAGTTAAAATCAGTGATGTGAAGCCCCATTTGTCATTTAAACTCTGTAAGTAAAGTTCTTGTTTTATTGATTGCATCTTAATTAACATTGTAAATTAGATGCTGTCCATTAAAGTTGTAAATTAGATGCTGTCCCTATTCTTTGGTCAGTTTTCAATTCAGGAATGTGAGATACAGATCACATTTGTGATTGTATTCTCTCAGCTGCCGAGACTGCAGGGGACCTTGAATTGAAGCGAGTCCAGGATTTACAAATTTCTCTTACCCACTCACTGAAGTCAGTTTGATTCCTTCTCCACAAAACTTGGGCGTCACTGTTGAAAATGTGGGATGTCAGGCAGGGGGGGGGGGGGGGGGGGGCATTGTTTCAAAGATGTTTACATTCAAAATGGTAGCTATTGGAGGAGGTCAGACCCAGGGCATAAAATTAACTTTTTTCTCAAGGGGCCACTTGGCTTCTAAATATTTAAAAGTGGTCGCCAATTCCAAAAAGTTAGTCGCCAGTGTTTTGAAATGCCATTTAAAAAAATTGATTTTAGTCTGCTATTTTGGAGAGTTACACCCTCCGGAATTATGAGTTTTTATCCTAAATGAGGCTAGCATACATTACAAACATCCAAATTAAAGTAAAATAAGCTCAACTTGATACATGAACAAAAAGAATTTTATCAAGAAAGATTTTACCAAAATAGTCAGCTTTAACTCACTCAAATGGTTCTCAAACAGCTGCAAAAATGTTGCAGTGCTCTTACCCCCTCGTGTAGTGTATATCCTCTCAAAGCATCCGCCTCAAAGTGAAGTGAATATCTGGTTCAAAATTCTGCTTCGTTTTCATCAAGTATAAATAGAAGAATGGTGAAGACCTTACCTTTCAAATGGAGAAAAAATTGCTCCTCAAAATTGACTTCTTTTCTGATAGTTTTCCAAAATTGCCCCCAACAAAATGTGCAATTAATTTTTGTTTTCATTTCCTAATGCTTTCTTCACAGTTGTGATAAATGGTGGCCATTGTAACTTATTGTGCATTTACTTTGCAATATATGAGGAAGGGACACTAGAAGGGCACATATACAACGTAACTACTTCATATCCAAGCTGGCATCTAGCGACAGATTTTCTTTGTGGAGCAAGTGCCAATTTTCTGAAACTAGCATGCTTGAGTGCTCATCACTGCCAGGGAATAAGATTTACATGTTTTCAAAATTCACAACCTGGTCTTCAGGCAGGGTGTGATGAAGAATTCTAGTCACCAATTTGGCGACCAGTTTTCATGGTTTGATCACCAACATGGAAAATTTAGGTGCATTGGCGCCTGTATTGGGTGCAATTTCGTACTCTGAGACCCTTAGACAACAAAACAGCAAGGATGAATGAACTTTATTTCATAATGAATTTCATTATAAAAATTAATTGCTTCTGTACTTGTATTCCTTCACTGTCAGGTGTGGATCAATACCGGTTTTTTACCGTTTTATGGAATTCAGTCAGATTTTTTGTAGTTAATATTATATATTTTGAAATAAAAGTAAATTTTTGAGTTGAAATCTCGAAAATGTGAGTGTGAGAAAAATGTGTCTGCTTTGAGGCGACTGACAAAGATAAGTGTAAATATTCCTATAAATTTTGTCTTTCTGTTGCCATTCCAGTTCTCTCCATGAGCTCCATATCTGATGGCTTAGGCACGTTCGGTTTTTTATGTTTAATGACATTTGTAGCCTGGTAAATAGTTTACAATTTTACTGAGAACACGCTAAAAGTCACGTCATATTTACTAAATGCAGTTTGAACAAAACGTTTCGGACAAGCACTTTTGGGTTTTGGACAACCAAATTCTCTATGATGGTTGTCCAATGGACAAGTGGATAACAAAATTTTACTCTTACTCTGATATCCACTACAACATGGAAATTGACTTTGATGAAATAAACTGCCGCTTCACAAGGCATCATCCGAGGAGAGTGGAACTAGCCAGTGTCCTGTCTGAATGACTCAGAAACCCAGGAAAGGGGACTTTAGGGAGCTAAAATCCAAAAAATTTCCTGGGTGAGCATGCTCTGGACCCCCCTTCAAGCTTGCGCCTTCCACGCTCGTTGTTTCAGAAATCAGTCACTATTTTTCCTAGATCCATGCCTGACCACCTATACTTGTATACCTCCACTTGTATTCCTTCACTACCTTTAAAAAACTTTGACTGGCAGGGCAATCAAATTGTGCGGAGTCCCAGATAAATTTTTTTGCATAAAATTGGGCTAGTTGTAAACCCCGGAGTCCATGCAAAACCAGGGTTTCAATAAAATTTGAAGTAGGCAGCTGGTTTGAGTGGAGTAGCCGATTGTATCAACAAGGTTTGAAAGAAATCTTTCTTTAATTACTTCAATTTAGGGAAAATAGTAGCTGACTTCTTTGAGCAAATTTGCAGACACTTTTCCTCAGTCATCGGCGCTTACTGAAAGCACTGAAAAACTAAAAATAATTTTTATAGTTTTATGCATAAGGATCAAAGCATTTTGATTCTTTGATTGTGGATTCAGTTTGTAGTGTTTGTATGGACGCTTGAATTTCTGACTCCCCAATCAGGTTGTGTGTGTCCCTAGTGTACATAAAATCAACCCTTAAATGAGTTTCCAAACTTATTTTTGGGGTCTAGAATATATGTAATGTGACATAGATTTTTGAAATCAAATTAGTTCATGTTAAGTTCTACATCAGCTATTTAAATAATAATTTATTATTGTCTTGTAAATGATTATGCTAACACCAGTTGAGGTGAACTGGTTTTGTCACGACATCAACTGTTTTTTTACAATTTTATTTGTATTTTACTTTCAGTTGAGGGGGGTCACCGTGCTGTAATATTTGATAGATTTCAAGGCGTCAAGCCTGATGTGACCGGTGAGGGAACACATTTCCTCATCCCATGGGTACAGAAGCCCATTATATTTGACATTCGTAGCAGACCAAGAAACATTCCTGTTATAACAGGAAGCAAAGGTAAGTGCTTATGGTGGAATCCCATCCATGCCCAACTGACGGAACTGATCAATCAATCAATCAACAACTTTACCATCATTTTCATCTAAGCGTGGACACGTGATGGAAAAACATGTTCTAATTGTGTGTCAAAGGTGACATGTTTGGCCGCCAAACCTTTGAAGTTTGAAGGCTGTTAGAGCATGTTTCGCTCAAATGGCCGGCGTCTAGAAAACGAAGAACACCTAGGAAATGTAGATTTTAGATTTGTTTCTTCCATATTCGGGAATATTAACCGGCACATGAGAAAACATGTTGACCTTTTCAAATATTTATGCAAATGTTGGCATTGAAACCCAATCACGCATGTAGGAATGCCAGTTTAATGGCTGTCAAACTTCAAATGTTCGGCAGCCAAACATGCCACGTTTGATATCTAATTAAAACATGTTTTTTCTTCACGTGTCCACCACTTAGATGAAAAAAACGGTATTTTACTAGGGTGGCCCCTAACAGCAGAGCTGATAAACCTGTGGCCTCACGCCCTAATGGTTAGCTTGTACTCAGTTTGAGGTGTTTCCTTGTCAGAGTGAATTAAGTGTGAGTTTATCTAAAAACAAAGACCTTGCATGCATCTGAACAACTTAAAAACTGTTAGTAGCAACTACGATCAAACCAAGAATGTTTCTGACAGTTGTACTCATTTGCTTTACAGATTTACAGAATGTCAATATTACTCTGAGAATCTTGTTCAGGCCCCAGCCGCAGGTTTTGCCTAAAATGTACATGAACCTCGGAGAGGATTATGATGAAAGAGTTCTTCCATCAATCACAAATGAAATCCTCAAGGCCGTTGTGGTATGTACATGTACACTGTATGTTTACGTGTCTGACTCATTTTGTGGCACATGGTTTCCTGTGATAGTTAAACCATTTCACTTCGAAAGCCTTGCAGTTTCTAAATATGAGTTCCTAAGTATGACATTTGAATCAAAGTAACTCAACTGCATTTTCTTGTGCTACTGTTTATGATGCTGCTTAGTCTGTGGAAGAAATCTTCATGCTCAAACATTCTTATCCATCATCCATTATGCTTCATAAGGTGGTTAAATACACTGAGTTACTTCTGAGTCTGTGAAAAGTATATCTCTTACAGTACCGCTCAAATGTAAGTTGACAGTCTCTTTCGAGTCGAGGATCAAGACTTGATTCTCGAAACTCGATTCTCGCGAGAATCGAGCATCGAGAATCAAGTATGGAGAATCGAGTCTCGCGAGAATCGAGAAAATGATGAGCTTGTCACTTGAGTGATTCCTCAGTAGAATAAACTGAACAAAAGAATCACAATTCAGGTCAATTCAAAGAATGCAAGCTAAGAATAATGGAGTGTAAACAGAAGACAGTTCATCATTGCTGCTCGAAATAACGCCGTGATACTCGACACATCATGAAAACTTTGAGTTACATGTAAAACTTCACCTAAGACAAAACATTTTGCCATTTCAATCGCCGCTTATGCTTCGTAGAACCAAAGATCAGACTTTTTATATTTGGCAGTGATGGCTCAAAAACACAATTTGACCACACTCACCAGCAAGTATGCAAATTTGCTTTAACCGCTTAACGTCCGTGCCGGCATCAGCCGGCCTTGATTTTGCGCGTGTTCGCTTTTGGCCCCAGCCTCCCATAGAAAGGCTTTTTTGGTCCCCTTTTGTCCTAGTTGTCTTTGGGAATGTTCAACCAATCAGAATCCACCAACTGCGCATATATTTGAAGGCTTGAGGGGGTCCTAGAAGGGACGACTTTTTGTCACTCTCCAAGAAGATCACATTTCACTCAAAATGGCTGCCGTGCTCTTCACACGTGAATTTTCAAGATGGCAATATCTCGCTCTCGGAAGGAAGGATTACCTTTTGAAACTTAAAAATCGAAAGAAGAAGCTCCAAGGAACACTCGACAAGTTAAGCGATGGAATTTAGAGCTTTTAAAGCGAAGAAAACATCTTTCGAGGACGAACAGCTGTTTTGTCAAAGCGAAGGACAATCTTGCATCGCAAGAGATTTTTCGAACTGCGGACTTTCTGGGAAATGCTGAAGCACTTCTACGAGTCTACGGTAGAGTAAATTACACATTTGATTGTAAATTTTTACCGAAATAACTTCTTAATTGAAGGATTCTTTGTATTTCTTAAAGTTTTCGTAAAAGTTTTGAAAAACGTGCACAGTTCGCATCAGTAAATGCTCTTCAAAATAACTTGCACATCGAGCGAAATCGCTTGCGCGTAGCTTCCCTCGAAGAAAGAATTGAACGCGTTTGGTTTTCAGAAACGAATAAAGGCGTGTATTAATAAATCTGTTATTTATAAAAGCTTACTGTCTCCTCTTCTGCGAATCTTCGTTCTTGAAATTTCCAAAAATAGTAATCTGACCTAAACACACAAATCCTCTGTTGTGGTTTGATTTCACGCGCGAGACAACATGTGAATCTCTTGCGTAAATTTTCAAAATTTTGACTTCAAGATTGTATTTTTGGCTAATTCTTAATTGACAACTGGTGTATTTTATTCGAAAGTTAGAAATTCTAACTATTCTAGATCAAGTGAGTGTTGTGTTTTCGAGCCTATAAATTGTCGTTTCGTACTGCACATGGGGTTGTTTATTACCAACTGCTAATTTAGCGAATCGATCAAAAAACACGCGGCCGGTAATGAGTTAAACAAGGCCGCTATACATCACAAAGTATCAGAAGTAGTTTTCTTTCAATGCAGAAACTTAAAGACCAATAAAACGATTGATCTTATGAGGTCGTTTGTTTTCTGAAAAAGATAAACGCTGGTGAGAAAAATTTCCCCATTCGTCCTGGTTGTTTATGAATAACTGTCACGTGCAAGGATTTGTTTTGCAGCGTTCGCAATTCGCGAAGCGAACATGCAAGCAAACACGTTTGTCTCAAAAGTCGATTTCGTGCAATGATAAACATCTGATTCTTGCAAAACCATGCTTTCATCCGTTGCAAGTTTCACTTCAGATTTTTCAATTCAGTGGAAGCAATGAGTAGGAGAGAAGATTGTTTAGTTTCACCGGAGAGCAAATGCATTGTCTTCACAAGTTGATTTCATTCAGTGATATACTTATGCGTATGATCCTGTCACAGCGTTTACATCCTTTTGCTGGTTTCTTACAACCTCGTCCCCAGGGTCTTCTCGCTTTTCAAAATGGCGGCGGCTCGGGAGAAGACCCTGGCACACAGCAGGTCACGTGTCTCCAACGAGGATGGAGATGTATGCAAAATGGCGGCTACGGCAAAAAGGGTGAGAAGAACTGGGTACGAGATGCTAAGGTGAAGATAAACAAAATGGCGGAAAAAGCTGAAGTTCAGTTCAAGAAAAAATAGGAAAAACAGACACGTTTTGCATGTAAGAGTCTTAGGAATACGGCAAAGTGTTAGAGGTCTTGTTTTTGCTGTTCATTGTTTCTTTTTTGTTTATTTTAAAGTTAGGAGTAATGGCTTTGAGCGTACTCCGTACCGCTATTTGATTCGATGTTGCTCAAGTGAACATATTATAGTTTTGTTTCATGAGGCTTTAGGCAATAAATTGTCTTATCGCTACGTTGTTACAAATCTGTCCTTCTTAAATATTGCTATAAATCCGTCCTTCTTGACATTATATGCTTCAGCTTAAGACTTTTCGAATATATCAGGCTCAGATTAAGCTCAGATAAATATTAGGCTCAGATAAATATTATGGAGTGAGCTTAGGCCTTTAATAGAAAATGACTCATTTATTTATTTATTTACTTATTTATTTAAGCTTATTTACAGTGCAACCTCGATTTAACGAAGTGCAAGGGAATGGGAAAAGAGCAGTGTTGTATGCACTGGTTCAACTAAGTTTTGATCTGGCATATTCCAGGTGCTGCTTTGGAGGCAGTGATAATCATTTTGGCTTTCTTGAATTTATTTGTGCCCATTCCTTGTGCTACAGTTTTGCTTGTACAGTTGCAGATCTCCAGGCTTTGTTGCTTTCAATATTGTTTTCTACACTTTAGTTTCAGTAAGTCTCATTAAATACTAGAACTGAGGTGATTGTGAGACTAAATAATGGAGAAATAAAGCATTTTAACAGTGTTAAAACAGTGTTTCCATGTTAGACCAGTTCTAGGGATAATATTCCCAGGTTTGAAAAGTTTTCTGCTTAACAACTTCAATCAATTGAGTTATCTGGGTGTAGTTTGAAAGTGTTTGAAAAATTTAAATCAATGGGAAAGAGAGGATTTGAGGAAAAAAAGGAGAGAAAAAGATTTCATGAAGTTTTGAAATTGAAATTTGTAGTTAAGCCTTTAAGCCCCTGTAGTGACAAACAAACATCTAATTTCTCCTTACAATATCACTACTCGTTCAAACATACAGGCCCTGAGAATAAAGGAAATGATCACCAAAAATAAAATGTCTGGATGTTTATGTGAATTCTCTCAAGTAGTACCATAAGACATTTACAGAGATTAGTGAGGAGAACATGTTTGTTGATATCGGGGCTTAAAGTTAAGAACAAGGAAAGGAAAATCATAATTGACTGCTATCAACCTGGGGTGCTCTTATGTGGATATCAGTTTTTGATGGTCTCTTAAAATGATTTCCCATCTCATGTCTCTACTTTAAAACTATTCTCATGTCAATCTAAGCCAAATAAAAAGGGTTTGCAGATCCAATTAGAACACCACAACAATCCACTAAAAGTTACAACAGAGGTTCAAAGAAATAATGAGTCATCCTAAAAAGTGGGATTTGTAACTTAAGGTTATGTGCTGATCAAATTCGAAGCTTCAACATCCCCCCTCCCCTCCGGGCATACCTCAGACATTTGGCTACATGTATTTTCCTTGCCTGAGGAGCAAGGAATTTCACGCAAAGGTCCTGTGTGTATCACTCGGTCAGTTGTACGATAATTCTATCAGTTGTGTATTACCCTGTCAGTTGTGCCTTACTTGGTCACTTGTGTAACCTTTCTGTCAGTTGCATGTTGCAAGTTGCAGTTGGAAGTTGTGCATCACTTGGTCAGTTGTGCATTCTTCTGCCAGTTCTGTGTCATTCAGTTGGTTGCATGATAACGCTGTCAGTTATGTATTACTCGGTCAGTTGTGTACTTCCTCATCAGTTGTGCATTACTCGGTCAGTTGTGTACTTCTCTGTCAGTTGTGCATTACTCGATCAGTTGTGTATTACCCAGTCAGTTGTCTCAGACTTGGTCAGTTGTGGTACACTCAGTCAGTTGGATGATAATTCCGTCAGTTGTTTATTACTCCGTCAGTTGTGTACTATTCCATCACTTGTGTATTACTCAGGTGAGTTCAATGCTCAGGTGAGTTCAATCTCCTCAGGTGAGTTCAATCCTCTCTTTCCCATTTCTATTTTTGAAACACTTTCAAACTTCACCCAGCTGCAGGTTACTCAATTGATTGAAGTTGTTAAACAGAAAATTTTTTCTAACCTGGGAATATCATCCCCAGAACTGTTAAAATGCTTTATTTTTCCATTGTTTACAGTCTCACAATCTCCTCAGTTCTAGTGTTTAATGTGACTCACTGAAGCTAAAGTGTAGAAAACAATATTGAAAGTGACAAAGCCCTGGAGATCTACAACTGTACAAGCAAAACTGAAGCGCAAAGAATGGGCACAAATAAATTCAACAAAGTCAAAATGATTATCACTGCCTCCAAAGCAGTACCTGGAATATGCCAGATCAAAAATTAATGAGTCATTTCCATAAATGAGTCATTTCCACTGAACTCGTAGCACTAGTTTTATTTAAGGCCTAAGCTCACTCCATAAGATTTATATTTTAAGCTTAATCTGAGCCTGATATATTTTAAAAGTCTAAAGCTGAAGCATAGAATTTTAAGAAGCACGGATTTATAACAATATTTAAGGAGGACGGATTTGTAACAATGTAACGAGAACATTGAATCAACTAGCGGTACGGAGTTCGGCAGTCCCAGTACGCTCAAACCCATTATTCTTAACTTTAAAATAACAAAAAAGAAACAATGAACAGCAAAAACAAGACCTCTAACACTTTGCCGTATTCCTAAGGACTCTTACATGCAAAACGTGTCTGTTTTTCCTATTTTTTCTTGAACTGAACTTCAGCTTTTTCTCCCATTTTGTTTATCTTCACCTTAGCCTCTCGTACCCAGTTCTTCTCACCCTTTTCGCCGTAGCCGCCATTTTGCATACATCTCCATCCTCGTTGGAGACACGTGATCTGCTGTGTGCCAGGGTCTTCTCCCGAGCCGCCGCCATTTTGAAAAGCGAGAAGACCCTGGGGACGAGGTTGGGTTTCTTAAGTCTGCATTCACAAAAGTGGTGATTGTTCTTTCTTTGAGGAATTAATCATTTTCTTGAAACTCTAATCGAGTATGCATAATCGAGAATGTTCTGCTTCGGCGAATCTTCGGTGCTTCCGGAGAATCGAGTCTTGATTCTCGACTCAATTCTCGATACTTATGCGTATGATCCTGTCACAGCGTTTACATCCTTTTGCTGGTTTCTTAAGTCTGCATTCACAAAAGCGGTGATTGTTCTTTCTTCGAGGAATTAATCATTTTTTTGAAACGCTAATCGAGTATACATAATCGAGAATGTTCTGCTTCGGCGAATCTTCGGTGCTTCCGGAGAATCGAGTCTTGATTCTCGATCCTCGATTCTCGCGAGGATCGAGTATTGAGTGTCAACTTACATTTGAGTGGTACTGTAAGTGTGACCATTCAAATGAAAGCTATTGAGCAGTTCTTTCCTGTGGTGCTGTATATTTTGCTGTACAAGGTGGTTCTAACTTTTGAGTCTGTGGATGAAGTCCTAAAGTGTGACCATTCAAATGAAAGCTATTGAGCAGTACTTTCTAATGGTGTTGTTTATTATGCTGTACAAGTTGGTTCTTACTTTTGAGTCAGTGGATGAAATCCTGAAGTGTGACCGTTCAAATGAAAGCTACTGAGCAGTACTTTCCTGTGGTGCTGTTTATTATGCTGTACAAGGTGGTTCTAACTTTTGGGTCTGTGGATGAAATCCTAAAGTTTGACCATTCAAATGAAAGCTACTGAGCAGTACTTTCCTGTGGTGCTGTTTATTATGCTGTTCAGGGTGGTTCTAACTTTTGAGATTGTGGATAAAATCCTAAAGTGAAACACAAACGAAAGCTATTGAGCAGTACTTTCCTGTGGATTAAGTATTATATACAAGGAAGTTCTGAACCTTGGATTAAATCCTAAAGTGTGATTGTTGACGAAGCCATTGAGTAGTCTGGCAACTCTAACATTTGTTTCTGTGGCTGAAATCTGAAAGTTCGACCATTCAAGTGAAAGTAAGGTCATTAAGTGCTGTTTTAAAAAATTGTGGTTTTAATCTTTTTCAACAGGCTCAGTTTGATGCCGGAGAACTAATCACACAGAGAGAAGTGGTATGTATTGTCAGCTATGACATGCTCATAAGGGTTTTAAAACAACATGAAGCTAGGGTCTGACAGATTATGCTCTTCAAATCAATTGTTATGCTTGCAGGCTTTACCTGTGAAACCAGAGGTTTTGTGCTCTTAATTGTGCGAGATGAAAATGACACTTCTCCTTTCCACACCTATTAAATAGACATTCCTATAACTCTCTTCCGTATTACTTTTGAAAGAAAAGAAAACATTAGATACAACTTATAACTGTTCAGTCAAACCTTTGATGAGCCAAAGCTGTCAGAAACTAACATCAATGAAAAGCTACCAAAAAGGTACATCAGCGACTATGACAGAGTGCACTGGGTACAGTTCTAGAGTGCTCAGTTCCTAAAATTTCTGTGTTTTTCAACTTTTTACATCTGCCGAATTTATATTAGTGATGGAAAAGGGGCTTGATTGGGAAACTCGTCTTCAGACCAGGGCAAGCGAAAAAAACTTGTGATTTTTGCGTCTAATGTGAATTTAAGACAGTTTTCCGTCCTACTTTACTGTCCGTTTAGACAAAAAAATTGACAGAATTCCATCTGTGATGAGTTTCCGTCTTCTAATATGACTTCAGCTATTCTAGTTGCTGGAAAATTTGCATACAGGTATTATGGCAATTTTAAGGTTTTAAGAAATTCAACATAGCAATTATGCCACAAAATTTGAGCATTATGCCATTATTATATTATGACCATAATATTACACGTATGCTCCACATTATGGCATAATCCGTTAGACCCTACATGTCGTGTGAGATTAAGCCCCATTTGCATCAATGTCACTACTTGGTCAAATCTACAAGACGTGAAAATAAGAAAACAATTACTAGAGTTTAAATGTCTTGATGTTGAAACAAATCCTCCTAAATTGCTTCGTAAGAAATATAGGAAGGTTACTAAGGAGAATATGCTTGTTGGTTTTGGGGCTTAAATGGTTAAAAGAAAGAAGGTTTTTGATTGAATAAAATAAATAATTATAGTAACATACTTTTTAAATTTTCAGGTTTCTCAAAAAGTTCAAGAGGCCCTAACAGAGCGAGCCGCAAGTTTTGGACTTATTCTGGATGACATCTCATTGGTGAGGAAACAGATAGATGGATAGATAGCTTTATTAAGAAGTAAAATCATTGCAGCCCCCGGAAACAGTCATTAACAATTTTATTTCACGAGCATGTGTTGGACATAAGGTGTTAACAGTGACAAAAATGAAATTTCTCTTAACATCATTATTATATTACTTGTTCAAACATTCAAATGTTGAGAATAAAGGAAGTAATCACCAAGGATAAGATGTTCTGATATTAGTTTAGACAAATTCTCCTTACTTGTTCTATACAAAATGTATGGAGAACAGTAAGGAGAATATGAAATTCCATTTCAGGGCTTGAGCTGATTATAATCACCAAGTGTATCCAACAAGCGAAAGATTTTTTAAGTTTTGCATTTAAGTTTTTTTGATTTAATTTATTCTTTACATCAATATGATACAAAAATCATGCAGCAAAGGTATAACCAAACTGAAAACTACAGTGGACTCCTGCTATCTTGAACATGTGAGGGAAATCAGAAAATGTTCGAAATGACAAAAGTTAGATAGATATTGAATAGTAAATGAGTGAGCCAATCAACTATAGGAAACAGATTGCAGTGCATGATATCTGGGGCTTGATGTAGCGGTGGTCTGCTGTAGTACATGCATTAGCCTGTTCACACTCTGCTTTTTCGCTGCTTGCCACAAACGTAATGCCTGGAACAGGCTATATATTCATTGAAACAGAAAGCCCTTTATTGAACTTTGTCGAGTGTGATATTTGAGTCATGTTGGTGCAAAATGGGGTATGTTTTGCCTGCTGGTTTCAAATGGGATGTTGAATTTTGCTATTTTGGCTTGAAAGGTGAAGGATTTTAGGAGTCAAGTAGTGAAATAGGGTGTGTAAACACAAAGGTTTTGGTGTAAAATAGGGTAAGGATTGGTAATCTGGGGTGCAAAACATTCTTTGAAGTACTCTTCCAGTCTCTCCAAGAATCCCTGGCTAGATGGCTTTACCTGATCTGCTGTGTTTCTATTGTTTCAGACACATTTGACATTTGGTAAAGAATTCACAGAAGCAGTTGAAATGAAACAAGTTGGTGAGTAACTTGTCTTTTCTGTTACATTCTCTTGATCTTATTCATGTACATTGCTAAATATAATCACTACGTTTAAGTGGCCGAACACAGTTTTCTTGTACCTGTGTGTCATTCATAGTTATTCTCAAACCACTGGTAGTTGGGCTGCCAAAATTGGCAAGATGCAAGCTCAACTGAAAAAGATTATAATTATTTTGATATGTTTTATTGGGCTAAGAACCATTGCCATAGCAAAACAGTTGGTATTAAACCAGCATTAAATAATGGGTTTGATTTATTTTCAGAAATTAGATTTAGTCATTAGATTTCAGTCATTAGATTTTTTCCATCGTTTGTCTCTAGAAAACTCAGAAAAATGCTATCCTACTGACACTGGTCTCATGAAATTTTGACAGAGATCTATAATCTATAATTTGGTGTTTTGCATTTTAACGTTCCCTTCCCAGGGTCCAGTGTATTACTTGGTGTCTATAAGGTGACTGAAACAATATGCTGGGTTTCAGAAGCTCACATTTGAATCTTGAACCCTTCTTCAAAAACAAATGATTGAATACCTTCAGCTGTGGCAACTGACATAAAAATTTCAACTTCTTCAAATCATCTTAAAGTAGATGGCAGCGCCCGTGATTTCCTCTGTAAAATTGAGCATCTTCCTTTCTCTTTTCAGCTCAGCAAGAAGCAGAACGTGCAAGATTTCTCGTAGAGAAAGTAAGTACATTAGATAGGCATTTGTGAAATAATCCTGTAAGGGGAATGCTTTTTACATAGTATTACATGCCTTTATTTTAAGGCGCCAGATGTGTGTCCATAGTGATTGTCTAAGGGGTGATTTGAATGGGTGCCTGGATGACTGACTGACTGACTAGCAACGGTTTCTAAAGAAACTGTGGTGCTGCTTTGGTGGGGAAGTGAAACACAAGACTTTGGATTTATCAACTGAGTCGATAAGGTAAATTGGCCACCATGAAGAGACTGAAAGCTGACTGTCTGAATGATTGACTCAGTTGATAAATCCAAAGTTTTGTGACTGACTGACTGACCGAGTGCCCAACTGACACTCTGTACTTGATTTTAGGCTGAGCAGTACAAGAAAGCGGCAATCATCACAGCCGAGGGAGATGCTAAAGGAGCAGAGATGTTGGCTCATGCATTTAAAGAAGCAGGCGATGGTCTGATTGAACTCAGGAAAATGGAAGCTGCAGAGGAAATTGCAGAAAAATTGTCCCATTCACGAAATGTTGCATATCTACCACATGGACAAAACATGCTGTTGAATTTACCAGTAGGACGTCAATAAATATGGAAGTTTGAGGAACTTGGCACACCATCTAGAGCAAGGATAATCACCTATCCTCACCAGTGAACCAATAAGGTGTTTTGTTTCTGAACTAGGACACTACTTTGTCTGTCTTAAAACCCTCCAGGGCACTCTATCCTCTTTAATTTGTCAAAGCCCTGTGGTCGAGCCAGTCCGATTGATCACTGGTCATTTCATGACCTTGCTGTTTTTCTTCTCATCCATCTTGCTGTTTTGTGTTGGGTTGAAAGTAACACCTGGTAGCGAAATGACTTGTGGCAAAATGATTTGTAGTGAAATGACCTGAAGTAGAAAACATTGTAACTCTAGCAAAACTGCTTTGGTGTGCTGTGTGTGATTTGGAAGAATACAATGTAACACCTTTGTTGGGATATTACTAGTGTACAAGATCACAAAATTTGTAATAAAGTTTTGGACAATTCATGGAATTTCTTGATTCTTTCACTTTGTCTGTAGTACAGGTTATGTGTAGGGTCTATCTCGAACCGTTCTGTCAATCCGGAAATGATGCCCAGGGTTTATAAAATTGGATTACGAGGAGAGACTGAGTACAAGTACAATGTTTCAAACCTACATCGTCACGTCTCATACAAATCTCTTTCATGCACTCAAACTCAGAGCTTTGCTTTTCTGCACATGACTGAGAGAGGTTTGTGCAGTAAGGAAATTGAAGGTGTGGAGATTAGTAGGGTTTCCATTTCTATGAAAAACCCGGTGAGAATTTTCCTGCCAACTGGAACATTGCAATTTTTGCAGAAATAATCTGGCAACCAAAGGTGAGAAACAGCTTTTCGAAATTTTTACCTTTTTTATGTTTTTTTTTCGTGATTCCTGAACAGAATTTACCAGCCCTAGATTTTGTTTACCATTTTCCAAAACCGTAAACTGATCGGTTTGCCCATGTAAATGGTAAACAACCTATCTTTTCAGACAACTACATGAAAGGATATGATGGAAGACTTTGTATTACAAAACACTACAAAACACAGCAAAGGTAAGAACTTAAACTAAATAAAAATTTAATGAATAAATAAATAAATAACATGCGCAGAAAAAATGGGACAACGATTTTGTCGTCTTGATGGCCTGGTGTAAAAGGACTGTAAAACTGAGATGAAATTTTTGCCGGCAAATTTACAATAGGGTTTGATGTGGAGAGTAACGTTTCATAAAATCTTTACTGGGTGATAATTGGTGATTGGTTTATGTTTTCAGGGAGGATGATCCAGTGAACTGGAGGTGGAAAGGAGAGGAAAGAAGCAGTAGGAAAACCTAGTCAAAAGGTAAGAGGTGTTATTTTGTCAGTAACTGTATGCAGTCATTTGAAATGGCTTTTTGCTTTGGCAGTCGAAAAGATGTTAACTTTGTAAAATCAATTAAGCTTTAAGGCCAAACATTAAAGCACAGTTAATGGAGCGAGACGCTCTTGGCCCCCGCAGGGTCGTTAATGTTTATTTTGATTGTGTAATGTAACGCAATGAAACTGTACGCTTTTCTTGTCTCGAAAGGACAATGATTACAATGGCCGTTTAGAAATAAATGTTGCAACACTGTCTAGCACAATTATATCAGGCATTTTGTATGGCTAGTCTTTTAAATATCTCTATTCATGTCTCACTTAAGCCTGCATGTGGTCCTTGCTTTCTACGGTACACTATTTGCCATTGGCCTAAATCCAGACAACTGTCTGGCTATAAAAGTTTATAGAATGAACTTTAGCATCATTCGCTAGTTGTATCGCTTGTGCTACTGTAACCTAGTTCGAAATTTGTAAATTGGTAATCGCAATGGCTCGTCCACGTGGCGCAAAACCAAATGGTCGTCGTCCTCGCCGTGCTGAGAACGAGAACCTGGCTCAACTCACCTCCGAAGTACTTCGCCTTCGTCTTCAGGCGTTGAACCTCCCTATTACAGGGAGCAAAGCGCAAATGGTCAAGCGTTTGAAAGCCGCTTTACAACCGCAGCAAGTTCAGGCGGAGAATCCTGGTCGTGTTCGCAAACGGTCCAAACGCAAAGCTAACACTCGTGTGGTTCGTGAACGGCGTGACAAACAGCCGAATCCTACTAATCAACCAGACGAACGCGATCCTACAAGGGCTGGCGCCGTCGACGAGGTGGACGACGATTTTTCCTCAGTTAGCTCGGTGGAGGACAGTGCAGATCCACTGGATATCGACGACCCTTTGGCGGAGGTAACTTTGGAAGAAACTCAGCCTGCGCCTTTTACGGCATCGCAGTTGGCCACTATCCGCGAGACGGTGCAACGATCCCTCGCAGAAGCGCTGCAACAATCGCCTCCCCAGCCGCTCCATGGCCTTGCCGTCTCGCCATCACTTGCCACACCACGTCGACCTGGCGCCGCTACTCCACTTGGCCTCCAACATCCAGTGGATAAAAGCACAGAGGACAAAATCTTGCGGGGTGAGTACCTCGATTTTACTGTTTTACTCCCCGACTCGCTAAACCAGTCCCAGGTCCCCGAGCTTCAGGTCAGATTTGCTGACTCGGGTCCAGGCTCCTCCAACATGACCATGGTCCGTAAGCGGAAACCAGTGATCGATACCTTTCACAAGTGGTTAGACGCTTACACCACATACATGATAGTTCTTGTCACAGCCTACCCTCGCAGTTCTTTGGAACTCCTAAAGTACCAACAAACTATTAGCTGTGCGGCTACCAAATTTAAAGGTCTGTCCTGGCTCACCTACGACGAACAATTTCGTAAACGAGCCGCACAAGACTTAACTATCAACTGGGGCCAGGTAGACCTTAAACTTTGGACAGTGACATTTTCGGGCTTAGCTAAGCCACACTGTCCTATCTGCTCTAGCCCGCACCACAACCAGAGCGACTGCCCGAGTGCTGACCCTTCCCGCCAGCAGACAAAGAGTGGACCAGTGTGCTTCCGATTTAACCGCGCCTCTGGGTGTACCACCAGCTCCTGCCACTTCCCGCATGTTTGCCGTCGCTGCTACTCCAACAGCCACTCTATCCTCAACTGTCCAAGAAGCATCAGCAGGAAGGACCACAGCAGCCAGCGATACCAGGGCTCCAGCCATGGCGGAAGCAGCAAAAGATAAAGTACACCTCCTGGCCAAGCAGAAGACACCTAATGTATCCACCCCGATTAATGTTAATGTTTTAGAAAGGGAATTATCCCTACATCCTGACCGTAATTTTGTTACTAGTTTAATTAATGGTTTACGCTATGGCACACATGTCGGCTATACCGGTCCTGAAAAATCCCGGGTATCCCGTAATCTCATTTCCGCTAACCAGCACCCTGAGGTGGTTTCTTCAAATCTTTCTAAGGAGATTAACCTTGGGCGGGTAGCGGGCCCTTTCAACTCCCCACCCCTCCCTAACCTCCAATGTCACCCGGTGGGTGTGGTGCCTAAAAAACATTCCTCTGAATGGCGTACTATCTACCACCTTTCTTATCCCGAGGGCGACAGCATTAACGACCATATCCCCAAGGATCCCTACAGCCTCCAATATGTTCGGGTAGATGATGCTATTCGCATCCTTAAGTCCCTGGGCCCGGGTTCTTTCATGGCAAAAACCGATCTAAAATCAGCATTTCGCCTGATCCCTGTCCACCCCGATCATTGGCATCTGTTAGGCATTCATTGGCAGAGCCAATACTACATCGACTTATACCTCCCCTTTGGGCTTCGCAGTGCTCCGTTTCTCTTTAACCAATTGTCTGAGGGTCTGGAGTGGATCTTAAAACACAACTATGGTTTAAAAAACGTCATTCACATTTTAGATGACTTTTTTATTGCCGAGCCATCCCGGGTACAATGTTTGTCCAGCTTCGCTACCCTACTACGCCTTTTCATGTCGGTCAAAGCTCCGGCTGTCGCGTCCAAGACCCTGGGCCCCTCCCAAGTTCTGGAATTCATGGGTATTGAGCTTGACAGCACTCTTATGGAGGCCCGTCTCCCCGACGATAAGCTTCTCCGCGCCCGGGAATTGTTAAATTCTTTTGATAGTCGCCGCTCTGTGCGCTTGATTGAGCTCCAACCACTCATTGGAACCCTTCAATTCGCCTGTAAAGCGGTTGTCCCAGGGAGAACTTTCTTGCAACGTATAATAGACCTTACTAGGGGTGTACACAACCGTTTTCATCATATTCGTCTAAACAAGGAATTCTTCAAGGACCTTATTATGTGGAAAGCCTTCCTTGCGGGATGGAATGGTCGCTCTTTTTTCTTAGACTCCACAGTCACCCCGTCCCCAGACATGAACTTATATACCGATGCTTCGGGTACTGTTGGCTTTGGGGGATATTTCAATGGGAAATGGTTCCAAGGAAAGTGGCTCCCCCATATGCAACTTAACAAAGACCGGGGCATAAGCATCGAATGGCAGGAACTTTTCCCCATAGTCGTGGCATGCGCGATATGGTTCCCATATTTTTCCGGGAAGCGGATTCAGTTCTGGTGCGACAACGAATCAGTCGTTGCCATTTTGAACTCGGGTCGCTCCAAAGCCCCCCGGTTCATGGACCTTCTTCGGTTCCTTGTCCTTATATCTATGAAGCATAACTTCTATGTCAGGGCCCGCCATGTCCCAGGGGTCTCCAATGAGATTGCTGATGCTCTCTCACGTTTTCAGGTTTCTCGTTTCCGGGCAGCAGCTCCAACAGCCGAGCACACCCCCTGCACCATCCCGCCTTCGCTCATGACCCTCTAAAAGACGAAGTCATGATGTATGCGAACTGGGGCCTGGCATGGACTACTAACCGTACGTACGCCTCTGGGGAAAGACACTTTCTTCAATTTTGTCTCATGAACAGATTAGTCTCTAGTGAGGGGGACATTCTTCCAGCATCTGAGGGCACCCTTATATATTTTTCCTCTTATCTGGCGAGAAAAGTTAAACACAGCACCATAAGGCTTTATTTGGCGGCGGTACGGAATCTTCACATTTCCTGCGGGTATGGCGACCCCCTCCAGGGAAAATTATTATTGAAAAAAGTTCTTAGGGGTATCCTTCGCTTCCAGGGCCGCTCCCGTATCCTCCGCCAGCCGGTTACCCCGGGGGTTTTACTCGCTATACGTCCCATTTTGCGTTCTTGGTTAGGGGAACGGGATTTTTCTATGATTTGGGCAGCTTTTACACTTGCATTCTTTTGTTTCCTTCGTTGTAGCGAGTTTACCTGTCCAGGGGTATCTAAGTTTCGCCCTTTATTTGACCTAACAGCCGACTGTGTGTCATTCTCCCCCTCTCTGGCCAGCCCGCAGCGGATGTCTATTCTTCTTAAGTCCTCCAAGACCGACAATTTTCGGGAAGGTCACCGGCTTTTACTTGCATGCTCACCATCACTGGTGTGCGCGGTGTCCGCCATGCGTTCCTATTTTCTATCTGCGCGCCCTCAGGGTCCACTATTTGCTTTTCAGTCAGGCCGCTACCTTACTAGGTCAGCGGTCGTTAACCTTCTTCGGGACGCAGCCCGTTACGCCGGTCTCCCTTACAAATCCCTTAAGGGGCACAATTTTCGGATCGGCGCGGCCTCTACAGCAGCTGCTGCCGGCTTGCCAGATTGGTTAATTAAAGTTCTTGGTAGATGGTCTTCAGACTGCTATCAACTGTATATTAGAACACCTCAAAACGTTTTACTTTCCGCTGCGCCGCGAATGGCCAGCGTTTCTTTCTGTTAAGTTTGTGCTCTGTTTGCTTGGGGGGATACCTGCTTCGCAGCTATCAGTGGCGGTTAAGTCTCGCAGCGACTTCCCCAAGCTTCGTTTTCGCTATTTTAGTGGCGCTATTTTACGCTCTTATGCCTCTTCTTGTCCGATCCAGCAACGTGCCGGCGGAGTCGGCTCGTAGTGCTGGGGAGATAAGTAAGGCTTGACAACTGTCTACACTCTAGCACGATGCTGACCGGAGGTCAGCTCGTAGTGCCGTTTAGAGTTAGACTTCTAGGGCGCGTAAGCTTTTGGCCTTGCCGACTTGTCCGATCCAGCGCGGGTTTTACCGCTGGGGAGATAAGTTTGGCTTTTGGTCACGCAACGGAAGTTCGTCTGTCACGCCGATTGCGGAGCGGTGTTCCCCCCTTTACGCCATAGACGGTGTGGTTTTGTGTCTGATTATTTTAAGTATTTTAAAGTAAAACTTCGTAGGAACTGTGACATTAAACGAACTTTTCAAGTGTATTTAAAAGCTGCGACTTTCTAACAAATACTGTGTTGGTTCTTAAGGTTACTCCGGACCTTCCTGGGTTTCCTCCGGGAAAAAATTCGTGTGTACGTCATATATAACTATATAAACTATATATCGTTGGAAAGCTTAATAAATGTAGATTTTGGAAAAAATATAAATTCCCATTTATTTAATTCCACAAAAGAAAATTGCAAAAAAGGCCACGAAAATGACCATGCGTCATTCAATCAAACAAATAAATTAATAGGGTGCCAAAATTTGGCAGGTTTCTGTGAAATATGGCCTGAACATTCCTTAGATGTTGTGAAACAAAAGTGTGTCAGGGATTTTTAAAATTTGCAATATTTCACCCGTGGCGATCTTCAATGCAATGCCCATCGCGTATTCTTTGCTGGAACTTGACAATTAATTAAAAAATAACCAGTCAGGATATAAAAAAAATGCTGACACACTTTTGATGAATGATCCTTTGTGATTAACACTGTGCAGTTATTTTACCAATGCACTTGGATTTGATAGCCTATTAATTCAATTGAATGATGCATGGTCATTATCGTGGTTGTTTGCGATTTTCTTTTGCAGAATTGAAGAAACCGGCTATTTATATTTGTTTCCGAAATCTACATTTATTAAGCTTTCCAACGATATATAGTTCGCTGTGCTTTCCTTCAAAATGGCGCGCATACGAATTTTTTCCCCGAGGACACCTGCGAAGGTCCGAGTAACCTTAATTTAAACTACTGAGTTGATTATTCCATGTATTTTTCAGGCGATGCTTCTTCAGTGACTTCAGTGGAAAAGAAGGAATAAAAGTTGATCTAGGACAAGCAGGCAGAGGAATGAAATAGGTAAGAACTTTGGAATTCTCATAAATCAGGACCAGGTAACAATAAGATAACTATAATGCTAAACAACAACAACAACACCCGGGCAACAACAACAACAAACAACAAAAAATCATGGCTCCTTTTGCAATTTACCTTTGATAGACCATAAAAATCTGGTTGGATTTCCTGGGTGCCATGTGGGAATGATATTATGATGGAGCAACAAAGAGTAAACCAAAAGAAAAGAATCCACTATAAACAAGACAGAGTACGTTTGAACCTTATCAAACACTATTTTAAAGATGGTTTTGACTTTTTCTTTGTCAAATATAGTCAGTGTTCATTATTTATTGTAATTTAGGACATTAACCATATCCAACAGTCATTTTAACCGAGTAAAAATATTAAGAAAGTGTTAACGGTTCGTCTTTCGTAAATCAGATCAGATGCATTTTAAGCTTTTTCAAAAAAATGGCTTAAGGCTTCCAGACACAGCAAAAGGTCTCCCTTAAAGCCATTTTTCAGCTGGGTGAACAAAACACTCAGGAACTCGGTCTACCCATTTCATTAGTAGATGGCACAGAAAATGGCGGATTTCTCACTCGATGCACGCAAAGCACTGTGGGTGACTAGGATCCTTTAATGCTATAAAGGCTTACAGGTGTTCATGTCAAAAGTTAATTATTATCTACATTCTTTCACACTGCCACTTACAGTTTAGTTCTGCCGAACGTAGATAAATTTATTTTGTTGTTAACAACAACAAAATGATCTGTTATGTGGTGTCATGGCGCGGATGTTATATGATTTAAGTATGGTGCATGGTAATTTCTAAAATGATTTCAGGTGAATTAGCTTTCTATGAGAAGTCTGTTGGATATTCCAAAATTACTAGTAGGAGAACTTACAACACTACCACCATACAATACTACAACTGTGCAACAACCACCATGCAACACTACCACTGTACAACATCAACTAGGGGTCAATTTAATAAAACATTTATGAGTGTAATTTACAAGTGTAGCTATTGTTTTCAACCTTTGAAACAATAGCTAGCTTGTAGATTACACTTGTAAATGTTTTACTAAATTGACTCTAGCTTAGTATAACACTTCAACTGTACAGCACTATGACTGTCCAACACGCCAACTGTACAATAATGTGAATGTACAACTCTATCACTGTACAACACTGGGAGAGTACAGCACCATGACCATACAGTACTATGACAATACAGTACTACGACAGTACAACACATATGACTGTACAACACTACCACTGTGCAGCACCACCACTGTGCAGCACTACGACTGTACAAATCTATGACACTACAAAACTCGTCACTGTACAACACTACCACTGTACAACACTATGCCTGTGCAACACTTCCACTGTACAACACTACCACTGTACAACACTACCACTGTACAGCACTACCACTGTACAGCACTACCACTGTACTGCACTACCACTGTACAGCACTACCACTGTACAACACTACCACTGTACAGCACTACAACTGTACAACACTGTCACTGTACAGCACTACCACTGTACAACACTACCACTGTACAACACTACCACTGTACAGCACTACCATTGTACAACACTACCACTGTACAACACTGCCACTGTACAATACTACCACTGTACAGCACTACCACTGTACAGCACTACCACTGTACAGCACTACCACTGTACAGCACTACCAATGTACAGCACTACCACTTTACAACACTACCACTGTACAACACTGTCACTGTACAGCACTACCACTGTACAACTCTACCACTGTACAACACTACCACTGTACAGCACTACCACTTTACAACACTACCACTGTACAACACTACCACTGTACAGCACTACCACTGTACAGCACTACCACTTTACAACACTACCACTGTACAGCACTACCACTTTACAACACTACCACTGTACAGCACTACCACTGTACAGCACTACCACTGTACAACACTACCACTGTACAGCACTACCACTGTACAGCACTACCACTTTACAACACTACCACTGTACAGCACTACCACTGTACAACACTACCACTGTACAGCACTACCACTGTACAACACTACCACTGTACAGCACTACCACTTTACAACACTACCACTGTACAACACTACCACTGTAAAGCACTACCACTGTACAACACTACCACTGTGCAGCACTACCACTGTACAACACTATCACTGTACAGCACTACCACTGTACAGCACTACCACTTTACAACACTACCACTGTACAACACTACCACTGTGCAGCACTACCACTGTACAACACTACCACTGTACAACACTACCACTGTACAACACTACCACTTTACAACACTACCACTGTACAACACTACCACTGTACAGCACTACCACTGTACAGCACTACCTCTGTACAACACTACCACTGTACAACACTACCACTGTACAACACTACCACTGTACAACACTACCACTTTACAACACTACCACTGTACAACACTACCACTGTACAGCACTACCACTGTACAACACTACCACTGTACAGCACTACCACTTTACAACACTACCACTGTACAGCACTACCACTGTACTGCACTACCACTGTACAACACTACCACTGTACAACACTACCACTGTACAACACTACCACTGTACAACACTACCACTGTACAGCACTACCACTGTACAACACTACCACTGCACAACACTACCACTGTACAACACTACCACTGTACAGCACTACCACTGTACAACACTACCACTTTACAACACTACCACTGTAAAGTACTACCACTGTACAACACTACCACTGTACAACACTACCACTGTGCAGCACTACCTCTGTACAGCACTACCACTTTACAACACTACCACTGTACAGCACTACCTCTGTACAGCACTACCACTTTACAACACTACCACTTTACAACACTACCACTGTAAAGCACTACCACTGTACAACACTACCACTGTGCAGCACTACCTCTGTACAGCACTACCACTTTACAACACTACCACTGTACAACACTACCACTGTACAGCACTACCACTTTACAACACTACCACTGTACAACACTACCACTGTAAAGCATTACCACTGTAAAGCACTACCACTGTACAGCACTATCACTGTACAGCACTACCACTGTACAACACTACCACTGTACAGCACTACCTCTGTACAGCACTACCACTTTACAACACTACCACTGTACAACACTACCACTGTAAAGTACTACCACTGTACAACACTACCACTGTACAGCACTACCTCTGTACAGCACTACCACTTTACAACACTACCACTGTACAGCACTACCTCTGTACAGCACTACCACTTTACAACACTACCACTGTACAACACTACCACTGTACAGCACTACCACTGTACAACACTACCACTGTACAACACTACCACTGTGCAGCTCTACCACTGTACAACACTACCACTGTGCAGCACTACCACTGTGCAGCACTACCACTGTACAACACTACCACTGTGCAGCACTACGCCAGTAGAACACTGTGACACTACAACACTACCGCTGCACAACAGTATCACTGTACAACACTACTACACTACAACAATATGACTGCACAGCACTACGGCCGTAGCACACTCCAACAGATCAGCACATGCCCAATGACAGTAGAACACTACATCTGTACAAGGCTACGACTGTACAGTACTACAGCTGTACAACAATATGACTGAACAGCGCAAGAACACTACAACTGTACAAGACTATGAATGACCATCACTACAACTGAACATCACGACAACTGGACAACACTACAACTGGACAACAACCTGACTGTACTCCGCTACGAATGAACAACACCACGATGAAACAGCACCCTACGACTATACGGCACCATAACTGTACTGTACTAGGACTTATGATACCACAATTAAACAGCACTACGCATTTACACCACTGTTCGGTAGTGGGATTAATGGTCCACAATATACGGCAGTTTAAATTTTTCTCAAAAACTCTGTGCATCATGTCTACAACATCAACACTAGTGCACACATGCAGCCTCAAGGGTAACGCATGACGAACCTTCTGTCATGTACAACAGTGACAACAAAGGACTGTCCTTAACAAACACTATGAATGAACAGTTCAGTGGCTGAACAGCACTACAACTAAACAGCACTACAAATGAACAAAACTCACACGCCAATATCTGACTTCCAGCACATAATTATCAGTGTGGAATTTTAGGTCTTGGTGACTTCCCAGGCATTACTGAACTGCCGGAAACTCAGACCATCTGAGGGGAATGGATTAGAAAAATCATTGTTTCTATTGTTGTTTACCATTTATTTTAAAACTCCTCAAAATTTGGAATGTAAAAGGAAAGTACTTTGTCTTTTGCCAAAATGGAAACTTTCAGGGACTTATAAATTTCCTCACAGGTAGTCTAAATATCTTAAACAGGAATTCTGAACTGAAGACTTTTAGAACCATTCATTTCTTTCTTTCTTTCGCCAACTTTGACTCATATGTGTGGCTACTCAGCTGGGTTCCAGGCTTACTGAGTACATTTCAGTGAATGGAACATGACAAATCCCCAACAGAGTTTCTAGTTTGCTGATGTAGATGGCAAACAACTTGTGTAATTTCAAGTTGTGACAGTAGTTTCAGAAGAAACTTTTGCTGTCATTCCCACTTGTCCATCTTGCTTGGTGCATGCTTATGTTGTGGTTCAATTTTTGTCTTTCTCTGTTTTTCACTCATTATCATGCATTGCCATACCCAAAAACAAAGGAAAATAGCAATTGAACCAAGAATAAAATTGAACCACAACACCTATACTTAGCAGGAACTGTAAAGTACAATGTTACGGTATTGGTTGCTTTTGACACTTTGTTGTGTTTACATAACAAGGGGAGGGTTGTCCAACACACCCGCACCGCAAGGGACCGTGCGAAATGTACGGACTGTCAACCAAAATAACGGTCCGTTAGCAAGGACGACGATCCGTGCGAAACCTACGGACCGTCAACTGCAAATAACGGTCCATATCAGTGCGGCAGTATTGGACAGTTTCAGGGAGAAGGCATTCCTCTGCTTGCCTAACAGGGGAATTATAGCAAGAACACAGTGGTTTACACGATGTTTAGTTTACTTCCCCCCCCCCCCCCCCACATCTATGGAACTTGTTTACGCACTTTTCACACAGGGAGCCTAATGTAAATTTTCCTTTTGTCTCTTGAAGAACACAAGATCGACACCATTGTCTGAAACAGCACAAGAAGTCAGTTGAAGTGGCAATCAATTGGATAGTGCCCAGATGTCCAAGGTAAATATTATCTGCCATTGTTATGCTCATACATACCAGCCAATGATCAAGCTTCAGGGGGGAGGGGTTGGGGGTGGGGACAGACGTGGAGCATTTGAGTTGTTGTTTTTCTGTCACTACTCTCAAGAAACCAACTATTTTTAAAAAAACACAACTGGTAGCCACATGAAAGGTAAATTAAATTATGGCTGGATCTGATGTGATGTAACTTATTTAACTCATGATTCTGCCCTTTACTAGGGTTGGGAATTTGACCAAAAAAAATCAGAAAGGTCAAATCCCCCACATCTACTTTACACCCCTCTAATAACAAGGGTTTCTAATGTCTGCGGAATGAAAAGTCAAGGGATTAAAAACAAAATTCTACTCTAAAATTTAGCCAGGGTTTTGTGTGCCACAAGAGTCTGCCAGCACAGGACACCGACCAGTATGCAAAGAAAAGCATTGTGACAAAAATTAAGGAAATTTAAATTACAGTTTCAGCCAGAGAGTTGTCTTTTATTCATTCTCTGCATGAATTCCTGATGTTAAACAGATGTCTACACTCTTTGCAATGTTAATTTCTCTGTATATTCCCATTAAGGAGGCTTGTGCAGGTCTTTTGCCACTCGCATGTAGCCAACGTGTCCATGAATGCATCAGTGCCTCAGCTGCATGAATTCAAATTTTTATCAAAAGTAGTGCTTGCAGAATAGCAGATGTAAAATCCTCTGAACTGGAAATAAAACGTGCAAAACACGTCTTTTTCATGCGTGTAACATTCACTGGGCCAATTTGAACACAACGAGGAAACATCCAGTGGAATTTTTCGTAATTCCAAAAGGCAATGTTTTTAAAATTTAACTTATGTTCTACTGAATAACTTTCAATCATACCGGCAGAAAATAATTTAGGGAGCTTTCCAAATAAACAAAATTAAAAATGTAGGTCACCCACTTTAATTTTCAAATAATTTGCCAAAAACTGAAATTTGGAGGTTATTTCTAGGTAGCTTTAGCATAACCATGGTAACTGTTGATGCCACCATCTGTCTTAGGATTGCCTAACAAAAGAGGTGTAAAGATACTCATAGTTTGCCCACAGGGTCAGAAACACTTCTTTGTAACCCAACCTCGTTTTGAAAGCATAACAAGGCCAAGAACGACCTTTGTGCATATGATTAGGCTTGGGTGTCCTGTTCTCAACTGAATACAGAGTCTACCCACCATTAATGCACCATTTGTAACACAGCAGTGATAGCAGTTTGACTTTTTTCATTTTGTCTTGTCATGTTTCATTTTTTCCCAATTATCAGTAAACAACTTCTCTCTAAAATGTTTTTTCGTGATGTGCTTCTGGTTTCTTTCTTTTCTCTCTTTCTTTTTCCTTTTTTTTTTTTTTTTACTCTTTACCTTTATTTTTTCTCCTTTTTTGTTTTAGGAAGTATGCAAATAGAAAAACATGAAGAATGTTGAAGTGGCTGTAATTTATGCAAGCAATCTGGGTGTAGACCAACATGTCGGCGTCCCTTTGAAGTACGTGTTTTACTTCTTTGGCAACCAAAGGTGAGAAATGCTTTTCGAAAATTTTGCGTTATTCCCTTTCCATATGCCACAAAGCGAGTAGGAAAATATGGCTACAGTTAACATGTGTAGTGGAAAATTATATGTATCTTTACGTTCCAGTTTTGTTTTGCTCAAACGTTTAAGATAAAAAAAATTGGACTAATGGTCCAAAACGAACATTGGGTTAACCCTTCAGTGAGCCCTAACAGTGGCGAAAATGAAATTCCTCTTTACAATGTCACTAGTCGTTGCAACATTCTAGTGATGAGAGTAAAGAAAGTCAGATCACCAAGGATAAGATGTCTTCATATTTAGGCGAATCTTCTTTACTACTATTTTCAGGGCAACTATAAAAGAAAGGAAATGATGCGAGACTATAATCTCTGAAACATACAATAACACTGCAAAGGTAAGAACTTCAAACAGATCATTTTTGCACAAAAAAATGGGTAGAGATTTTGCGGTCTTGAAGGCCTGGCACAATGGGTGTAAAACTGAGGTGAAAATCCTGCTTCCAAGTGTCTGTATATAGCTGTTGACCTCCTGAATTGATAATTTTGTGTACTTTGTAGGCGATGCTTATTCAGTGAATTAAAGTGGAAAGGAAAGAGAAATAGGAGAAGCTGAATTAGGAGAACGCAAATAGGTAAATAAATAATAAATTACTACACTGCAAGTCCAAGCCACTTAATCAGAACCAGTAACTGATAAGATAACTATATAGCTAAGCAACAACAACAAACGAAAACAAAAAACTATGGCTCCTTTTGTAACATTTATTATACAAAAGAATGTTTCACCTCCAACAGACAAAAATTTTGTTGGATTTCCATGGTGCATCTAGTAAGGGGCTGTTTACATGAGAGAGGGTGCCCCTATGTAGTAGGGTTACCCCAGGTAGCAGAGTTTCTCTTCTCCTTTGTATTACGCAGTTCGTTTTACATGCGAGGGAGGGTGCCCCTAAGGTAGGGAAACCCGACATGGTAGGGACAACTTTTGTTTACATAAGCCCATGTAAAAGTAGGGCTAGCCGTAGGGGGTAGGGATATGTTTCGTTGTTCTCAGCTTACCACTGGCCACGCATAAAAGGCGCCAAATTCGAGCATGGCTTCGAAACTAACACTATTATTATTTTGATTCGCTTTTGAAATTTGTACTTTCCCAAAAAAAATTCTACAAAGCATACAAACTTCTGCACGGACTATGAATAACATATGAGTAATTTCAATAGTGAACAATTCACTCTGAACAATGGCGCCCACAACTTTCTTCCAGCTAATTTTCATCACTTTTTATGACGGCCCTATATCTGTCGTCATTTAACATGTTTTAGTGACTTTGATGGGGGTTCGCCTCCCAGCCGCCCTGCGGTTTTGCTTCTTCTTTTTTTGCTCTCTCTTTTTTGAACCTACATTTATTTATTTATTTATTAATTATTTACTGTGATTTTTAGTTGAGTAAGACATGAAGGAAGTTTGGTGACAAAATTTTGACATTCAAGTTAACATGTTGTCAAGGACAACTTAGTCCGTTTCCAGGGAGACTGCATGAATCCATCACGTCATGCAAAAAAGCGCGCCAAACAGTCCGTAAACATGGAATTTGCCGTTGGCAATGTGATAACTTTAAAGTTAAAACTTTGTGTCCAAACTTCTCTTGTGCTTTACTCAACTGCAATCCTAGTATTTATTTCTTGCACAATGTTTTTTTGAATTGTAACAATTTCTTTTTTTCCTTCTGTTTTTGGGGATGGTCTTCAAAAGATATTCGGCTTACCAATTCAAAAATTCAATCTATTTTAAAGTATGTAGACAAGAAAAACAATTTAAGATGGTCATCAAATTGTAATAAGAGGAAGATGCTGTTTTACACGCTTGATACTCAAAAGGAAAAACAACTTTGCGGGATAATAAATAGTACAACACTGCTGCCTTTATTCTATGTATTTAAAAATACTGCATATGATTGTAATAAACAGCACCACAGGAAAGTGCTGCTCAATAACTTTCAATTGAATGGTCACACTTTAGGATTTCATCCACAGACTCAAAAGTTAGAACCACCTTGTACAGCATAATAAACAGTACCACAGGAAATCACTGCTCAGTAGCTTTCATTTGAATGGTCACACTTTAGGATTTCATCCACAGGCTCAAAAGTTAGAACCACCGTGTACAGCATAATAACAGCATCACAAGAAAGTACTGCTCAGTAGCTTTCATTTGAATGGTCGCAATTTAGGATTTCATCCACAGACTCAAAAGTTAGAACCACCTTGTACAGCATAATAAACAGCACCACAGGAAAGTACTGCTCAGTAGCTTTCATTTGAATGGTCACAATTTAGGATTTCATCCACAGACTCAAAAGTTAGAACCACTTTGTACAGCATAATAAACAGCACCGCAGGAAAGTACTGCTCAGTAGCTTTCATTTGAATGGTCACACTTAAGGATTTTTTCCACCGACTCAAAAGTTAGAACCACCTTGTACAGCATAATAAACAGCACCACAGGAAAGTACTGCTCAGTAGCTTTCATTTGAATGGTCCCACTTTAGCTTTTCATCCACAGACTCAAAAGTTAGAACCACCTTGCACAGCGTTAAACAGCAGAATAAGGTTTAATGATTGTAACTTTTAACTTTTTTGCTTGTTATCGACTACGTATGTTATGATTTTTGTAAAGAGCGCTGCCCCCGAACAAATGCCACACTTAAAATTTTAAGCGCACAAATATTCATAGCTTCATAGCAAGTTTGAAGACAAAGAGTGGAAGCAATGAACAACTGAACACACGCAAATTCGCACTACTTAAAAAAAGTTCAGAATCACATTGTTTATTTTGAGTACCTTTTCTTTCAGTTGCCTGCCACTCTCAAATTCAGTGGATCAGCAGACTTGAATCACGAAAGACAGTAGGAAGCTACTAAAAACAGCGAGGACAAAAAAGGACGTACATTACAGTAAATATACACGTTTAATTTTAATTGAGATCGCGTGAACAAGAAGTTCCAAGATAAAAGCTCCGAAATTTCACCGAGTTAAACTGTTCAATACTTGAAACTTTCAAAGTTTTATCCTATTTTTCAGATCCAATGTTTTCGATACACTTTTGAAGCAGGCACACATGTACTTTTGACACTTAAAATTACATTACCCACTGGTTCAAACTGAATGTTGGACAAAACGTTTGAATGTGCAGTTGTTTTTCCACTGTGGAACTTCCTGTCTTCTATCATTTGTTAGAAGGACACAGAAATATTTTTAATTGTTAACAAGTGCACGATGGGAGTCTCGCATTTCTCATAATATTAAACTAGCCGCTGGGAGTTAAAGATCGTGCTTGAGCTTTCACTAATATTGCATCAAAAATCGCCTGTGTAATGGTTCTTAAAATCCGATCATTTACCAACTTGACATTTCAAATTCAAAATTAGAGGAAGTGAAACGTACTTTGTCAACCATTTGATTCCGTATCAAAATGCGAGTCTTTCATGGTGCACTTACCTTCTAGCTCAGTAGTTTTCATTGAAGTTACAATTTAGGACCAGAACCTGACACCATATTACAGTGGAGGTCTACTTTTGTTTGTGCTCTTTAGTTCAGCTTGAAGTGAAAGAAGTGTGACCATTTTAAAGAAATGGGCATGCTTTCACAAGGTGATTGTCGAAGTCTGCGTGTTTTCTTGGCAAAAAGGGTGTGCATGCCCTTTTGATTGGCAACATGTGACCTCAAAGAATTGTTCCAGACCCCTGGTAGTTGGTATCTCCCCTTTCTCGATTGAGAGATTGTTGCAATTGTTGGATGTGGAACGCCTCCTTTATGCGACTGCTAAACCAGTCTGGTTCCCTGTCCAGAATTCTTATGTTTTTGGACTGGAACTGGTGTCCCCAGTGCTCCCTAAAACCTGATGAGGAGGAACTGGGTGTTCCTCTAATTTTAATTTGTATTTGTGATGGGGGACTTGATTGGAAACGATGTGGGAAACGGAAAGAACTTTGAATGTGGGAGTTCCTCCTCATCAGAGGTTTCAAACCACCTTTTCAGGGAGCCCCGGGGACACCATTTCCAGTTCCAGTAAGAAATCTGGACAGGGAACCAGACCATTTTAGCAGAGCATAAAGGAGGTGTTCCACATCCGACAACAACAATCTCTCAATCGATACCTTCGAGATGCCATGTACGTGGAGTATGGAATAATCTCTTGAGGTCACTGTGCTTGTGCAGTGAAGACATTTGGTGTAGACTAAACGAAAGCTCTGCTGTTAGCTTTAATTTACTGCCCAATTGTCAAAGTTAAAATCATTGGTATTAAAGGGGCATAGTCACGAGGATTTCGCAGATTTTTGGTCAAAACTGTGCTAAAATTATCGGTAGCTAACTTTATCCATGCCCAACATTGTGTTTGAACATTTAAAGGAACATATTAACTTAATTTCATTAAGAGAAAACAAACCATGACTATTTAATGTCAACACGCTGAAAGAATTTGAAAAGTTTAGCCTCATTTTTTCACATTTCAATCCATTTCCATCCGTAGCAACAGACGACAGAAAATAGTTTCAGTGAAGTAATATAGTCTTTGGTAACAAAACTAGACCATTATTTGTGGACGTTCATTGATGTGAAGACATATTTTTCATTTATAAAAGTGAACTAAAATAGCGTGACTATGCCTCTTTAATATTTTTTACTATTTTCATTTTGGAAGAAAATTAGTTAACTTCAGTTTGTAAACAATTCACAAATTTGTTTCATTAGTCTTGTAACTTAATATAACTTTGTACACTTTTTACAACAATCCAGTCTTCCATTTTCAAACAGTATAATTCGTACACTCTTTACAACAAAGTTAATTGTCTTTCATTTTCAAAACTGAACTAGTTTGTAAGCAGTGTGCAACAACGTTTTTACAATTTTCATTTATGCAGGAAAATAGTTAAATCAGTTTGTAAACAAAATTCACAAATAATAAACTTGTGTTTCATTCATTGTTGTACACTGTTTAGAAACAAGTCCTGTTCTGAAAATGAAAGATAAGTGTTAGAAACAGTGTAGAATCAAGTACACTACTTCAGTGAACTTGTCTTTTCACAACAGTACTACTTTCTAAACAGTGTGCAACAAACTTGTCTTCCCTTTCAAAACACTACACTTTCTACACCGTCAACAAACTTGTCTTTACCTTTCTAAACAGTACCACTTTCTACACCTTCAACAAACTTGTCTTTCCATTTCAAAACAGTACCACTTTCTACACACTAGTCTCTCCTCTACTAAACAGTACTCCTGTTCGACATCTACTGTACTCTCCCTTCACAAAACAGTACTCTGTTCGACATCTACTGTACTCTCTCCCCTACTAAACAGTAATCTGTTCGACATCTACTGTACTGTTCTCCTAGTAAACAGTACTCTGTTCGACATCTACTGTACTCTCTCCCCCACTAAACAGTACTCTGTTCGACATCTACTGTACTTTTCTCCTACTAAACAGTACTCTGTTCGACATCTACTATACTCTCTCCCCTACTAAATAGTACTCTGTTCGACATCTACTATACTGTTCTCCTACTAAACAGTACTCTGTTCGACATCTACTGTACTCTCTCCCCTACTGAACAGTAATCTGTTCGACATCTACTGTACTGTTCTCCTAGTAAACAGTACTCTGTTCGACATCTACTGTACTCTCTCCCCCACTAAACAGTACTCTGTTCGACATCTACTATACTCTCTCCCCTACTAAACAGTACTCTGTTCGACATCTACTATACTCTCTCCCCTACTAAACAGTACTCTGTTCGACATCTACTATACTCTCTCCCCTACTAAACAGTACTCTGTTCGACATCTACTGTACTGTTCTCCTACTAAACAGTACTCTGTTCGACATCTACTGTACTGTTCTCCTACTAAACAGTACTCTGTTCGACATCTACTGTACTGTTCTCCTACTAAACAGTACTCTGTTCGACATCTATTATACCCTCTCCCCTAGTAAACAGTACTCTGTTCGACATCTACTGTACTTTTCTCCTACTAAACAGTACTCTGTTCGACATCTACTATACTCTCTCCCCTACTAAACAGTAGTCTGTTCGACATCTACTATACTCTCTCCCCTACTAAACAGTAGTCTGTTCGACATCTACTGTACTGTTCTCCTACTAAACAGTACTCTGTTCGACATCTATTATACCCTCTCCCCTAGTAAACAGTACTCTGTTCGACATCTACTGTACTGTTCTCCTAGTAAACAGTACTCTGTTCGACATCTACGATACTCTCTCCCCTAGTAAACAGTACTCTGTTTGACATCTACTGTACTGTTCTCCTAGTAAACAGTAGTCTGTTCGACATCTACTGTACTCTCTCCCCCACTAAACAGTACTCTGTTCGACATCTACTGTACTTTTCTCCTAGTAAACAGTACTCTGTTTGACATCTACTGTACTTTTCTCCTAGTAAACAGCAATCTGTTTGACATCTACTGTACTTTTCTCCTACTAAACAGTACTCTGTTCGACATCTAGGATACTCTCTCCCCTAGTAAACAGTACTCTGTTCGACATCTACTGTACTTTTCTCCTACTAAACAGTACTCTGTTCGACATCTACGATACTCTCTCCCCTAGTAAACAGTTATCTGTTCGACATCTACTGTACTTTTCTCCTAGTAAACAGTACTCTGTTTGACATCTACTGTACTGTTCTCCTAGTAAACAGTAGTCTGTTCGACATCTACTGTACTCTCTCCCCCACTAAACAGTACTCTGTTCGACATCTACTGTACTTTTCTCCTAGTAAACAGCAATCTGTTTGACATCTACTGTACTTTTCTCCTACTAAACAGTACTCTGTTCGACATCTAGGATACTCTCTCCCCTAGTAAACAGTACTCTGTTCGACATCTACGATACTCTCTCCCCTAGTAAACAGTTATCTGTTCGACATCTACTGTACTTTTCTCCTAGTAAACAGTACTCTGTTTGACATCTACTGTACTGTTCTCCTAGTAAACAGTACTCTCTTCGACATCTACTGTACTGTTCTCCTACTATACAGTCATCTGTTGGACATCTACTATACCATACTCTCTCTCGGTGTAGGGCACATTTTGGATAGTGATTAGGGGTGTAGTACGGTGACCCGTAAAAAATACCCGTCACCCTTTCAAAACATTACTCTTTGGAACAAACTTGTCTTTCCTGTTCAAAACAGTACCACTTTGAACACTGTTTTTAACCAACTTGTCTTTCGTTTTCAAAACAATACCAGAAAAAAAATAACCGCACAGGTAACTTCTATTTCATTGATTTAGAGTTTCATCTGCACCTCCAACACATGGAACCACAGTCACCTTGGGGCTGTAGATGAAATCCTGATGTGTAACTAATGAAATCAACAGTACTTCTTTTTATGAAAATTTTTATTGCACAAAGAAATGACAATTATATTCAACACTGTATACATTGCTTTGCTGCACTATTTAAGCATTACTCGCCACACTAATTAACAATACAGATGTAAGTTTCGCTAAAGAAAATACAGCCAAACTATAAAAACTAAAGAGTAACTAGTGGTATCTCGTCTCTTTCATTGCGTTACTTCAAGGGAAATAGATTTTTTTTGAAGTCACACAAGCTCTGCCCTCGGGGGGAGGGGAGGGGCTGTCCAGTCGAATTGTTTAGTTTTTTCAATTACAGCATCGTGAAAAACAAATATGTATCCCGGGCGTTGTGTTTAAATTAACAAACAACACAGATAAACTTTGAAAATCTCTTAGGCTAAACAGTTTCAAAAACCCCAATGGCAATCTGTGCTAGTCTTCTTTAATTTGACTTATATTTGCCTCCTTTTCTATTTGCTGTGTTATTTAAACCTTTCGTCAGTGTTTTAAGTGGTTATTTTTTATGTTTCGCTCAATTTGATGGGCGCTTCCTAATGGATAAAATTGGTTAATTTCAAGACATTGTTGTAGTAGTCAAGCAAGTGCACCATGGAAAACGTGCATTAGAGAAAATGTTACGTTCACTTAAAGAAAACTGGTAAAAGCACCATTGAACAGCTTATTTCCCATGCAATCTTAGCAAATCCTCAAGTGCGATCTTCAACTCCCAGCAGTTAAAGTTTCCACGTAAACTAGATACTTGGTGAAATACGACATTTTCCATCGTGCACATGTAACAAACAATATAAAACAAACCGTTTCACGGTGGAAAAACGATTGCACTTCCAAACATGTTACCCAAGAAAGTTTAACTTCGTGAACTTTCTTTCATGGTGGTCCTTCTTGCTTACGCCATCTCAATTAAAATTAAACGTGCATATTTGCTGCAATGTACGTCCTTTCTTGTCCCATTCAAAGTACATTCGTACTTTGTTTTTAGCCATTCAAGTTTGCTGATCCACCGGCGGACAACTGAAAGAGAAGGAGTCCAAATAAACAACGTGACTGAGAACTTTTTTTATGTAGTAAGAATTTGCGAGTGTCCACGGTAGAAAAATACTTGTAGTTTAAACATGATCAGCATGAACAACAAAAAGCCCAAACTATCTATCTAGATTTTCATCGCGCACATGAAAACGATCCAAATTCGTCTACCAAACAATAGAAAACAAGAAGTTTCACAGTGGAAAAACGATTGTACCTTCTAACACTTTCCCAAAATTCAAACAATCATCAGTTTGAATCAATGCGCGCTGTAATTTTTAAGTACCCCTGCTTCGATTTTAGTGTTTCGGAAACATTGCATCCGCAAAATTCAACGTTGAGAAAGTTTCAATTATCGAACTCGGTGAAATTCCTTGGAACGTCTTGCTTACGCGATCTCAATTAAAATTAACCGTGTACATACCTAACTCAATAAAGGTTGCTTTGTGCATTGGGAAGCTATTGTTTGGCGGTCACTCAAGCAAAGCATTGCATTGTGTTTCGTATGACCAATTGCCAAAGCAACCTTTATTGAATGAGGTATATTTACCGTTATGTGCCTCCTTTCTTGTCCTCACTGTTTTGAAGTACCTTCGTACTTTGTCTTTCGTGATTCAAGTCTACTGATCCACCGGCGGACAACTGAAAGAGAAGGAAGTCCAAATAAACAACGTGACTGAGAACTTTCATATGTAGTAAGAATTTGCGAGTGTCTAGGGTAGAAAAATACATGTAGTTTAAACATGATCATCGAATAACAAAAAGTCCAAACTTTCTATCTAGATTTTCATCGTTCACATGTAAAAGTTTCAAAATTCGTCTTCTTGCTCACGCGATCTCAATTAAAATTAAACGTGTATACTTACCGTAATACGCGTGCTTTTTAGTCCTTTTTAGTCGCTGTTTTAAGTGCCTTCGTACTTTGTCTTTCGTGATTAAAGTCTGCAGATCCACTTGATCAAACTGGACGACTGAAAGAGAAGGAACTCCAAATAAACAACGTGATTCAGAACTTTTTTATCACATAAGAATTTGCGAGTGCCCAGTTGTTTTCATTGCTTCCAGCTTTGGTCTTTAAATTTGCAAATCTTACAAGGCGTGCAAACTTCTGCACGGACTATGAATAAAATATGAGTACTTATAGCAGTAATCAATTCACTCTGAACAATAGAACCCACAACCAACTTCTAGCTAATTTCTGCCTCTCATCTTCTAGCGAACCTGTGTAGTCGAGCGGTCTAAGGCGCTCGACTTAAATTAAATGACGGCCTTATTTGCCGTCATTTAATTTAAGTTCTGCGCTGACCGGGGTTCGCACGCACCCCGGGCCATTTTGGCTCTTTCTTCTTCTTTTTTCCTGGCTCTCTCTTTTGATACAACAATTTCTTACTTTTTTTTCTTAAATGATTTTTTTCGAAGCGTAAAAAAATTCTTAATTGTTTTTTTCCCTTTTTTATTATTTCGCCATAATATTTTTGAGAAACGATTTAATTGACACAATTTAATTGACACAATAAGAAGCATAAGAAAATACGTGTACTTTAAGATGATCATCGACTTACGGAACCCACAAACTTTCTATTTAGATTTTCATCGTGCACATGAAAATGATCCAAATTCGTCTATCAAACGATAGAAAACGAGAAGTTTCACGGTGGAAAAACGACCGCATCTTCAAACATTTTGCCCAAAATTTAAACACAATCATCAGTTTGCATCAATGCGCACTGTAATTTTTGAGTTCCCCTGCTTCGATTTTAGTGTTTCGGAAACATTGGATCCGCAAAATTCAATGTTGAGAAAGTTTCAAATATCGAACTCGGTGAAATTTCTGAGCCTTTACCTTGGAACTTCTTGCTCACACGATCTCAATTAAAATTAACAGTGTATATTTACCGTTATGTGCGTCCTTTGTTGTCCTCTGGTTTGAAGTACCTTCGTACTTTGTCTTTCGTGATTCAAGTCTGCTGATCCACCGGCGGACAACTGAAAGAGAAGGAAGTCCAAATAAACAACGTGACTGAGAACTTTTTTATGTAGTAAAAATTTGCGAGTGTCCAGGGTAGAAAAATACATGTATTTTAAACGTAATCATCGGATAACAAAAAGCCCAAACTTTCTATCTAGATTTTCATCGTTTATAGGTAAAAGTTTCAAAATTCGTCTTCTTGCTCCCGCGATCTCAATTAAACTTAAACGTGTATATTTACCGTAATGTTCATCCTTTTTAGTCCTCGCTGTTTTAAGTACCGTCGTACTTTGGCTTTCGTGATTCAAGTTTGCAGATCCACTTGAACAAACTGGACGACTGAAAGAAAAGGAATTCCAAATAAACAACGTGATCCAGACTTTTTTATCACGTAAGAATTTGCCAGCGTCCAGTTGTTTTCATTGCTTCCAGCTTTGGTCTTTAAATTTGCAAATCTTACAAAGCGTGCCAACTTTAGCACGGACTATGAATAAAATATGAGTAATTACAGCAGTATCAATTCACTCTGACTGATAGAGCCCACAACCTGCCTCTAGCTAATTTCTGCCCCCTTTTTCTAGCGAACCTGTGTAGTCGAGCGGTTTGAGGCGCTTGACTTAAATTAAATGACGGCCTTATTTGCCGTCATTTAATTTAAGTTCAGCTCTGGCCGGGGTTCCCACGCACCCCGGGCCATTTTGGCTCTTTCTTCTTCTTTTTTCCTGGCTCTCTTTTTTGATACAACAATTTCTTTCAATTTTTTTCCTAAAAATTTTTTTGAAGCGTAAAAATTTCTTAGTTGTTTTTTTGTTACTATTTTCGGGATGGATTTAAAAAATGCGGCTTCCCAGTTCAATCTATGTCATAGTGACAAGCATAGAAATATACATGTTGTTTAAAATGGTCACCGACTTACAAAAAGCACAAACTTTCTATCTCAATTTCCATCGGACATATGAAAACGATCCAAAAGTCGTCTACCAAACGATAGAAAACAAGAAGTTTAATAGTGGAAAAACAATCGCACCTTCTAATATTTTGTTCACAATTCAGTTTGGATCTATGCGTGCTGTAATTTTTAAGTACGCCTGCTTCGATTTTAGTGTTTCAGAAACATTGGAACCGCAAAATTCAATGTTGAGAAAGTTTCAAATATCGAATTTGGTGAAATTTCTAAGCTTTTATCTTGGAATGTCTTGCTCACGCGATGTCAATTAAAATTAACCGTGTATATTTACCGTTATGTGCGTCCTTTCTTGTCCTCACTGTTTTAAAGTACCTTCGTACTTTGTCTTTCGTGATTCAAGTTTCCTGATCCACCGAAAATGATATTGGCCGACAACTGAAAAAAAAAAGGAACTCCAAATAAACAACGCGATTGAAAACTTTTTTATGTACTACGAATATGCGTGTTCAGTTGTTTTCACTGCTTCCAGCTTTGGTCTTCAAGTTTGCAAATTTTACAAAGCGTAGCAACTTTAGCACGGACTATGAATAAAACATGAGTAATTACAGCAGTAATCAATTGTTTGTAGACAATAGAGCCCACAACTTACTTCTAGCTAATTTCTACCCTGTTTTTCTAGCGAACCTGTGTAGTCGAGCGGTCTAAGGCGCTCGACTTAAATTAAATGACGGCCTTATTTGCCGTCATTTAATTTAAGTTCTGCGCTGACCGGGGTTCGCACGCACCCCGGGCCATTTTGTTCCTTTTTTCTTTTTTTTTCCTGGCTCTCTTTTTTCATATTAAATTTTTTTGTTTTTTTTTTCTAAAATAATTTTTTTGAAGCGTAAAAATTTCTTAGTTGTTTTTTTTCTTTTTTACTGTTTTCGGGACGGTTTTAAAAAATTCGGCTTACCAGTTTAATCTATGTTATAGTGACAAGCAATCGAAATATAGAAAAAGCACAAACTTCCTATCTCGATTTCCATCAGACACATGAAAACGACCCAAAAGTCGTCTACCAAACGATAGAAAACAAGAAGTTTAATAGTGGAAAAACAATCGCACCTTCTAATATTTTGTTTACAATTCAGTTTGGATCTATGCGTGCTTTAATTTTTAAGTACGCCTGCTTCGATTTTAGTGTTTTGGAAACATTGGAACCGCAAAATTCAATGTTGAGAAAGTTTCAAATATCGAATTTGGTGAAATTTCTAAGCTTTTATCTTGGAACTTCTTGTTCACGCGATCTCAATTAAAACTAACCGTGTATATTTACCGTTATGTGCGTCCTTTCTTGTCCTCACTGTTTTAAAGTACCTTCGAACTTTGTCTTTCGTGATTCAAGTTTGCTGATCCACCAAAAATGATAGTGGCCGACAACTGTAAGAAAACAAACTCCAAATAAACAAAGTGATTGAGAACTGTTTTTATTTGTTTTCATTGCTTGCAGCTTTGGTCTTTAATTTAAACTTTACAAGGCGTAGCAACTTTAGCAAGGACTATGAATAAAATATGAGTAACTACAGCAGCAATCAATTGTTTGTAGACAATAGAGCCCACCACTTACTTCTAGATTAATTTCTGCCCTCTTTTTCTAGCGAACCTGTGTAGTCGAGCGGTCTAAGGCGCTCGACTTAAATTAAATGACAGCCTTATTTGCCGTCATTTAAATTTTAAGTTCTGCTCTGACCGGAGTTCGCACGCACCCCGGGCCATTTTGGCTCTTTCTTCTTCGTTTTTCCTGGCTCTCTTTTTTGATACCATATTTTTCTTTTTTTTTTTTCGTAAATAACTTTTTTGAACCGCAAAAATTTCTTAGTTGTTGTTATTTTTGTTTTGTTTTGTTGTTTTTTACTATTTTCGGGACGGATTTAAAAAATGCGGCTTCCCAGTTCAATCTATGTCATAGTGACAAGCATAGAAATATACATGTTGTTTAAAATGGTCACCGACTTACAAAAAGCACAAACTTTCTATCTCAATTTCTATCGGACATATGAAAACGATCCAAAAGTCGTCTACCAAACGATAGAAAACAAGAAGTTTAATAGTGGAAAAACAATCGCACCTTCTAATATTTTGTTCACAATTCAGTTTGGATCTATGCGTGCTGTAATTTTTAAGTACGCCTGCTTCGATTTTAGTGTTTCAGAAACATTGGAACCGCAAAATTCAATGTTGAGAAAGTTTCAAATATCGAATTTGGTGAAATTTCTAAGCTTTTATCTTGGAATGTCTTGCTCACGCGATGTCAATTAAAATTAACCGTGCATATTTACCGTTATGTGCGTCCTTTCTTGTCCTCACTGTTTTAAAGTACCTTCGTACTTTGTCTTTCGTGATTCAAGTTTGCTGATCCACCGAAAATGATATTGGCCGACAACTGAAAAAAAAAGGAACTCCAAATAAACAACGTGATTGAAAACTTTTTTATGTACTACGAATATGCGTGTTCAGTTGTTTTCACTGCTTCCAGCTTTGGTCTTTAAGTTTGCAAATTTTACAAAGCGTAGCAAATTTAGCACGGACTATGAATAAAACATGAGTAATTACAGCAGTAATCAATTGTTTGTAGACAATAGAGCCCACAACTTACTTCTAGCTAATTTCTACCCTGTTTTTCTAGCGAACCTGTGTAGTCGAGCGGTCTAAGGCGCTCGACTTAAATTAAATGACGGCAAATAAGGCCGTCATTTAATTTAAGTCGCACGCACCCCGGGCACGCACCCCGGGCCATTTTGTTCCTTTTTTCTTTTTTTTTCCTGGCTCTCTTTTTTCATATTAAATTTTTTTTTCTAAAATATTTTTTTTGAAGTGTAAAAATTTCTTAGTTGTTTTTTTTCTTTTTTACTGTTTTCGGGACGGTTTTAAAAAATTCGGCTTACCAGTTTAATCTATGTCATAGTGACAAGCAATCGAAATATACATGTAGTTTAAGATGATCACCGACTTAGAAAAGGCACAAACTTCCTATCTCGATTTCCATCAGACATATGAAAACGACCCAAAAGTCGTCTACCAAACGATAGAAAACAAGAAGTTTAATAGTGGAAAAACAATCGCACCTTCTAATATTTTGTTCACAATTCAGTTTGGATCTATGCGTGCTTTAATTTTTAAGTACGCCTGCTTCGATTTTAGTGTTTTGGAGACATTGTAACCGCAAAATTCAATATTGAGAAAGTTTCAAATATCGAATTTGGTGAAATTTCTAAGCTTTTATCTTGGAACTTCTTGTTCTCGCGATCTCAATTAAAATTAACCGTGTATATTTACCGTTATGTGCGTCCTTTCTTGTCCTCACTGTTTTAAAGTACCTTCGTACTTTGTCTTTCGTGATTCAAGTTTGCTGATCCACCGAAAATGATATTGGCCGACAACTGAAAAAAAAGGAACTCCAAATAATAAGGAACTCCAAATAAACGTGATTGAGAACTTTTTTATGTACTACGAATATGCGTGTTCAGTTGTTTTCACTGCTTCCAGTCTTCAAGTTTGCAAATTGTACAAAGCGTAGCAACTTTAGCACGGACTATGAATAAAACATGAGTAATTACAGCAGTAATCAATTGTTTGTAGACAATAGAGCCCACAACTTACTTCTAGCTAATTTCTACCCTGTTTTTCTAGCGAACCTGTGTAGTCGAGCGGTCTAAGGCGCTCGACTTAAATTAAATGACGGCCTTATTTGCCGTCATTTAATTTAAGTTCTGCGCTGACCGGGGTTCGCACGCACCCCGGGCCATTTTGTTCTTTTTTTCTTTTTTTTTTCCTGGCTCTCTTTTTTCATATTAAATTTTTTTGTTTTTTTTTTCTAAAATAATTTTTTTGAAGTGTAAAAATTTCTTAGTTGTTTTTTTTCTTTTTTACTGTTTTCGGGACGGTTTTAAAAAATTCGGCTTACCAGTTTAATCTATGTCATAGTGACAAGCAATCGAAATATACATGTAGTTTAAGATGATCACCGACTTAGAAAAGCACAAACTTCCTATCTCGATTTCCATCAGACACATGAAAACGACCCAAAAGTCGTCTACCAAACGATAGAAAACAAGAATTTTAATAGTGGAAAAACAATTGCACCTTGAAATATTTTGCTTAAAATTCAGTTAGATCTATGCGCACTGTAATTTTTAAGTACGCCTGCTTCGATTTTAGTGTTTTGGAAACATTGGAACCGCAAAATTCAATGTTGAGAAAGTTTCAAATATCGAATTCGGTGAAATTTCTACCTTTTTATCTTGGAATGTCTTGCTCACGCGATCTCAATTAAAATTAACCATGTATATTTACCGTTATGTGTGTCCTTTCTTGTCCTCGCTGTTTTAAAGTACCTTCGTACTTTGTCTTTCGTGATTCAAGTTTGCTGATCCACCGAAAATGAGAGTGGCCAACAACTGAAAGAAAAGGAACTCCAAATAAACAACGTGATTGACGACTTTTTTATGTAGAACGAATATGCATGATCAGTTGTTTTCATTGCTTGCAGCTTTGGCCTTTAAATTTGCAAATTTTACAAGGCGTAGCAAGTTTAGCACGGATTATGAATAAAATATGAGTAATTACAGCAGAAATCAATTGTTTGTAGACAATAGAGACCACCACTTACTTCTAGCTAATTTCTACCCTCTTTTTCTAGCGAACCTGTGCAGTCGAGCGGTCTAAGGCGCTCGAGTTAAATTAAATGGCGGCCTTATTTGCCGTCATTTAAGTTCTGCTCTGACCGGAGTTCGCACGCACCCCGGGCCATTTTGCTTCTTTTTTCCTGTTTTTTTCCTGGCTCTCTTTTTTGATACCACAATTCTTTCATTCTTTTTTTTTCTTAATAATTTTTTTGAAGGGTGAAAAATTTTTAGCTGTTTTTTTTTCCTTTTTTTACTATTTTCGGGACGGTTTTACGAAATTCGGCTTACCAGTTTAATCTATGTCATAGTAAGAAGCCTAGAAAAATAAATTTAGTTTAAGACGATCATCGACTTACAAAAAGCACAAACTTTCTATCTCGATTTCCATCGGACACATGAAAACGATCCAAAAATCGTCTACGAAACGATAGAAAACAAGAAGTTTAATGGTGCAAAAGGGATTGCACCTTCAGACATTTGCACCTCGGCCATTTTGCTTCTTTTTACTTCTTTTTTTCTGGCTCTCTTTCTTAAACCAACCGATCCGAGTCTTTAAATGAACAAGCTACTTTTGGTGACGTAACGGAGATCACAACGGAAATATTGAAGATCTCATTGAAATTTGCGAAAATGGATTCTATCTTTGTAGAAGCAAGGGGTTGTGACGGGACAAATCTTTGTTTTATCGAGAGACGGCTTAACAATTTTCTCGGTTCGCTTCTCATCAGTGGCCCAAAAACGTTTTAGACGTAGAAGCAGGTGAAGTTTATAATGTCAATTACGAATTTTGCCGACGCGGGATTCCTGTTTCAACCAAACGAGAGCAAACCTTGGAGCTGAACGCTTGTGTACGAACTTCAGCTCCGAAGGAAGTGGACGAAAACCAAGATACATGTGCCGTGTCAAGCAATTAATGATGACAGTTTTCCCAGTTGCGAGGTTGATTGAAGACAAAGCCGACGCTTCGTCCACAGTTAACCAAAGCGTAATATGAGAGTTGTTTATATGGAGCTGAAATTCGACCCAAAATATAAATCGGCAGTTTTCCGTGCAAAATACCTAAAAAGCGAAATAGAGTTTGAAAAACCTTACCTATTGCGTGTTTGCAGTGTTTTCGCCGCTTTTACGAGCTTCTGGAGGCCGTTTTGGGCGATTTTCTGTTTAACGGTTGATGCGACCTCGTGTCAAAGCCAGTCCGTGACAAAACAGCTGACAAGACGTCGCATCGAATAATATCGTCCAAAACGGCCCCCAGAAGCTCGGAAAAGCGGCAAAGACACAGCAAACACACAACAGGTAAGGTTTTTCAAGCTCTAGTTTGATGTTTAGCTATTTTCCACGGAAAACTGCCGATTATTTTCAATCGAATTTCAGCTCCATACAAACCGGCTCTCGTATTACGCTTCTGTGACCTATCGCTCAACAATCTTCCGCTATTTTGCCATCTGGACATATATCCTAGGTTTCGCTAGTTTGAACAATTCAATAGATTCAAGAACGTCGCGTGAAAGTTTAGAAGGAAAATTTCGTCCCCCTTGACTGAACGCCTCACAGGTATCGAACGTTTCATGATGTCGAATGATACAATAAACTGCGGCAGGAGTTGCACGAGCTGCTGTGGAGATCGCTCTCTTGACTGGTCCCTCACCGGTCAAATAACGATCAATTATTCGTGTTCTCGTTTCCTTGTGGAGAGTTGTACCTGGCCTGTTCTTCCGACCTAAGTCATTAACATAAGCAGGTCTGAACATTTCGAAAAATCCGTGACAGATTTGGAATCTCCTTTCGATTTTCGAAAATCCCTCTCTGAAACTCAGAAAACACAAGGTGAATGCCCAAATATGGAGAACGTGACTCGTCACCTTGATTTGAATTTTAGAGTTCCCATTCACGCGTGACGTGGATCAACCGTAATATTATTTACTTTCTTTATGATTTTGGCATAATATTTTTCAGAGGCATTTTAATTGCAACGGGGACGGTTTTAAAAACAAATTTGGCTTACCTGTATAATTTATTTCACATTAACAAGCCCAGAAAATACATGTAGTTTATACATGATCATCGTATTACAAAAAGGACCAAACTTTTTATCTAGATTTTCATCGTACGCATGTAAACGTTCCAAAATTCGTCTTGCAAACGAAAGAAACAAAAAGTTCCACAGTGGGAAAACGATTGCACCTTCAAACATTTTGCCAAAACCTTAAACACAATCTTCAATTTGAATCAATGCGCACTTCAGCCGGAAGACCCACAGACGAACCAGGGTTTTCCAAGATCGTAAAACAGATGAAAGTGGCGCCAGCATTTACGGGTAAATGGGGCCCCTAATATAAAAAAAAACACCCCACCTCCCCCTATGGGCCACAACCAAGCCCCCAAAGGACAAAGTTCAAAACCACATGGCCAGCAGCGGAGGAGTTTCATCAAAAAGCGATAAGGGGGTACGAAATGTGATAACCTATCGGCCATATTGAACCCTGCCCTCCCCCCCTAAGAATATAAAACCGTGCCTTCATTCGTATCCAAAAATGCCCAGTTCATCTTTGCCTTACAACCAGAAATACGTGAAAAAACAACAACAATATGGGGTTTCGAAAGAGGCTGAAACTGGTGAAAGAAAAAACTGACCATTTTTTTTACTGTTTCCTTTAACCATAACAATGAAGAAAATGAAATTTGTCTTTACATTATCATTACTTATTGAAACATTCCAGTGATGAGAATAAAGGAAGTGATCACCAAGGATAAGATGACTTGATATTTAGACAAATTCTCCTTACTAGTTCCATAAGAAATGTATGGAGAACAGAGAGGAGAATATGAATTAAACATGCTTTATGAATTCAAATGTCATCTACTTTCCTACCCCTCCCCCACCTTCTCATTATCCAATAAACGATAAACAGAATGAACAGAATGAGAAAATGCTGGTGTTTGTGTTTTCTTCCAAAAAATAAAGACCCCCAATCTCACAAATTGATGCCCTTCAACAAATAATTTGGAGTGATAAGCTTTTGATTCTATTGTTCAGTTTTGTAAAGTTGCATCAAACATAAGCAAAAACTTGGTTATTCTGTCACAAATGATGTTTCTGGCAGCTTGGCAAAAGCATTAAAAAGTGATTAAAACGGTTGAAAACAAAAAAGGAAAAAGGTACATGTAACTAACATGCCTTTTTTGATTCATTTTTTGGTTTTCATCTTTTGAATGTCATTTTTTGGCTTGAACGAACAATTGGAGACAAAATATTTTTGCAGACCCAGCCTGTCGTCACTGGTTGATAAACACCATGTGGCACCATTTAAAGTTGTTGCTCTATAATGAATCTTTAAACCAAAATTTGAGCTGCCATGTGTCAATAAGCTACGCCAAACACTTTGACAAAACAAACAAAGAAGCACCGTGATTCTCAATAACCAGTGACTATACTTAAGTAAGTTATTATTAATATTACTTTCTAATAATTTCAAACTCCTCACTTTTAAATGTTTTCTGCTACTTCTTCTTGTCCTTAGCTTCTTGTCTCGTCCTTTCGTCTGCATTTAAATACCAATTCATCGATTTATCCCATGTCTGAACAAATAATAAAATAAAAAAAATTAATTTAAGGTGCCAAAAAGTGCCTTAAATCTTACTGCAGTAAGTTTGACTTTTAGGAGAAAAGTAGTCAAACCCTTACAAACCTGTTATAGTCCTGAGGCAACACTTTGGTTCATGAGATTTTCAATAAGGGAAACCCCCTCCCCCTGGTTATAAGACCACCTCCTTGTTTTATTGACCACTTTATAAGAAAGGGGGGTTCTTGGAGCCTCATGCCCCAAAATTTATACCATGGAGCCCGCGACCAAGACCTTCTAATTCAAACCCCAATCTTTTACGAGAGCAACAGAACCACAGAAATAGTCTGTTTGTGATGGCCAAATAATTATCTGAACTAAGTTGTAATACTGCATTTAATAATTTCAAACTCCTCACCTTTAAAATAATGTTTCCTCCTCATCTTCTCGTCCTTCTTATCTCGTTCTTTCATCTGCTTTTCACTTCCAGTTCATCAAATCATAGCATGTCTGAACAAATAACCACATAAGAAATTTCAATTCAAGGTGCCAAAAATCGCTTCAAATTAAGAGGGGGGAGAGTTCCTTGGATACCTGGTGCCCCAAAATTTACGCCATGCAGCCCGCGAGTAAGAGCTTGTAATTCACCCCCAATCTTTTACAAGAGCAAAAAGAACCACAGAATTAGTTTGTTTGTTTGGCCAGATAATTATCAGTGATTGCACTGAAATCCTCACCCTTTAACGTTTCCTCCTACATGTAATTCTTCTTGTCCTTCTTGTCTCGTTCCAGTTCATCAAATCATAGCATGCCTGAACAAACAACCACGATAAAATTTCAATTCAAGGTGCCAAAACGAAGAAGCGTGATTCCCGATATCTATACTAAGTTATAATTATGCTTTTAAATAATTTATTGAACTCCTAACCTTTAAGTGTTTTCTTCTAATTGTTCATGTCCTTCTTCTCTCGTCCTTTCCTCTGCTTTTCAATACCAATTCATTTATTTATACCATGTCTGAACAAATAACAACATGAAAAATTTCAATTCATGGTGCGAATAAGTGCCATTAATCAAGGGGGGGGGGGATCTTGAATCCATGGTGGCCCAAAATTTACACCATGGAGCCCGAAAGCAAGAGCTTATAATTCACAGACCAATTTTCACAAGAGCAATGAGAACCACAGAATGAGTTTGTTGTTTGGCCACATTATTACTAGTGACTGTACTGAACTAAGTTATATCGCTTGTTAAATAATTTCAAACTCCTTAATTTTAAATGTTTTCTCCTTATCTTCTCGTCCTTCTTGTCTCGTCGTTTCATCTGCTTTTCGTTTCCAATTCAACAAAACATAACATTACAAGAAAATTAGTTGCAACCCGAGACAAACTAAACTTTTGTCTTTATGCTGCTGAGGTTCATGTAACATTAATTTGGTTTCATAAGATTTTCAATAAGTGAGATTCAGCCCCCCCCCCCCACTTCACTCCCAGGTTATAAGACCACCTCCTTGTTTTCTTGACCACGTTTCTCTGGGCTTCAAGGAGGGGGAGGAGGAGGGGGTCTCCTTGGAGCTCCAGTGCCCTGAAACTTATGCCCTGGGGCCCAGAGCCAAAAGCCTTTTTGACCTATGTTGAAAACATAGGGTCTTAGCCAGACTGCAGTTTGTCGCTTTCTATGTTTGTTTGTTTATTTGTATGTATTTATGTATTTTTGATCCGGGGGGGGGAGCCCCTTTTTGTCAGACGGGCGGGAATGCTCGTCGGAAAATTCGAATTAAAGCTATTCTGAAACAGACGGAGAACGCGAGACGACGAGCATCCATGCACCTTTCACATGGGAGTACACCCCCCGGGAATTTATGTGGCACTATGTGGCACCAATCAGATTGAGGCTACTAAGCTAAGAGTACATTCTACCAATGAAAGAGCTGCTTAGAATCCGCTTACTGAAGCTGAAGGTCAGACAAGGTTAAGTTTACCGCCCATGTTGAATGTCCATATGGGGACGGAAACGATCAGCGCAAATGTGCTTTTCTACTTTTTCCTCTTGAATATTATATTTTCAGTAAAGGCTTGGTGTGGTGTCCTAAAGCTATTGCAAGGGCAGGTAAAATTGAACTTTGTCGTGGCCAACGGTGGAATGTGACAAAAACAACCCGGCTAGTCCCAAAAATAGCAGTAGTGTAGCACCTCTCAAAAGCTTGTATTTTCATTGGACCGCTATATGTAGCAGCTCTATTGTTTTTACGCCTCGTTCTTTGTTTCTTTTGTTTGTTCTATTGTTTAGCGGACTAATCGTGGAAGACCTTACGACAGCTGCTACATCGCCCAAAAATAGACTTGTTGACGAGAAACTGTAATTTAATTTGTTCTTTTATGATTTGTGTTATGAACAGCTGTTTCGATCATGTATCTTTGAGCAAGATGTTGGTTGAAAAGATTGTATCTGTGCTTGAAATGGATAATTTCGACTGTACTTTGCAAGGTTTTTGAAACAGCTTTGTTTGGTAATTTGAAATTTATAGCGACGTGTTTAAGATTGCAATGTGCATAAATTAGTTTGTTCATTCAAGCGTGTCTGTAGGTTTTTAAACCTGTTTTCTCTTCCCCAAATGCGGTTAAGTTTTAGTTTACGAATGTTGTGTCCTTGTTTTATATCAGTCATATCCACAGATTTTCCAGCCGACAAAGAAACGATTTCTTTCTTGGTTTTATCATATACAGGAACATATGGCAAGAAAATTTGTTTGGAAAACGACCCTTCAATTTTCATAAAGGTTTGTGCAACTGGGAGTGCCAGTAGTTGTCCTCTCCTCAAATTACTATCGAATACGCTTGTTTCTTTCACCTCTTGTTGTGACCTCGATTTATATCATTCAGAAATATGCAGACAATTATTAGTTGACCTAACTGAGCTTTCAGTTTTAGATTTAATTTGAAATTTTTATGCAGTTGTTTTGTTCTAGTGTCAGTTTGACTTTTTAGCCTGTAGCCTACTAGCCGGATGGTTGCTCAATCTCCAGTTTTGGTCCACAATCTTGCTTACCTAATTTGCTTTCTCCTAAATCCGCTTGTTCTATCAACTTTTTAACCGGCTGTCGCCATATGGCGACCGCCGGTTTATAAAATGGACACGGTTTTTTTCTTTTCTTTTGCGTCAGTTGGCTGAACATACGAAGGAAGCGCTGTAAAGCTTGTGGTACGGGTACTCAAGAGCAGTACTGTCTTACATAAAACGCATGCGCATATTAGTCTGCTGAATGTTATATTGTGTTCTTGTTTTTTAATTTACAATATTTAAAATATGAACGGCGAAGGGTTGTTAAGTACGATTTCAGTATTTGTCTTGTATGACGTATGCACAACTGAGACTGAATGCGAAATTGGCTGTATCGTCTGATCTAGTTAGTGAGCATGGTGAAAATTTTTTTAGCGCAGGAGTTTGTTATGGGGATTGACATTTTGAGGGATATAAAAATGTGGGAGTGGAAGGATGAGGAGCATATCACGCTTCTGTGAATGTGATTTGCTTTGAAAGTTGCGTTTTGTATAGCAGCGGTGTAATATTGTGCTGCGTGAGAGCCGTTTTATGGGGGGACGGTTTCCGAAGTGGATTGTAAGTTTTCTCATTGGGTATCCTGTATTTCGCAGAGGAGAGAAACGACAGCTGTGTTTGCAGCTTGTTAGCACGGTAAGGAACGGTGGCTTAGGAAGAGAAGGGATCGGCACTAGAATGATGATGCAATTATATTAGTAGATTTCACCATCGATACATCATAGTTCTTGAGAAGGGAGGGAGATGAATGTTTATTTGAGGCGAGAAGTTGATTTTAATTGTATCAAGACGAAGGCATCGGTCATTAATAAGGTGATCAATTAATAAGGTAGCTGTTACGAGTCTTTAAGTTAGAAAATAACTTTGGGTTTGAGGTTCCGAGTCAACTTGTTTATTTTGCATGGTGATTCCCGGGTTAGCAAACCGGATTTAAACATCACGTCGTGAGATATGCCTTTACGTGCCCCAGACTCTGGTGATCTGCTCGAGCTCGTGTTTATCAAGCGTTATATTTTGATTCTACTGCTATGTTCACTGTTTGTATTCACGGTCCCAGTACAACAGTAAATATTTCGTCATCCCTTTGTAAGCATCCTTAGTTGTGGGCAAATTTATACCGACATTCAACGTTTGAGTGCATTTGCGTTTTTCAGCAGAAATAAAAGCGATAAGAAAGATAAGCTGAGTCATCAGAGTTCAAACATTTCGTCATCCAGTAACGTTATAGTCAAAATATTGTGTCACACAATCACACTTTTCGTCACGCCAGTTCGTATAAGTACAGGATCGCGCTAACATTTGTGAAACCTAGGGGTGGGGAGGGTCAGAACGGCCGGTTAAAATGCCCATTGGGCTTTCTTGTCTTCTTTCCTTTCCGCTTCTAATTCACTAAATAAGCATCACCTGAAAACATTATACAGAAAATGATCAATTGAAGAGGTTGCCCTTTTACCCCTGAATTTTTCAAGGAAAGTTTCAGAAAATATATAAAAGCTGTGCTCATGGAGGCTGATACTTTAATGCAGACAGAGATATTGGTACATTCTTGAAAGGTATAATCATGGTGGATTTCATTCAGTTCTCACCAGTTGATTTCTGGAACTTTTCTTTGGTGCTGCGACCTTTTTCAATTGACACACAATTTAGAGAAGTTGACAGTCTTTGGTTTTCACAAGAATTATTGACAAAACAAGGTTCTGGGCATGATTTCACCTTCGATCTGGCCTATATCTCAGCTCTGAAGTAATCAGTAAAATAATATTGTCAGGAAAGATTTCCAATGACCGAAACGGTTCTAAGACCACCTCCTGTTTTTCTTGACCACTTTTTTCAGAGTATGGGGGGGGGGGGGGGGGTCCTTAGAGTCTTGAAATTTATGCCATAGAGTCCACAAAAAAAATATGATTCTGGCTAACTGGAGCCCTAGAGCCACAATGTTTCTGTCTTAGAGCCCTGCTTGGAGATCTATATTTTATGGCCCAAAGCCCTGAACCCCTTATTTTGTTGTCTTCCCTATCCTTTATTCTTCTGTTGGTTTAATGCTTGCACCTCCTTCATTCTCACAGGAGTGCCATTTGGCACTTACTCTACCCCATCAATCTATCAGGTGCTAGGAGCCATGGTTTTTGTTTTTGTTTGTTTGTTTATCCTTGTTTAGCTTTATACGGTAGTTATCGTCTGATTTATGATTTGTGATTTCTGATTTCTGATTGTTACTTATTATTTATAATTGCCAAGTTAGTACCAATTTCTTTCCTCAAATTCTGCTTCTCCTGTCAATTCTTCTTTTTCCTAAATTCCACTTCTAATTCACTGAATAAGCATCCCCTACAAAGTACATGAAATTGTCACTTCAGGAGGTTAAATTAAGCTGAATGCACAATGTTTTTTAGGGGGTCAACAGCTATATAACTTTGTAATTGTTTTAAAAAGTAAACGACTTTTTGATATCCAAAGCAAAAAGCAGTATAATCCAGTATAATTGCATGCCGTATCTGGAATATTACCTTTATTATTTTACTTTTCACCGGCTTGCCCCATGGATTCTTTTCTCTGTTTTCCACCTTTTTCAATTCACTAGAGCAGCCTGCCTGAAAATATATGCACAATCATTTTAATTTTACCTTGTTAATAAGGTTGCCAAAAAAGGTCAAGTCCAAAGTACTTTCCTATGCTGATTTTTTTAACCCTTTCACTCCCAGAGTCAATTTAGAGTCATGTAACGTGGTTCTAACTTCTGAGTCTGTGGATAAAATCCTGTGATGTGACCATTCAAATGAAACCTCTTAATTAGCAATACTTTCACATGGTACTATTTCTATTTAAGTATTCTACAAAATGAAATTTGAAATTTGTCTTGAATTTTGACTTTAGGCACTCTTGGGAGTAAAAGGGTTAATACTGTAAATGATTTGGTGCCAAAAACTGGCATTAATCATGGGGGGGAGGTCCTTGGAGCTCTGGTGGCCCAAAATTTACACCATGGAGCCCACAAGCAATTTGAGCTTGTAATTCACACCCTAATGTTTATAAGTGCAACAGAAACCACAGAATTTGTTTGTTTGGCCAAGTTATTGCCAGTGACTGACTGAACTAAGTTATAATTATTGCTTTTTAATAATTTCAAACTCCTAACTTTTAAATGTTTTCTCCTTATCTTCTTGTCCTTATCTTCTTGTCAACAGCTATATAACTTTGTAGTTGTTTTAAAAAGTAAACATCTTTTTGACATCAAAAACATAAAGCCATTGTAAGTCTAACTGCATGCTGCTACTAGCGCAAACTTTATTAAGCCGCGGCTACACGAGCGATTTTTTGCTTGCGATGGTGATGCGATTTTTTTGAAAATTGTCGCGTCACCAGCGCGCGGAGAAAATCGCATGTGTAGCCACCCTCGCACAGGTGATGCGACAGATGAAAAATCGCGAGAAATTCAATGAGTTGAATTTTTTGCGACTAAATCACGGACTTCGTCAGAGGGTGGCTACACAGGCGATTTTCGCCGCGCGCTGGCGACGCGACAATTTCAAAAAAATCGCATCACCATCGCAGGCAAAAAATCGCTCGTGTAGCCGCGGCTTTAGACAAGTATATACCAAAGCTGAGAAGATAGACAAGTGTTTTTCGCGCGCTCTGATTGGCTACTCAAACTCGGAATAGCATCTGCTATTCACCTCCCAGCATCCTTCTGGATTTTGCGCGAGAGTTCTGCCTCATTTCCCAGAAAAAAGGAACTATTAAATAGTTTGGTGCTGGCTATCCACTGGTTTGGTATATATACAGTGTAAAAAGCTTTGCTAGGGCCCTGATCAAGAACATACTGAATGATTTTTTGACGTTTTCGATTAATAGGTTGAATCCAGGAGTATCAGTAGTCTGTCTTTAAACTAATGTGATCATCCAGGTGAGAGTATATGTATGGCATTTTGGAGGATTTAATTAGCATACTAATGAGGGAACCCAATCGAACCGTAAGTCGCCATCTTGGATTGAACCCTAATTTATTCAACCCTAACCCTAAGTTGGTTGTTGAACCGGCCATCTTGGATTTAACCCTAACTTTATTTTTGTTTTTAACCCTAACTTTAAGTCCGCCATTTTTATTTCTTGTTCCTTCGAGGGGAAGGTTTCTTCTCCCAATCCGCCATGTTTTTTCTTACGAAGCGAAGCTTCTAAGCCGTAGGTTTCTTCTCCAAATCCGCCATGTTTTACGAAGCGATCTTGTTCCTTCGAGGGGAAGGTTTCTTCTCCAAATTCGCCATTTTGGATCGGGAAGGTTTCTTCTCCAAATTCGCCATTTTGTTTTAAAGTCTCTTTGAGACTGAAAGTCTCTATGAGACTTTATCCCTAACTTATTTCTTACTTTATTTCTACTTAGAAAAAGAAAAAAGAAATTTGGTTGTTGCTGGATTCGAACCTGGCAAATTTAGAAGAAGATGAGAATTAGAAACCTGATACTTACCCGATTGCGCCAAGCCCGGGCTGACTGAAAGAGTAGGACAATTTGTTCTAGGGATCAATTGGAACAATAGAGTTTTTTTGGAAAGCTGTCTACGTATAGTTGTTGTTATCTTACGCAAAAATTCTTTTTGCTATGTATTACTCGCTTGTAAAACAAACTCTTGCAAGGTCATAAACCTTTGTCTTACGGATATCATTAGCCACCCAACCAGTTTACGGCCGCTCGCGTCGGGGCTTAACTTACGGATACCGATCACACTTAGAAATTTTTATCATCAAACTATATGATACCGATCAGACTTAGAAATTTTTTATCACCAATCTCTAAACCTCCTCCTCCTCCTCAACATAGTTATCAAAACATCAATCTCTAAACCTCCTCAACATAGTTATCAAAACATCATTCTCTAAACCTCCTCCTCCTCCTCAACATAGTTATCAAAACATCAATCTCTAAACCTCCTCAACATAGTTATCAAAACATCATTCTCTAAACCTCCTCAACATAGTTATCAAAACGAATTCACTCCTCCTCCTCAATTTCTACCATATATTTGGTATGTAGACCCTGAGGAAAAAACAAACTTCAAATAGGTTACACAAGTTTTATTCGACAAGGAACGAAACAGATCGATTGTACTAGTAGGTTCTACAAAGGTTGTGTGAAACTGGGTGGTATACCAAACGGGTCGTATCGAGGACGCTCATTACCCTCTTCCGGACTGCGCTCGTCAGGACTTTCGTCTGGACTTTCGTCCTCTTCATCAGTGTCTTCATCGTCCATATCATCCTCTTCGTCTGTGTCGTCTTCATGGTTCTCTTCGTCGTCTTCGTCCATGTCCTCATCATCTGTGTCGGGTTCTTCCATGGGTTGGGAGACCCGATTCAACAGATACTTGCGCTGGTTCACAGCAGCTTCCACGGCTTCATTGAAATCCATATCTTCCTCTTCTTGGAATTTCTTACGGGTTTCCAAGATGGCCTCATGGATCGGATCCTCTCTAAGTACATGAACCCATTTGACATGGTCAATATAGACCTGTCTCAATGCTTTCCGTAGCTCAGGCAACATCTCATTATAGGCTCGAATTTGAGCCAATTTCTTACCAAGACCCTCTTTTCGTAGTGTTTTCATCACAACTTTAAAGTCCTTTAACTTTTCGGTCTTAACCCTTTTTCGAAACTCGTCCCAGGGGTCCATATCTGAGACTTCATCTTCCATCTTGACGGGGGATGTAGGTGATTTGGGGAATACATCCAGTGGTTTCAGACTATCGGGGGACATGGGATCTCCAAACGCGTCGTACATAAACTTCTTTCCTGTTTTTGGATTAATGTGTACTCTAGGACTCTCTAGATCTGTAGGTTCAACTGATTCAACGGGTTCAACTGTTTCTGTTGTTTCCGCTGGACTCGGCGGCTCCAAAGTTAGACTGAGTGGCTCTGCCTGTCTTGACGGAATGACTTGCTGGTTCAAAAAATGTTCTCTCTCGTTTTCTACTAAATGAGTGTTTTCGTGACGCTTTCGATTATCCGGTCGAGTAAATTGTTTCAGACAGTAACGACACGTCGTACTCATCGAGACATCTGCACGGTTTGATGATTGAACAAAAATGATCTAAAATGATCAGAATTGCGACTTATATACATTGCTCACAACATGAGGTCGAGGCTACATCAGACTGTGATAAGTCCGCTAGTACCTCTTGAAGCGCTTTTTGAATTTTTTCCAAAGCCTGATGCATGTCATCCTTCGGTTTTGATACCTGTAGCTTATGTTTCCAACAGTAATGTTTTTCGTGACGATTTCGATTCCGATTGATGTTAAAGGGTTTGTCGCAATATTGACATAGATAAGACATGTTTGCTCCATCAAGTGTTGACTCCGAATGGTATTTTAGTGTCTAGAATGACCCCTTTATAGTCAATTTTGTAACGCATGCATGACCCAAGCTAGACCCAGTCCCTACTCTTTTTCTGGAAACCTAGTAGCCATATTTTCTTGGTAATCATTTCAACGAACTTCTAAAAGCTTCTAAAAGCGCTAATACTTAACGCTGATTGGTTCATTTACTTGGTGGTCAAAAGATTTTTGCTAATACTTAACGTTGATTGGTTCATTTACTTTATTGGTCAAAAGCTTCTAGTAAAAATTGGTGGTTCCTAATAGAACCGTTTGTTTTAGTCTTGCACAAACTTCATTCCTTCGTTTGTTTTGTATCTCAGCAAACCTTTGCCACTGAATACAAGTCGCTTTTCTACGAAAATCTGTGTGAAACAGACTGCATCCATTGGTAAAACAGATAGGTTTCTTGCTTGGGACAATGTAGTTGAGGTTGTGTATGATGACCACAGCTGAACCCAGGATTCAATCCGATAGCCACCAATGTTTCTATCTTTGGACAACCAAAGTCTTCTAAATTCACACAAGGAATCTGTAGCTCGTTGAGTAGATTCTTTTCCAGACATCCACCCTTGTAAGCTACTAACCAACGCTCTGGCGTTCGACAACTTCGATACAGAGTATCCACGATGGGTTTGACCATATGTTGTGGGTGGGCTTTTTCTTGAGATCTGGTTTGCCAAGGGAGTCCATGCACATGTCGGTAGACATAGTGACAAGTCCGTTGATCTTTCTTATCCAAGTAGAAGAACGGTAGTGGGTTGTCAAACATCCAACTGAGACATCCATCTTTCAGACTGTAAACACCTAGTTCGCGTGCAATAAATCCTGAACGGATACGATATCCATCCAAATCAACAATCATACAGATGTGTTCCATGTCGACTAAGCTCGCTGTTAACTCAAACTGATTAAAGCTTACCTTGGATCATACCTAACAGGTCCTGACTTACCCCTTGACGTCATTGTTGTATAATGTCGCTATCTCTTTGTCGGTATGGTAGACTTATGACGTCACGTGTCACACCCTAAACATGTCCCAACATGCCCAATGATGTTACACCCAACTTGTTATAACCAATGGGTAGTCATTTCTAAAAGCAAAAAGATGGTTGGTTGTTTTCTCTATCTCTCGTCAAGTTTTACGGATTGGTTTCTTTACACAAGTAGAGATGTGTCTTGTAAAGAAACCAATCCGTAAAACTTGACGAGAGATAGAGAAAACAACCAACCATCTTTTTGCTTTTAGAAATGACTACCCATTGGTTATAACAAGTTGGGTGTAACATCATTGGGCATGTTGGGACATGTTTAGGGTGTGACACGTGACGTCATAAGTCTACCATACCGACAAAGAGATAGCGACATTATACAACAATGACGTCAAGGGGTAAGTCAGGACCTGTTAGGTATGATCCAAGGTAAGCTTTAATCAGTTTGAGTTAACAGCGAGCTTAGTCGACATGGAACACATCTGTATGATTGTTGATTTGGATGGATATCGTATCCGTTCAGGATTTATTGCACGCGAACTAGGTGTTTACAGTCTGAAAGATGGATGTCTCAGTTGGATGTTTGACAACCCACTACCGTTCTTCTACTTGGATAAGAAAGATCAACGGACTTGTCACTATGTCTACCGACATGTGCATGGACTCCCTTGGCAAACCAGATCTCAAGAAAAAGCCCACCCACAACATATGGTCAAACCCATCGTGGATACTCTGTATCGAAGTTGTCGAACGCCAGAGCGTTGGTTAGTAGCTTACAAGGGTGGATGTCTGGAAAAGAATCTACTCAACGAGCTACAGATTCCTTGTGTGAATTTAGAAGACTTTGGTTGTCCAAAGATAGAAACATTGGTGGCTATCGGATTGAATCCTGGGTTCAGCTGTGGTCATCATACACAACCTCAACTACATTGTCCCAAGCAAGAAACCTATCTGTTTTACCAATGGATGCAGTCTGTTTCACACAGATTTTCGTAGAAAAGCGACTTGTATTCAGTGGCAAAGGTTTGCTGAGATACAAAACAAACGAAGGAATGAAGTTTGTGCAAGACTAAAACAAACGGTTCTATTAGGAACCACCAATTTTTACTAGAAGCTTTTGACCAATAAAGTAAATGAACCAATCAACGTTAAGTATTAGCAAAAATCTTTTGACCACCAAGTAAATGAACCAATCAGCGTTAAGTATTAGCGCTTTTAGAAGCTTTTAGAAGTTCGTTGAAATGATTACCAAGTAAATATGGCTACTAGGTTTCCAGAAAAAGAGTAGGGACTGGGTCTAGCTTGGGTCATGCATGCGTTACAAAATTGACTATAAAGGGGTCATTCTAGACACTAAAATACCATTCGGAGTCAACACTTGATGGAGCAAACATGTCTTATCTATGTCAATATTGCGACAAACCCTTTAACATCAATCGGAATCGAAATCGTCACGAAAAACATTACTGTTGGAAACATAAGCTAAAGGTATCAAAACCGAAGGATGACATGCATCAGGCTTTGGAAAAAATTCAAAAAGCGCTTCAAGAGGTACTAGCGGACTTATCACAGTCTGATGTAGCCTCGACCTCATGTTGTGAGCAATGTATATAAGTCGCAATTCTGATCATTTTAGATCATTTTTGTTCAATCATCAAACCGTGCAGATGTCTCGATGAGTACGACGTGTCGTTACTGTCTGAAACAATTTACTCGACCGGATAATCGAAAGCGTCACGAAAACACTCATTTAGTAGAAAACGAGAGAGAACATTTTTTGAACCAGCAAGTCATTCCGTCAAGACAGGCAGAGCCACTCAGTCTAACTTTGGAGCCGCCGAGTCCAGCGGAAACAACAGAAACAGTTGAACCCGTTGAATCAGTTGAACCTACAGATCTAGAGAGTCCTAGAGTACACATTAATCCAAAAACAGGAAAGAAGTTTATGTACGACGCGTTTGGAGATCCCATGTCCCCCGATAGTCTGAAACCACTGGATGTATTCCCCAAATCACCTACATCCCCCGTCAAGATGGAAGATGAAGTCTCAGATATGGACCCCTGGGACGAGTTTCGAAAAAGGGTTAAGACCGAAAAGTTAAAGGACTTTAAAGTTGTGATGAAAACACTACGAAAAGAGGGTCTTGGTAAGAAATTGGCTCAAATTCGAGCCTATAATGAGATGTTGCCTGAGCTACGGAAAGCATTGAGACAGGTCTATATTGACCATGTCAAATGGGTTCATGTACTTAGAGAGGATCCGATCCATGAGGCCATCTTGGAAACCCGTAAGAAATTCCAAGAAGAGGAAGATATGGATTTCAATGAAGCCGTGGAAGCTGCTGTGAACCAGCGCAAGTATCTGTTGAATCGGGTCTTCCAACCCATGGAAGAACCCGACACAGATGATGAGGACATGGACGAAGACGACGAAGAGAACCATGAAGACGACACAGACGAAGAGGATGATATGGACGATGAAGACACTGATGAAGAGGACGAAAGTCCAGACGAAAGTCCTGACGAGCGCAGTCCGGAAGAGGGTAATGAGCGTCCTCGATACGACCCGTTTGGTATACCACCCAGTTTCACACAACCTTTGTAGAACCTACTAGTACAATCGATCTGTTTCGTTCCTTGTCGAATAAAACTTGTGTAACCTATTTGAAGTTTGTTTTTTCCTCAGGGTCTACATACCAAATATATGGTAGAAATTGAGGAGGAGGAGTGAATTCGTTTTGATAACTATGTTGAGGAGGTTTAGAGAATGATGTTTTGATAACTATGTTGAGGAGGTTTAGAGATTGATGTTTTGATAACTATGTTGAGGAGGAGGAGGAGGTTTAGAGAATGATGTTTTGATAACTATGTTGAGGAGGTTTAGAGATTGATGTTTTGATAACTATGTTGAGGAGGAGGAGGAGGTTTAGAGATTGGTGATAAAAAATTTCTAAGTCTGATCGGTATCATATAGTTTGATGATAAAAATTTCTAAGTGTGATCGGTATCCGTAAGTTAAGCCCCGACGCGAGCGGCCGTAAACTGGTTGGGTGGCTAATGATATCCGTAAGACAAAGGTTTATGACCTTGCAAGAGTTTGTTTTACAAGCGAGTAATACATAGCAAAAAGAATTTTTGCGTAAGATAACAACAACTATACGTAGACAGCTTTCCAAAAAAACTCTATTGTTCCAATTGATCCCTAGAACAAATTGTCCTACTCTTTCAGTCAGCCCGGGCTTGGCGCAATCGGGTAAGTATCAGGTTTCTAATTCTCATCTTCTTCTAAATTTGCCAGGTTCGAATCCAGCAACAACCAAATTTCTTTTTTCTTTTTCTAAGTAGAAATAAAGTAAGAAATAAGTTAGGGATAAAGTCTCATAGAGACTTTCAGTCTCAAAGAGACTTTAAAACAAAATGGCGAATTTGGAGAAGAAACCTTCCCGATCCAAAATGGCGAATTTGGAGAAGAAACCTTCCCCTCGAAGGAACAAGATCGCTTCGTAAAACATGGCGGATTTGGAGAAGAAACCTACGGCTTAGAAGCTTCGCTTCGTAAGAAAAAACATGGCGGATTGGGAGAAGAAACCTTCCCCTCGAAGGAACAAGAAATAAAAATGGCGGACTTAAAGTTAGGGTTAAAAACAAAAATAAAGTTAGGGTTAAATCCAAGATGGCCGGTTCAACAACCAACTTAGGGTTAGGGTTGAATAAATTAGGGTTCAATCCAAGATGGCGACTTACGGTTCGATTGGGTTCCCTCATTAGTATGCTAATTAAATCCTCCAAAATGCCATACATATACTCTCAGGTGAAAGAAGTTAGCTTAAGAGACTGTTGTTTAGTAAATGGTTTAAACTCAGGAGTATCAGAGTAGTCTGTCTAGTGTGATCGTCCAGGTGACAGGAGTCCCTAAAAGACTGTTGTTTACCCAGGTGTATCAGTAGTCTGTCTAAATTGTGACTGCCCAGGTGAGAGTAGTATACGTCCTTATAGGGGCTGTGTCACAGCAGTCTAGTCCAATTTCTATAGTTTTTTTCCAATTACTTGCCCTTACTTGTTATGGGACTTAACGTTAGCAAAGAAATTACCATACTTGTAAATGACAAAACTTTGAAAGCTGTTCAGCCTAACAGTTTTCAAAAACCCCAATTGCATTCCATGTTAATCTTCTTCAAGTTGGCCCATCAGTGCCTTCTTTTGTACTTGCTGTGTTATTTTAACCTTTTGTCAATGTTTTAAGCAGTTATTTTCATGTTTAGATTAATTTGGTGGCCAGGTCCTAGTGGCTGAATTTGGCTAAATTTCATGACATGTACAGCTCCTTTAAAAGACTTTATAATAAAGTTTCCATATAACGCGTGCTCTGATTGGTTGAAACAGCGTGCTTTATCAGAGTACAGATGCACGGAGTAGCCCGTGACGCCATTCTGCGCGCGCTGGCAAGCTGAAAACCAGGGCGGGAAAAGGTTTTTCCGCCCTGCTGAAAACCTTTCTTGCGCCCGCTTGCAAGCTATGAAAAAAAAGCCAGTTTCTTTACAAATATGAGCAAAGCTATATTATAAAACAAATAAAAAAGCCAAAACCGTGCTTTGTTCTGTGATAAAGCACTCAAGGAAGTGACGAGAGCACTCAAGAAGTAGGGAGAAGCACTCGCCTGCGGCTCGTGTTCACCCTACACTTCTTTCCTGCTCTCGTCACTTCCTTGCGTGCTTTATCACAGAACAAAGCACGGTTTTGGCTTTTTTATTTGTTAAATGGACAAGAGTAGTGCTTAACATTGTTGTTTAAATAAACAGTTTGTATTTAGGAATCTTTGAGCATGGAAAAAAAAGTTAATTGTCAGAATTGAGGTCAGTTAAGTAAGAATTGCACTGTACATGTAGTTAAAGGATCTAGGTAATATTTCTAAAATCTAAGCCAAGCTTATCCACAAACATCAACCCACATCCAGAAGAACAGAAGTTAAATCCACTGACCATCCTTTGCAGTTACAGCTGAAAATCAGAGAAGGGAAACCTAATGCTATCATTTGACATAAGGTGACAAATCTATCATACATGTCTGAAGGGTTCTGCAAAAATATACTAATGCAGGTGTAATTTGCAAGTTTGTTCCAGAAAAAATTACCCCACAATGGAATATACCACGTGAAACACTCACAGATAAGAGATAAGGAATTAAACTTAATAATATTAACCTGAACGATGTTGAGTCCACTTAAAATAGTTAAAGCATGTATGTTGTGAAAACATGATCTTTATGAAATCAACTTGCTGAAACCTTAACTGTATTACAACCACAAAATCAATAATTATTTCAACTATTTTACACCGTAGATCCCTCCAAAAATTAACATCAAAATTTGAATTTTGAAAATTTGATTTTTTACTCTAGGGTTTCACATGTACCATATCATACTAATACTGTAAAAAACTCATCTATAAGCTACATCTTTTTGCTTAAATTTTGGACGCAAAATCTCTTCTGGTTGCTGTAAACTGCCTAGTGCGGTGTCTCTATGGAAACTGTGGGTGGTGAAAGGGTCAAGCGGCCCAAACTGGCTGGTTTCTATTAGCTTAAATGTACAGGGGACCTATGAAATCGAAAACAAACTTGTTTTCCCATTGGATGGCTTTATTGAATCGTGCTCTTTCAAAAAAAAAAGAACATTCAACAGTCTCATTGTGTTTCAAGGCACCGTTTTACTTTCGCATGCACAAAATCTCCTTCACTTGGGTAAGAAGGCTTTTAAGATGTTGTTTTTAAAAGTGGAAATGTTCTAAGATGTTGCATTTGTACAAGTGTATTCACTTGCACTTTTTGGTCTTATTTTATTCAGGAAGTCCTGAGCTGTCAAACGTTTAAACGCTTCAATCCATCTCTTCCAGTCTTCAGGCTTCTTCAAGTCTAGTACAGCTATTTCTGGTAACAGAAGTAGCGACTCCTTTCACGTAGTGCACCGGTTTAAGAGGCCGTCCGTGTAAGGACCGACCACTCGATTTTCGGCCCAAAATAGAATTCCTTCAAATTTTCTGTGCAAGACAATTGATCCATATGATAAACAAAAATAGCAATATTTTGGCTTGTAGTGTTATTTTTCAATATTTTTGGAGATGATTTCTGAGAACGGTCCAAAACCGAAAAAAATCGTCCTGTTTCGAGTCAAATTTAGGCGTCGCGCTCAACGCGCTGAAAAATTATGCTTTAATCCAAATAAAATAAAACTTGTATATGACTTTATTTTATGTCTTGTCTATAAGTTGGTGGTAAAATATTTGAAATTGGACTTAACAAAAATTAATTATGATTTTTTTAAAACACCCCATAAAGAGCCCTCGCAAAATTCACGCAAGCATGCTGTTGGTTAAAGAGGTATTTCTCAAAAGTATAACGTGATCTGTAGCCCTGAACACTATCCACGATTAGTACTAGGGTTGGTGTACCAGAAACAAGAAAAAAAGTTTTGGGCACTAAGCTTTTCGAATTTCGGAAGTTCTATCAACATAGCCTATATTCAACGGTCGTAACGCGCGTCACGCAATTTCTTACTATTGTGCTTCCTAACTTTCCCACATAAAATAATTTTCCGAGGCTGTAAATATTTTCGAAACTAGCTTTCCGCTCGGAATAAGGAATGGAAAATCCTAAATTTATCAAATATTGCCGCAAAATTAAGAATTAAGGAGGTTGAATAATGAGCGGCTCCGGTGTGAGTTGTCTTCAGTTCCGTCTTAAACTGTGCAAAAAGCTTCGAAAAGCGGTTTCCGTGATCTGGAGCCCTGAACACTATCCACGATCAGCACTAGGGTTGGTGTACTAGAAACAAGAAAAAAAGTTTTGGGCACTAAGCTTTTCGAATTACAGGAGTTCTATCAACATACCTTAAGGTTGCTATTGTTAGCGGCTACTAATTTTAGCGATTTTAGCGAGTTGGGCGAAAATCGCTAAATCTAGTACTCGCTAAAATTTGTCTCCATTATCCTCTCCCCCCTCCCACCCCAAAGGAAAACAAAATTAAATATACCGCCCTTGACTTGAAAAATTCTTAACAAATGGATGCCGGTAACCTTTTTCTTTCTGGCAATGCATAAATGGTCGTTCAATTTCTAGTGAGTTTGTTCTTTTACTGAACATTTATTTCCATCTCAGCTATATGTTCATTATAAACTTTTTTACACGATATCACTAATTTCTTAAAATTTTTGGAAAATCGCTAAATTAAATAGTCGCTAAATCTTGCTTAGAAAAAAATCGCTAAAATTAGTAGCCGCTAACAATAGTAACCTTAAGGTAGTCTATATTCAACCGTCGTAACGCGCGTCACGCAATTTTGCGCTATTGTGGTTCCTAACTTTCCAACAGAAAATATTTTCCGTTGGAGCAAATATTCATGAAACTAGCTTTTTGCTCGGAATATGGCATGGACAACCCTAAATTCATCAAATATTTTCCAAAAGTGGTTAGGGGCCGACCATTTAGCTCTTGAGGGGGGGGGGGGGGGGGTGGATGATTTCTGGTCAGCAAGCTTTTTTTTTTTCTAGCAACCTGGTGGGCAGGATATTTTTTTTCTTTCTAAATTCTCTGCAGGATATTTTTTTTTCCTCTTCATTTCTCTGCAGGATTTTTTTTCTTCAAAAAAGTGTCATGTGTTTACATTTACAGAATGTATTTACATTTACATTGTGGTTATTGTTGTAATAGTTCAATATGGAGCTGCAAAGCCTTAAAATGTTGTAAGCTATACAAAATCATGCTATACAAAAACATGTTTTCGGAAAGTCATTCTTTACACTCATTTATACTACGTCATAATATTAGTGATGTTCCACAGGTAGATTTGAAAATGTTTGGTTTCTTATTTTAAAAAAAAAAGCAAAAAGCAGTTCAGAAATGCTCATAGCATGGTAATTACTGCTAGAATCATATTAAGTTAACATTTAAAAGTGGACTGAAATCCCAAAAACAAATGTGAAAGCAAAATTGAAGTTAGTTGATCATGGTCTTATTTGAAAAATAGCACTTATAATTTTTGCTCAGCCTTTTTTCAGTCCACTTCTAAACATGGTTAATGCTGCTATTCATAGTATGTAAATGACAGGCCAAACACGACTCCCGCTAGTTGCTTAAGTTATTCTAGCCTTCAAAATAGAGCTTTCTTAGTACATTCGCAACAGCCTTGTCCCTCTGATCAAGGTGATCTAAAGGCGACACAATTGTGCCGGCAAATGGTTGACCTATTGATCAAGAGAGTACTCAAGCTGTGATATAAACTGTTTGGAGGGTTTTATGTTACGTTCTTAGAGCCGTTTTAAGTCTCCGTGCCGTTGTTTTTGCTAGCTCTTTGCCAATTAGTTAGTTATTGGCTTGCATGACTCCTATGACTCGCGAGCCTTGTGAACCGTGCAAACCAGAAATCCCTTCATATCCCATTATATAGAGCTAACCGCAAGCTACCTATTAAAGCTAATAACTGTAGGCTAACCGGAATGTTGTTTTGGCTAAACCAGAGTGTGATTTAGGCTAACTGGAGTGGCTCGCTGGCTCACAGATTGTCAGACCCTATAAAGCTAAGAATGCATTGCACATTCTGAAGCATAACCAACTCCAGAGTTTAAAGGGAGCAAGGGAAGAATGGTTGCAGTTTTGATGGGATTTTGTGAAGTCCCCGTGGAATGATGAAATAGCTTTACAACATTTTTTTTTTCTTGCTTGCAGCAGTGCAAGAATTTTTTTTCTATTTCATTTGTGCTGCATGCAATTTTTTTCTTCCGACAAGGGCTTGCAGGAAATTTTTTTTCGAAATCATCCACCCCCCCCCCCCCCCTCAAGAGTTAAAATGGTCGGCCCCTTAATTAATTAGCGGCTCCGGTGTGAGTTGTGTTTAGTTTCGCCTGAAAGCTTCGAAAAAGATGTTTCCGTGGTTTCCTTCAGCATTTTGACAACGAGATTTTTAACAACGAGAAGTTTTATTCATAGTATAAAGTGCCTTGAAAAAATTATGTACGGCGAATTTACATCGACTCACTGCAGCGAAAATCTTTGCAGGGAATGTAGATTTCAATCGGCTAACACGCTGGAATGTCAAAGTTATTTTTAGGATGTCACGGACATTAATATTTTGCCCTCCCTTAATGCTTCATTTCGTAAATTGTTACGTTGGCAAAGCGAAACGATTTCTATCAGTATTGTATCTGTTCCATTATTGGTTTCTACTTTTGAAAATAGCCCATATGCCTTACCAGTTTTGTTCCTCAAATACTTCTCAGTCTTCGCTGAATTCAATTTATGCAAATTTGTAGCAGGTTTACATGTCGCCGCGTGTCAAAACAAAGTTGATTTCAATGTGGTAAAATTGACCCAAAAAAAAGAAAAAAGAATTGGGTGTCTAGTTTCCTTACCTCTGCTGCCACTTTTATTAAGAAATACTGTATCGTTTACATCGATGGCGAGGAAGAAGGGAAGTAAAGGACCTGTCATTACTTATTGGGGGCGGGGGGAGGGTCACTAATTTTTGAGCGCCAGTTAGGGGAGGGTCATTACTTTGTAAACTGTATTTAGGGGAGGCTATTCACAAAACTGAAAAACAAATAATATAAAGCAAAACAAGATATAGTTTTAGCAGCAAACATTTTTCACACAGGTTGAAATTAACCTACTAAAAATAACTTTGACATTCCCGCTTGTAAGCCGACTGAAACCAACATTTTCTGAGAAACGATTTTCGCTTTGGCCTATTTTCATTCGTGGTACATTTTCTCTAGGCGTGCACATAAGAGTTTCTAGCTGTTAAATGTATTAAATGTGTTAAATTAGTAAGGGTATCTTTCGTAGTTCATTCCCTATTTATGATTACCGAATCACAGAAACCGCTTTTCGAAGCTTTTTGCACAGTTTAAGACGGACCTGAAGACAACTCACACCGGAGCCGCTCATGATTTAACCTTCTTAATTCTTAATTTTGGGGCAACATTTGATAAATTTAGGATTTTCCATTCCTTATTCCGAGCGGAAAGCTAGTTTCGAAAATATCTGCTCCCTCGGAAAATATTTTATGTGGGAAAGTTAGGAAGCACAATAGTGAGAAATTGCGTGACGCGCGTTACGAACGTTGAATATAGGCTATGTTGATAGAACTCCTGAAACTCCAAAAGCTTAGTGCCCAAAACTTTTTTTCTTGTTTCTGGTACACCAACCTTAGTACTAATCGTGGATAGTGTTCAGGGCTCCAGATCACGTTATACTTTTGAGAAATACCTCTTTAACCAACAGCATGCTTGCGTGAATTTTGCGAGGGCTCTTCATGGGGTGTCTTAAAAAAATCATAATTAATTTTTGTTAAGTCCGATTTCAAATGTTTTACCACCAACTTATAGACAAGACATAAAATAAAGTCATATACAAGTTTTATTTTATTTGGGTTAAAGCGTAATTTTTCAGCGCGTTGAGCGCGACGCCTAAATTTGACTCGAAACAGGACGATTTTTTCGATTTTGGACCGTTCTCAGAAATCATCGCCAAAAATATTGAAAAATAACACTACAAGCCAAAATATTGCTATTTTTGTTTATCATATGGATCAATTGTCTTGCACAGAAAATTTGAAGGAATTCTATTTTGGGCCGACAATCGAGTGGTCGGTCCTTACACGGACGGCCACTTAACTTCGCCTAGCGCTGGTTTTTTGATTGATCCTCGGATGGAGGAGTGAGTTCCGCCAATGCAGCGTCCGAAACGATTCCTTAGTAGCAGTAGATGCCCAGAGCTGCTCTCCTTCTCTGGATGAAATCCGGCGTAATCGTATCCGATTAAGACGTCTACAGTTCCATGAGGTCGTTCAATTTCGTCCTTTGGGACTCCGAGGATTTGTGATATTCCGTCTATGCTGACGCTTTGGATGTCGGAAGTTACTTTATCGATCCCGTAAACTTCGAGAGTGACTGTTTCGCCCAGGAGGTCGATAAGGGAGAGTCGGTATTTTGATGACTTCTTTCTCTCTTCCTCCCCTCCTACTTTGGTGATGGAAAGTTCCACTGGTGTGCCGCGAAGCTTTTCGGCCTTTGCTTTACCGTGCGTCATGAGGCTTATGGATGACGCGTTGTCCCACAAGACATTTACCCATCCTCTTGGTGTTCTAACTCTCTGTATCTGGAGGAGACATGTATCACCGAGTTGATCAGTGCATGTGCTAGAGGCTCCCGATATCTCTGGCGCTTCCGTTTCCGCAGGCTTGTCTTCGTGTAGCGTCACGTGATGTTTCCCTTTACATCCATTGATCCCGCACTCTTTCTTTCTCCGGCAATCGGGTGATCGATGACCGTACTTCAGACAGGAAAAGCATGCGCCCTTTCCTTTAGCAATGCCATTTTTTTCTCCCATCGGTTTGGATAGATAAAGTCTGCATTCGTTTGCTGAATGTTCGGCACCCTCATGGATTAAACATTTGCTGCGAGATCTCTGTTTTGGATTATTGCGGTGTTCATCCGCCACGGCATGATTGACTGTCCCTTTTGCTGCTAGTACAGGACCTCCGGACGCACGGAGTTCTGAAGAGTCATACTCAACCGCTCGCTTTTGAGCAAGAAGGAATTTAAGAAGGCTAGAGAACTTGTCAGTCTTGTTGACCGTACTCTCATCGGCGCTCAGAAGCTTTGCCCATTCCTTTCTTACGTCTGCCGGTAGCTTCCTCTCAATAATGCTTACGGAACTTGTTGTGGTTATCTCAGTTTCTAAACCGAGTCTCTTGAGATCTCTGTACCCATCTTCTATGATTCCAACGAATTCGACGAATCTTCTGTTTTCGCCCTCTTTGATGCCTCTGACTCTTCTTATGTCATTAATTATTGCATCAGCGACTCTGGCTGGGTCTCCGTATTTCTCATCTAGTGTTTTCCACATGTCCCGGATATCGTCGTCTACACTTTTCACTTGTGCTAGTGGTTCCTTGCCCAGGCAAGATCGTAACGTAGAGGGTGCGGTATCCTCGGTCAGATGTGGCATCACTTGCTTCTGAAAGTCTCGCTTGAAGGTGGGATATTCTCTCAAATCTCCATCAAATCGTGGCATTCGGATTTTTTCCAATTGCATGCTGCTGGATTTCTCAGCCTTAACTTGGTTCTTGGATTCATCCACCGTTTCAATATCTAGGTGCGCTTCCAGTTTAGTGACTATGTCATTATAGCTAGCTTGAATGGCTGGGAGCCAATTCATCTCAGATGAGGCTGCCTCTCTCGTTAATAAGCTCAGAAGCGCGCTATTAGCTTGCTTACATTCTGTGTAGGTTTCTTCGAGTTGAATTTGCAGCTTCCTTACCGTAGCGGCAGGGATTTTGTCTAAAGTTAAGACATGCGTAGCGCCCCGATGCGATGTCTCAAAGACGGCTCGCGCAGTGTCTCTTCTTATCATTGCTTGATCGAACAGTTGTTTCGTTCGCTTGCGCTCTTTGTTGAGGACTTCTGTACGCTCTGCTTCCGCGCGCGCATTCTGTTCTACTATCAATAAATCCTTGATAAAGTTGATCTTAGCTGTCGTTGCTTCAGAGAAGAGATCTTGACTCTCTGTGATCCACTTGTCGGCGTCTTCAAGCTCATCGTCTCTTAGATACATCGTGTACAAGTCGTGCTTACTCTCGAGGATATTCCACGCATCGACGAGTTGTGCGTAATTGCTTTCCACGAGTTCGCGGTTGCTTTTGCTTGAAATAGATTTCAGGAGCTCGTTTCTTTTCCTCGTGAATCGCGTCTTTGCGGTTCGACGAATGGTCTTGGCTTCTTCTGCCATCTCGCGGGACGGGTTTCGAATGTTTCCTCGACCGAAGCGGTTAATAAGTTCACCAACGTGTCAAAGGACTCTCAGTTTATTTGCTGTCTCGTATAGGGTTGTACCTGGTTTACAGCTTTGAGTCTTTCGAAACCCGATGGCTCTTATTTAATTCTTTATCTTCGGGAGGAAAACCGGCGGTAATCTCAATTGTCGTTCGCAATGTCACTAATTACAATTAATTATCGATTGTAACGTAATCCTCTCATTAATTATCGATTGTAACGTAATCGTCACAAATTAAGAATTCGTTTCCAACGAAACAACTATTGTCACCCACAGTAATTTTCGATCAGTGGAGCTGCAATTACCGGGTTACATTGGTTTTTCACTAGATTGTTTTTTTCTTGACATCATGTAAGGTGTAATTTTGTAAAGTTCATTCCCGAAGACGTGAAAGTGCTTTTGCAAAATTCTTTCTAGTATAATGCACCTATCAATTTAAAGCCGGCGGGGGGGGGGGGGGGGAGGCAGGGCATGGGGTGGGGATTTGACATTTTTCAAAAAATTGCCGTCAAATTCCCTGCCCATGGGCAAACCATTCCAGTACAAATGTACAAAAATAAAACATTCCCCACCCCGGGCGGCATATTGCTGTCAATTTTTCCCAGGCTGGATGCAAGAAAGACGCAAGAAAAACAGGAAAACTCTATAATTTTCATTTCACAACGTTGCTACATCTCCAAAGGTACGTGTTTAATAACCATTCAATCTGCGTTTAATACACTGTGTATATCGAATTACAAAATCAACAGATTCTTTAAGAAACAGTTCGTGTTTTCTGCAAAGGCTGCAGAAAGCATAACATTTGAAAACAGCAGTCATTGCACTGACTGGCCCGTACACTGATCGTTTGCATTGGCCAAAAAATTGACTTGGTTTCTCTTTATCCGTTTCTTCGATACTGCAATGTTTAAAAATGTTCAAATCAACAAAAACACTTTAATCTAAAATATGGAGATAAAACAGTCAGATCCTTTGATTATCTGATTCTCGCTCTCGTGGACATCCATTATGGTTTCAAGGATGTAGAGCGCATGCGTGACGCGGGAAAAGTAATTTCGGTCTCAGTCTCTTTCGTTCAAGTCGACGTTCAAACAGATCCACGTTGGGCGAAGACAAATTCAAATATCCCCTCCCCCGGGAAGGCAAGATCAGTCAAAAGACCCACCCCAGGGCCAACAATAACAATCAAATCCCCACCCCATGCCCTGCTTCCCCCCCTGCCGGCTTTAAATTGATAGGTGCATAATTGCTTTATATGGATTACATCACATTATAAAGAATAACAAAGACTCTGTTCCGGAATTCAAACCCTCACAAAACTGTACCTTTTAATACACTGACCAAATCCAGCTCCAAAATTCGTGCGAAGTTAAAACTTCGCCAGGCACATGAGATATAAACATCGAACCGCCATTTTGGATGCGGAAAACGCACTGGAATCGAGGTTGGAAGCCGCATCCCGATAGCTCCCCGAAGTTCACCCGAAAATATCGAAACAGGTAAATATAAAATTTCCAACTTCGCTGATTATGAAAATCCCGAATCAACCACTTCCCGGAAGAAAAGCCAAAATGGATTTGAAAAGAAACTGCAAGCACGAAAGTAGAGACTCCATATGAAGGTTACGAGGTACGGTCTTGAACACACAGACATATAGCCTGCAGTTTTAGTAACACTGATTCGTTTCCAGAAATTTCCGTTTTCATGCGCAAAAGCAGAAGTTGCAACATATTTTCGTCCACATGAGAGTTTCGTATCATTTTCAAACCTCCATTTTGTTTTGTTTTTATTTGCAAACGGGTATCTGTGTATGTGTTCTGGACTATTTTCTATCATACAAAAAAGTCGGCAGCGTTTTCGAAAGTTTCAATTTTTACCAATCCTCACACTAAGGCGTTTTAATGACGATAGCTGTTTACACGTCCATGCTAACAACGATGCGTTTTCAAAGTCTCCAAAATTCGAAACCATTTCTGACAGGCATCAAAAATGGATGACTAAAATGCATGAATTGGTGTCTCGATCATAAAGGGTCCTCAAAGGGTCCTCATGAAGCTAAGGGTCTCATAAAGGGTTCTTAAAGGGTCCTCATGAAGCTGAGGGTCTCATAAAGGGTCCTTTCTTTATCTACAGTAGCCTGAGAAAACTGCTGACGTTTTACGAGGTCGTCACTTGACATGCTTGAGCCCTCGCAAAACGACGTCTGAGTAACGAGCGCAGAATTCCCTACTGATGACGTGTCTCTACCTAGATCTTGGTAGTGCTTCTGATTGGTTGGAATCATTTTCTTTCAACCAATCAGAAGCACTACCAAGATCTGGGTAGAGACACGTTATCAGTATGGAATTTCTGCGCTCGTTACTCAGACGTCGTTTTGCGAGGGCTCAAGTGGCGACCTCGCGAAACGTCGGCTGTTTTCTCAGGCTATATCTACAGGCGAATAAAGTACTCCCGGCCAATTGAACTTCTGGGTTAGAATTTACTGGGTTAGAATTTAGTTTTATCAGGGTGAATTCCTGCTGGACTTTTTCAATTCCTATACGGTTGATTTTGACTGCCTTCAAAGTGTAACTTTAAATTACGTTAATTGTTTTTGAGCAAGAGAGACAAGTCCTTGGTTAACCTTTAAATTCGATGAGCGTTAATCGGGCAAAATATGGGATATCGTTTCTTTTTTTTGGATCATCCATGCTACGTCCAATTATCTTGTCAGACCAGAAGAACGAGTACCTGAATTGTGATGGCCTCTCATTTTTAACAGTTTCGCAAATGGAAACTAAGATGAGTGTAAAGGCCCGTTTACACAGGCGATTTTTGTCGCGCAACTCAATGCAATTTTTGTCGCGCTGAAGCTGCAACTTCAATATCGCAAGTGTAAACCAGCTGCGATTTCAGGGCGATTTTAGTGCAATTTATCGTGCGATCACGGCGATTTATCGCCGCGATTTACAAAACACGGTAACTTTGAGCAGCAGTTTCGCTACAGTGCAGGCGCACACGTTTTGTTTTGGTTTGATTTGTTTCACTTCGTTTCCTTTTGCTTCAATCTGGTTGTGTTTTGTTTAAATTTTGGTTTGTTTTCTTTTACAAGTCGGCAAATGTAAATAAATTTAAAAAGCATGGATGACGAGGAGGACGTTGCTTGTTGTTGCTTTAGTACGTTTTTTGTCCTTGTTTACGCTCATGGCTGTACAAATTGCGAGCGACAAAACCTCCCGAGGGGTCCCTTCTGATTCATGATTGTCACATTTGAATCAAAAATCGCGGCAAAATTGCATCAAGTTTCGAACAGGTTCGAAACTTCTGCGATATCGCGGCGATAAAATCGCGCTGAAATCGCAGCTGGTTTACACGCGCGATATTGAAGTTGCAACTTCGGCGCGACAAAAATTGCATTGATGTTGCGCGACAAAAATCGCCTGTGTAAACGGGCCTTAAGCTTTCTCATGTGCATGAAAAACTTTTCTTAGGAAAGGAATATGTGAAAAATAAAACCCTGTTTTAACACCAACCTCAGGTCCAAGGAAGCCTTTCTTCAGTCTGCCTGTCTGTCTGTCCATTTTAGTTACTAGAACATTCTTTGGATCAAATCATGTGGCCACGCCCTGCCTGATAAAGTAAAATAACAAAAGGATGTAATTGGACGACAAAAGAACATATTCAGAAGGGGTCATAACAAGTGTGTGGAGGAGGATCCACTCTCCCAGGTCCACCCTGTTTAGGGGTAAGGTAGGTGGTGAGGGAGAGGGGATAGGGGTAAACAAGACATCACTTACCTGATGAACATGATCGCCAAAATTTACAGCACTGTAACGTGCAATGTTCAAAAAATTTTTATTTTCCTACAGGAAGGTTTGGATTTTTTTCTCAGGTTTAACTCCTGATAGAGTGGGTTTTTACAGGCGTGATGCCGTCTTTAAATGTATGAGAAGGCGGGGGGGGGGGAGGTTTTCTGTGGAACAGTAGGCCTTGCCCGGGTACAATAGTTTTGACTGTTTCCCTAAGCCACAATCATAACCCAAAAATTTGGGCCAAAAATGGTTCAAAAGTTGTGGAAATTTTCAGATTTTGTTTGTCTGTTCTGGTTCAATAATAGAAGGTTATTAAAATGAAAACAAAACTTGGAGCGGCAAAGCTTTTCAATGTTTCTAACAAAATTGTAACCAGCCAAAATTGTGTCAAGCTCGATAAAATTCAACCGGAAAACTGTTAAATGTACTTAAATTTTAAACTTACCGTTTGTTTTTCCAGCATTCAAGATCTTTGAAGAAAGCTGAATTACTGTTTAGCGTACTTGAAATCACGTTGTAGGCTCTTGTGCAAAGTTCCTTCCAAAAACAAAAGATCATTGTTGTTTAGAGACCTTCTTGTCAAATGAACTGAACTGTAGCGCCGGCTTTGTGAACAAGATTCTGGAGCGGAATTTAATTTTGTTCCTTACTATTCCTCGAGTGTAACACATTACCGAAACTGAGTGTTACTCGAAGGAAATTAAGTTAGTTAAAGTTGACTCCCGGTAACTCGAACCTCCCGCTACAGTCGAAGTAAATGATTTTTCCCTTCAAGTCATTTGATTTATAATTTTCCCCTCGAAAACTCGAAATTCCAATAACTAGAACCTTTTTGATTTTCCTTGAAGATACGATTCATCGGTAATCAATTGCAATGACGTTACTGGAGGCCTAAGCCTCTTGCTTCAGTGTCCAATGTCCACGTGTTTTCCAACATCATTCCAAGTTGACTCATATTGTACTGCACTGAAGGACGTCGACACTGGTATTGTGTACCGTATTTAACGATCACAACGTTGGTTTTAAACGACTCCTTGTCCGAAAATATAAAGCACAAAATAATCGTTAAAACTTTCGTACCGTAAGCTCTCCGCTTGGTCTTCGCTCGAGGAATATGTGACAGAATATTAACGACACATGTAACATTGATCTGCGATTCAAATGCGTTCCTTCGATTTCAGAAGACTGAGGACCAATCAAAATTTTTTTCTTTTGAAACAAAATTTTCACACTTAAGCATAAGTTGCCATACACAATTACAAAAAACAACATTTCTTTGCGAAGTCGGAGTCTCCTGAGACAGTGTGCCTTGGCGGGAACGCATTGTGAAGAAACACTGATATCGAAAGTTGGGATTCCAGCGGTTGCTGTAGGATATTAAAAAAAGGACCCTTCACACAAGCGATTTTTCTGGACATTTTCAATTTGGCAGCGAAAATAGCCAACATTTTGCACAGGCAAATTGAAATCGCGCTTAACAAAAGTTTAGAAATGCGCAGACGGAAATTTTGTAATAGAGTTTTATTAACAAAAGGTTTTTTTGCTCGACATATAGCTTTAGTTGCCTCACTGGTTATTAGGGAAACACACTAGGGGTGGATTCATTTGCAGCCTACGAGTATAGCTAACTGTCGTGGGTCGTGGGTCGTGGGTGGAAGTCGTGGGTCGTGGGTGTGGGTAAAGTCGTGGGTAGCAAAAAAGACATTTTAAAAAAATTCAGAACAAAAATTTGTGACAAAATAGTTCGTGTGTGGCTAGTCTGAGGCAGAGTTTCGTCCCGGCCAAGGGAAACTTTAGAGGCCTTTATACTTTACAACTTGAAAAAGTTAGGCTAACGTTTTCAAATTGTTTCCGCGTGTCTTTTAAAATCGTAGCCGTAGGTTGATTTCTATCCGCAAATTAAGGTTACATCTTCCTTTAGTTGTTCAAAGATAATAAATGTTTTTTATGTGTTTAGTTACCTACCACTAATTTCCGAACAGTTTACATAGACAAGTTCCATTCAGGATTGGGGGTGGGGGTAATGATGCTTTTATTTTGGGAATGAATAAAGCTGTTATTTAAAACAAAGAATATAGCTGCTAGCGGAGCTACTCTTGCCTGTAACAAAAAATAAAGCGCTCGCCTAGCGATAGCCTAGACTGAAGAGCGAAAAGAGTGGGCACTACATGTGCAGGTGAAAGATATTAACCTTAAACCGCTTAAACTTGACTTTACGGAGGAGAAGAGCTAGACACACAGGTTGTGTTGCTACGCAAAGGTATGGACGTTACCTTTCTTCTTCTCTCTCATCCCTGGTCTTACAATCGTACTAATTCTTGTTCGCAGAGTACACAAAGTGAATGTTCAATTAGACTTTCACTGAAAAAACTTGCAGTGTATAAGCCAGCTGTAAGCTATTTAAGTTTGTTAAGTATAAAGGCCTCTAAAAGTTTCCCTTGGCCGGGACGAAACTCTGCCTCAGACTAGCCACACACGAACTATTTTGTCACAAATTTTTGTTCTGAATTTTTTTAAAATGTCTTTTTTGCTACCCACGACTTTTACCCACACCCACGACTTTACCCCCCCCCCCCCCCCACGACCCACGACTTCCACCCACGACCCACGACCCACGACAGTTAGCTATACTCGCAGCCTACGCGTATAGCTGTCGCTTTAGCGCGTGGGAATTTTCTGTTTTTTAGCCCAAAAAACAAAAGAAAATTCGCACGTGCCAAAGTGACAGCTCTACGCGTATGCTGCAAATGAATCCACCCTCACTTTGTTTACTTTTTACTCTCGTTTAGATACAGTCTATCCAAGTATATTCTATTTTTAAGTTCAACGGCATGTAGTTTAAGGCGCGGTTACAAATGAAATGTATATGTACAAATAATATGTATATCTATAAAAAGTGACTTTTTTCAAATAGTAGTAATAAAGCTGAAACTGTAGTCGAAAAAAGATAACTGTGTTTATAGCACGGAATTCTGTTATTGTGGTATCAATCTAGGCCACAGATTTAATTATCTTGGATAGAAAACATTTGTCTCAGTCCCCACTCGAAAGTTCACCGAGAAATTTTACGGTCACATATTTTACAACTCACCTAGAAATCAACAAATGGAAAAACTCTATGTTCATTCTGTTCAATTTAACGTTCTGAGAAAGACAGCTTTAAAGCTTTGAAAACACACTACGTTTAATCACAACTATTTCGAACAAATTCAAGTGTCGCTATTCGATACTTTGAAGATTTAACGAATATAAATATCAGCGATAGATAGACTATTTTAATTTTTTTTCTCAATCATTTTAAACAAATTTTCTTATTCTTAAAATAGCGGTGTTGCATGAAATCGGCTTATTTGTTCCCCTGAGTTGACTGGGCGTTTCTTTTAAATTAACAAAAATTTCACAAATAACATTAGTCTCTGGAAAAGTTTCCGCTAGAGAAAAGTACCCGGATTTGTAAATGTCTCCGGATTCATCAAATCTTCGGTGTTCGTGTTCGTGAAGCGTTTTCATTACAGAGTATTCGGATTCCTAACAGTTTACACTACACTACGAATCCGGAGATGGGTGATTGCTTAACAGAGCGATCGTAGACTTAAATGTGATAAATATTGTTCAGATTCTAGGTAAAACTGTGAATTAGGTAAAGTAGAGGGTAACTTCCTTTGCTCTTATCAGCTTTCATTGAAAAAACAAAAGGTCGGAATGGGATTAAGAAACAACAACAAACTGTTATTCTTCACCAGGTTGGCGATCCAGTTCTTCAACCAGCACACTAATATAGTCGAGATCAGTTTCTGTGGCATTACAAGTTCTTATATAGGGAAAAACTTGCTTATAAAAATGTAAAATATCAAGACCCGAAGAACATAAAAGCGGTAGAAAGTCTTCGGATTCACTAAAAAACCCGTTTACATAACAAAAGATCCCGGATTCAAAAGTATTCGGATTCAAAGTACTTTCTTTTTTATCGTATTCGTCCTCTTTTATAAAACGTGAGAACGAAACCGGTCCCAAAAATCACCGGATTCGTCGTGAATCCGGTGAAGTTTGCTCTAGTGTAAACTTAGCCGCTGTGTTTTCTTTCCCCAAGCTCTCTTCTCCGCAGAGGCCCCAGTAAAACTGTAGGAGGCCTCTGCAGAGGAGAGAGACCGCGCGGAGGCTGGGTAGAGAGAAAAGGCAAGCGCGAGGGAAAGCTGGGAGCGCCACACTTGCGTTTTCTCTCCCCCGCGCTTCAGTTTTCTTTTTCACTGTTGTTTACTAACAGGGGCCTCTGCGGAGGACAGAGTTCCCCAAGTCTCTCTAGCAAGGGCGTCAACACACGACTCCACCTGTGCTGTCATCCGAGCCTACTGTCGCAACAGCAGTGACGTCCGCTTGCCCATGCGCTGTTCTCTGGTTCCCAGGTGCTGGGCACTTCATAACATTTTCTTTGGACGGTTGGTCGTTGGTCATTTGTGGAATTGTTAGGGTCCGTGAACGAGTAGTACCTTAAAATACAAGAGACAATAGAATCACTTGAGGAGTTATAATAGCACTTTTCAATTAACCAATCAGAACTCGGTGCAACCAGCGCCAAGCGCGGGAAGCCAAGCTAACTGCCAAGCGCGGGAAAACAAGTAACCCGGTGCCAAGGGCGGGAAAACATGCAACCAGTGTCAACTGGAAAAATGCACGTAGCCAGTGTCAATTGTCGAGCGCGAAAAAGATGCAGCGCGGGAAGACGTGCAACCGGTGCTGAGAGCGGTAAACACATAAACGGTGAAAGCGCGGGAAAACGTGTAACTATTGTCAAGCAATGCAACATGCAACATGCAACAGGTGCAAAGTGTAAAAAAAACCATATAAATTGTAGTAAGCGCGGGAAAACGGTTGGTTTACGCCTTACACCACATCGAAACGAAAGAATTAAAAAATAATGCTTACTTATGCTTGAAAGTGACCAAGATCTTGGCTTCTGTCGACACACTCTACAGGCCGCTCCAAACACTCGCTTGTAAGCCCACCTATAGCGCATGCTCATTCTGCCGTAAATGATGGGATTTGCCACGGAGTATATAAGAGATACCATTCCCGTGAGAAGCACCACGAGTTTGCTGGACTTCCGGTCTGTTACCATGGTTACTATGTTGCTGATCTAAAAAGAACGTTAACAATTCACAATAACCGTACACAGAGGTATTATGTACAAAGTGGTTAATAAGAAATAATATGGCAGTACCTGTTGAACCAAAATATCAAGACCACCACCGAGATTTGCACTGTCTCGTTAAGTAATGCGGGAATGTGACGCGAAAAGAAGATCATGTTTAGCTGGTTTATTAAGGACATTTAACTCTGGTATTCACACCGTTCTATCTTGTACTCAGTTGCGGAGCAAGGCTAAGGTTGAAGCTTTAGTTGCACTTTCAAGAATAGACTTCAATAAAGAATGTGGATGGGAAAGGAATTCTTTCCGTCAACCACACCTTCTAAGAAATATCTTTCAGGTCAACTTAGCTATAACCTTCCTTTAGGGCAAAAGTCTCTTACATAGATTGTAATAAGGACAGCAGATTAACAGACGAGTGGTAATACAAAGATTCCTGGTTTACGCTTCAGAAAACTACCACAAAGCACATTATTGTCATTAAAGGCGTGTCCGCCATTTCATACCCGGAAACAAACGCAGAGTCATTGGTACCAGCGTTTGAGTCTGTGAACGAAATCTTCAAGTGTCACCATTCAAGTGAAAGCTACTGAGCAGTACTTTCCTGTGGTGCTGTTTCTTATGCTGTACAAGGTGGTTTCTAACTTTTGAGTCTATGGATGAAATCCTAAAGTGTGACCATTGGTACCAGCGTTTGAGTCTGTGGATGAAATCGTGTGTAACCATTCAAATGAAAGCTACTGAGCAGTACTTTCCTGTGGTGCTGTTTATTGTGCTGTACAAGGTGCTTCTAAACTTGGAGTTCGTGGATGAAAAGTGCTCTCGCACGCTCCCCTCTCGTCGCGTCTTCTCGAAATTTCACCGCCAAAATTAGACTACTCGCAGTCTAATTTAAAGGCGCCCATTAAATACAGTGTGTCTGACACAGGGAGTAGTTTAAGTTGTTTAAATTGGATGAAAGACACGTTTCGAAGCTGTACAGAAACGCGGTCAATTCTTCCATGGGTCTTTCCTAAAGAAAACAGAAACTAATTTGTCAGTGTTTCTATAGAGTAAAAAGAAACCATCTGTTTGTGAAAATTACAACAAGACGTGCAATCACTCGCCCGCGGCTCGTGTATCCATAACAGTACATGCAAGTGGGGCCAAACTTGGAAAGACAAGGACAAGCAATTAAGTCACGAACTAGATTAGAATTTACTTTTGTTAGTTTTTAACCGATAACTGAGCGTAGCAAAGTAAACAACAACAAGAAGACGCCTGAAGGCGTTTACGCGGGATGTGCTGGTGTATGTACATGTAAGGACTATTTTGAACGGAGTTGGACAGTTGTCGAGTACATGGGTTGGTACGATATGTGACCCTCCACGGGATTTCAGGGAATAAGGTGAACGCACGTACACGCCACGTTATAACACGCACGCACGCTTCTGACAAAAAACAATATATTGATTTTGGATAGCGTGTCTGCAGCCATTGTTCATATTTGGCTTACGAATAATAATAGTCATAATGATGATGATTTATATAGCGCTGTTTCTACAGGGTATCCAACAGCGCTTTACAAAGCGGAGCTTTGTTTTTATAACACGCTAGACTTTTGTTTTGTTTTGTTTTGTTTTTTTTGTTTTTTTTTAACACACTAAAATCCTTCGTTCCCTTGACACGGTTGAACTCTTACTGAAGCAAATTACTTGTATTTATCAGCTTCTTATTTGCGTGAATGCTTTTAAAAAATTTACGGAACATTAACACGAAGGAAAGAAAGTTCATTTTCCTATTCGAAATATTAAATAAATTAGAGAACAATACTGCTCTTGGATTTTTTTTTCAAATACAAGAGAGCAGAGAAAAGATGGTTGTGTGAATATAAGCTTAATTATCAGCTGAATTGTTTTGCGTGCTGGATGCGACGTAAACAATGAAGCTAAAATTTTCAGAATTGAACTTTCCTTCGCCAGACTCAAACTTGCCGTCTAAAGCGAAACTGTTGAATGTAACTTATACTAAAACTTGATGCTTATGGTGTTACAAAGAGAAATAGAGTAAAATTGCGAGCTTTTTTCCTCGCATTAATTTAGTTCACAGTGCACTGAATTTGCATAACGCGAGTCTCAAAATAGATTGCGTGAGCTATGTGGGAATATTAATCAAACCTCTTTTTATCCTTCGATTGAAATTGAAGAGAAAAGGAGATGTTCAGTATTAGAGTGTAAAAGGATATAAACAAAAAGAAGACGTGATCAGAATGAAGTGAGCGTGAAGACATTCATTTGATTGTGTACTTTGCCTTGCCTGTTTGTGTTCAACCCGACCTGACTTGCGCGTGATTCGAAGTGTTACAGCCAATAAAATCGTACAATTTTTCGGGACGTCCCTTGAGTCTTGTGCCAAGGGCACGGGAAACGGGAAACTTAACAAAGCATGCCAATTTGTGACACCGATGAAAAAATTCCATCGACCGAAACCTAGACGCTGGCTGACTATTTCATCCCGCGTAACAAGCACAATTGACGTTCGGTACTAAATTGAAAACCGTTCTAGAAAAAGATGTAACGCAAAGCAGAAAAAAAGACTTACCAGAATTGGCAACCAGCTGATATAGTAGAGGAGAACAACAACGGCCATCATGCGAGACAGTCTTCGGATTTCACGCACTCCAGACGGGTTACTTTTGCGTCTTTCTTTCACTCGCTCGCACCCGAGCACTTCGGGAATCGACCCTCGGGTTCCCTCGTTTCCTGCACGTTTATTTTTAGTGTCCATCTGTGTCTGTCTTCTAATGAACCTGGTACTTGAAGACTTGATGGCAATGCAGCACGCTAGAACTATTGTCAGCAAAACAAAGGACGCGGATAAGATGAGTATAGCATAAGTTCTGCCCAAGTCAGTAAGATGATAAAAACATTTGCCAGCTTTGTAACCAGATTTTCCGACTCCCATAAAGGGCAGGCTTGCAAATAAAATCGCGTTTAGCCAAGTGAATACAACAGCTTTCTTTATCCGTGAAGTTGTAATGGTAGTGTGATATTTCAATGGAGAAAGAATCATAAATGCCCGTTCAATGGCTATAAGGGTTACAGTTCCAGCAGAAGCGAAGCGAAGAGAATTCACAACAATGATGTATACATCACATAGAGACGCTGTCCATTTCTGTTGAAGGAAATAATTCATGAAAATTATAAGTTGGAGAGGAAACAATCCACCAATGAAATCAGCTGTTGAGAGTGAGAGGAGAAGGATATCTGTAATGACCCAATGTTTCTGGAATCGCAGCGACACAAGAACCAAAAGATTCCCAAAAACCACTGACAAGATTCCCAGCTCAAGGAGAACGCCAACAGCAAACGGACTCAAACCAGCTGTTTCTTGATCATCGGTGTTGTTTGAAGCAGTTAAAAAATTCGCGTTCGTCGATTCGAGGACAACCGCAGTGGTGGAGGCCATTTCAATGCGCTCATCAGACGTCAAATTTTCACAGTCAATGTTCGCGTACTTTTCACGTTCTCCTGTCGATATAATGGATTATGACAAGTAGATTCGTTATACAAACCAATAAAATGAGCCCAGTAAGTTAAGCACACGTTATCTTAAGTACTTTAGAGCCTTAATTGAAGACATTTTGCTAAATATGCCATACAACTTCTCAACATATCGACATTTCCATCGCACAATTTAGACAACTACTTTGAAAAGAAATCGACAGGGGTCCATACAGTGTAAAAGACCACAACGCAATGAACTTATTATCACGTCGAGGGCAAATTTGAAATGCAGTTTATAAAAGGTCATAACCAATTCGTTTCGCTGTGTTGTTCCATCATTGATGCGGTTAATTACTCCCCTAAGCATAATCTCTATTGTTTTTCTTTCCAGATGAGAAAATGGGTACAATTGAAGAGAAACATTAAAAAGAATATTTCGTCATAGGAATAACCAAATCATTTTTTAAAGAAAGCACGATGTTTTAAAGAAATTTTGGAAACGCTGCATGTACCTCACAAATCCTGAATGATGGAAAATTGAAACTCCTGCAGCAATGTTTATTTCCCCCAAACTTTCAGTTATCGTGTGTCATTTTTTGAACTTCAAACAAAGACATTTTGATTTGCTAAAACTTTGCATCGAGCCAGACTAACTGACGTTGTTCGAGACGACTTGCCAGATCGAAAGAAATTATCGGCCTACAAAATAGTGCTAGTTTTCACTATCTAGTCTGAAAATACAGGAATTGGGTACAGATAACGTTCGTGCAACCAGTTGGGTTAATTACCAAAATAAGATTTATTCAATTGTTTAGAAAAATCCCGAAACTAGAACAGCAAACCAATAACACAATATTTGGCTTTCAATAAAGCTACTCTTTTCAAAATCTTTCACCCGTTAAGTAGGCTAGCGGCCAGAATACGAATTATTACTATGGTAACAGGTGCAATTATTCACCGAAGTGGGGGTGAGTCACCAGTGGATATTACGCTCCATGAAATTAACGCGAATTGTAAAAATTCACGTTAATTTAAGCTGTGTTAATTTTCGTGAGCGTTAATTTCTGCGTTGTTAATTAAAAGGGAGCGTTAATTTTCGCGACCTTAATTTCCATGATGCTCGAAGTAGTCAGAGTGCCTCTCTTAACCCCTACATTTAGGCAAAATTTAAAGGACGTTGTCTGTCAAGAAATTGCCTCACACACCTGTAGATCTGTTTTGTTCGGATTTTTAAATTCAGTCATGAAAGAAATTTGTTCCAGTTGTGACCACAAACTGTTTTTTTTTGTGTTAATCGCGTTAATTTCCCTCATTTTGAAATTTTCTTCTTCTTTCTCCTTAATTTCCTTTATTGAGGAGTAACTTTCCCTTCACTTCGCGTTAATTTAAGTCACGTTAATTTCAAATACCTTAATTAACACAAGTGTTAATTTCCTATTATAAGGTATCCACCACTGCTTTCCGACACTGAGGTAAATAACTGTCTTAGTACATCCGTTACAAGTGAATACCCAGCCCCAACAGTTACTTTGTTCTCTGATCAATGGGCAGAAACTTGTGGAAGGCAACCACTGTTTCGCTCAGAACTGCAATAGCAAAAGCAATCCCAGTTTAAGTAGGCAATTCAGAGCGCGCGAAAAACGCTTGTCACTTGTGTGGCATGTACTACAAGTGCAGCAATTTGCCTTCCCTATAGCAAAAGTTCGTAACGATCGTACGGGATGTATATGTTGCAGTTCAATTTTATCATTGGTTCAATTTTTATTTTCTTTTGTTTTATATTCATTATCATATATTTACATAAAAAAGAACAAAGGAAAATAAAATAGAACCAAGGATAAAATTGAACCACAACATATACGTAGGGACCGCGAATAAACTATGAGCCCACACCTTGGTACACTGTTTTTGCGAGTTGACAAACTGTTTTTGCCACGTCCACACAAGCCAATTTGTACAAGTCGAGATTACAGACTTAAAGTTTGCCGTGTGAACGCATTTTAAAGGAGGAACTCATAGCGAGCATACGAACCATTCGCTCGACTGGAAACAGTAGTCAGCGACCAGTCTTCCAAACTGCCAACATTTTCTCAATGAAATGGAAACAGTGTTTGAGAGTAAGTTTCAAAGGTTGACAATCTGAGTAAACCTTGAAAGAAGCACTTCAAATTATTTTTCCGTATTTTACTGAAGTACTCATGATTCCACTCCACTAATTTTCTTGATATTGCAACTGTCTACCAAGAAATAAGAAATCTTTTACCAAAATGGCTCTTCACGCGTTTGCCAAGATCAAAAATAAATTCTCATCTTTGCTGCACACTGCACAAGTCTCGACTGCACAAGTCTCGAATGTTAAACGTTTAGGACCACAAAAATTTCGGGTGCGTAAATCTTCGAACAAGTTTTTGTACGAAAATGTTGGAGTTAAATGTAACTTTAGCTCTTAATAACAACAGTGGTGTTTACAAGAGACTGAACCAGGGCTCGGAAAATCGCATAATGTGCAAGATTTTTGGAGTTTGTAACAAGTAAATATTTATCCTTTAAAGTTGAAAGTGAAAATGAAAGGTTTTTCAGATTTGAAGCTGTTGCAATGTGATGTTATACAAGAGTAAGTACGCTTTGAAGCGGACTGTGCAGCCTGAACAATTATACCAACATTTTCTTTCACTCAATAATCTCACGAACGGTTACTAAGAACCGCTAGCGAGTGAATTCGTGGTAACTGTAAGGTGAAGTTGAAGGTTGGCTTTATTTCGCGTCGCTAATAGATTAGTGTGTTAACTTCTTCTTTTTTTAAAATTTTATTCGCGCCTGCCCAGAGAAAAAATTTCTCGCTAGCATATATTTGAAGTTTGAATTTTGGGCCTATGGCTGAAATTCAATCAAACGACAGCTATTTAGCCGAACTAAGTTTCTGAGGCACTCAATGTATGTTTGTGTTTTTAATATTTCAGATTTTCTCTTTAAACTTAAAACTTGAGCATTATTTAAATAAGTTCTCATGAACGAGTTCAAAGGCTACGAAAAGTAAATTCAAGCGATTAGAAAATTGATGTTTAGTCAGTGTTTCAAATTACGCTGTCACATCTGACTCCGTTTAATGATTGAATGGCTTTCAAAAAAACAGAGATAATCCTTTTAAGGAAAGCTTTGCCCCAACGTAAGAATTCCATTCACCACACATTTGAAAATAAGGCGTAACGACAATCACACAATCAGTCTGCAAATGTTAAAACACATTTTAAGGCCTACAACACAAGCTACCAAACAGTACTTTGCTGTGGGAACTGAGGCTGTCCTTCCTTAACTTTTGAGTCCATGCACGGAATCGTGAAGTGTGACCATTGAAATAAAATCTACTGAGCAGTACGTTCTTGCGGTGCTATTTATTGTGCTGTGTAAGGTGGTTCTTTTGAGTATGTGGATGAAATTCTAAAGTGTGACCATTCAAATGAATGCTACTGAGCAGTACTTTCCTTTGGTGCTGTTTATTATGCTGTACAAGGTGGTTCTATCTTTTGAGTCTGTGGATGAAATCCTGAAGTATGAGTTCAAATGAAAGCTATTGAGCAGTACTTTCCTGTGGTGCTGTTTATAAGGTTGCGCTAAATTTTAAGCCTGTGAATAAAATGCTAAAGTAATTTCGTTTGGTGCTATTTATTTTTCCGTATTTAGAAGTAGGAGGGAGAATAATTCTTACCATCATACTGTTTTCCTCTCTGACCAATAACAGACCGTTCCACTCCACAGACTTCGCAACAAACTCAGCCATCCTCAGCCATCTGGTCTTTATCTACGTGAGGATTGTCATTTTTTACCGCTCGCACGCCTCTAAAAGCCTGAAATTTAAACAATAGTGAAGTCAATTAAAAAACAAAAAGGGAAATTGTCAACATGCAAATGTTTCTCAATTTATTTGTTCCCACCTGTCAGGTGTAAAAGCTTGGTTTTGAATTACACATCGTTTTTCTCTCGATAAATAGTGGACTTCTGCGTTAAAGAGATATTCCGGATGGGATTATTAGGGTCCCGAAGAATCGACAATTTTTTGGGCACGAAGAAACTTCGAGATCATTGGCCTAGAATAATCGAATACCTTTAATGATGGCATCCTTTTGGAACAGAAAAGAAAATAATTATAATATTAATCGCACACGCCTATTCTGCACCAAATGTTACAGAGCGCTAACCGGGAATCGTTGGATTATCACTCGTTTATTGATCTTTGTACTAGTCGTCCTAATTAGAAGCTACGCGAGAGGTTTTGTGCTCAAGCTAAGTTATAGCCAAGTTGAACTGAAAGACGTTCCTTAGAAGGTGTGGTTGACGGAAGGAATTCCTCGCCCATCCACGTTCCTTACTTAGGTCTGTTCCTCAAAGTACAACTTACAGCCACAACCCTGAGTACAAGATGCAAGAAGAAGTAGAAGTGACTTACAGAGTTGAGTTCCCTTAATATAACAGCTAAACCTAATCTTGTGTTTACGTCATACTATTGAACTAGACAAAGCAATTCTTGGTGGTGGCCTCGATTTTTTGGCCAAACAAGAAAAGATGTCTCAAAATCTTAATCTCAATTGACATTGCTTGCAAATGTGACAACCTGTGCTGATTTCACGATCAGCACGGTCAAGCTAGTTACTAATTTTACAACGTAAATAAACATGCAGATTTAGCACAATCGTTCAAGTGGCACTAGCATTACGAAACTCCAAAACAAAAAGACTTTCACTTCACAACATAAGTCAAGAAGATACGGTACTCCTTTCATCGTCATCATCACTGAACTCCAACTGTCGAACTGGTGTCACTAAAGTGGCGTATCCATGAAAGCGGAATGTCTAATATCACCTTTTAATTGTGAGGTGACAGAGAGATTTATTAGACATATTCTCGGTTGTTATGACTTGGCTAACGGGGAACTCTCGCAAACTAGAACTGTATTGTTTTCCTGACAGTTGGACTGGTACCAAAGAAAACTGAAGTCCTTTAAGTTAAAGGCCAAGGTCAAACGTCGAACTTTACATGCGCCGACTAATCCAAATGAGCAAAACCTATTGTTCTTGCTAATTTGCGTCGGGTTCAACGCATGTTAAGTTCGACTATTGACCTCGGCCTTTGAGTTGTTCCTGTATTTTCACGCTTTAGTAATAACGGATATGGATCAAACCGTTTAATTATATTTCTGCTCCTTGTTAACCGGCCGTCGCCCTAAGGCGACCGCCGCCCTAAGGCGACCGCCGGTTTATGAAATGGACACGGGTGATTTTTGTTGGTCAGTTGCCTTAACATACGAACAAAGTGCTGTAAAGCTTGTGGTACGGGTACTCATGAGCGGTACTGTCTTATATAAGACGCATGCGCATATTGGTCTGCTGAATGTTACCAACGTGTGTTCTTGTCTTTTAATTTACAGTTGTTAAGATATGAACGGCAAAGGATTGTTAAGTTTGGGGTTTCTGTATTTGTCTTGTATGACGCATGCGCAACTGAGTAAAGCAACTAATAGGATTGAATGCGAAATTGGCTGTGTTGTCTAGTTAGTGGTTATGGTGACCATTTTTTAGCGCAGGAGGTTTGTTATGGGGATTGACATTTTGAGGGATGTAGAAATGTGGGAGTGGAAGGATTTGTGAATGTCGGGAGCATATCACTCTTCTGTGAATGTGATTTGCTTTGAAAATTGCGTTTTGTATAGCGGCGGTGTAATATTGTGCTGCGTTAGAGGCCGTTTCCCTTGGCGTTTTATGGGGGGGGGGGAGGGGGGGCGGTTTCCGCAGTGGATTGTAAGTTTTCTCATTGGGTAACCTGTATTTCGCAGAGGAGAGAAACGACAGCTGTGTTTACAGCTTATGACCGCGGTAAGGAACGGTGGCTTAGGAAGAGAAGGAATTGGCACTAGTATCATGATGCAATTAGTGGATTGCACCATCGATACATCATGGAGAGAGATAAGTGTTTATTTGAGGCGAGGAGTTGATTTTAATTGCATAAAGACGAAGGAATCGGTCATTAATAAGGAGATCAATTATTAAGGTGGCTGTTACGAGTCTTTAAGATAGAAAATAACTGAATATTATCGAGCGATGCTTGTGGTTTGCGTGTGGTGTTCGCTGTTGTGTTGGTTGGGTTTGAGGTAATTCGTTTACGTTACGAATTCCGAGTCAACTTGTTTACTTTTGCAAGGGGATTCCCGGGTTAGCAAACCGGATTTAAACATCACGTCATGAGATATGCCTTAACGTGCCCCACACTCTGACGATCTGCTCGAGCTCGTGTTTAGCAAGCATTATATTTTGATTCTACTGCTATGCTCACTGTTTGTATTCATGGTCTAGGCACAACAGTAAATATTTCAGTTATTAACGCAACTTATGCACTTGCGAAAAGAAAGCCTGAAAAAATCAGGCTTGCCGGGATTCGAACTCTGACCACTGCGATACCGGTGCAGCGCTCTAACCAATTGAGCTATCAAGCCAACTGGGAGCTGGTCATTAAATTGGTTCGTAATATACCCGGGAAAGGTGAAGATGAAATTATGAATATATGAAATTCATATAATTGAACTGCGGAATGAAGAAATAAATGTAAAGAAGATCCTCGCAGTTATTAACCCAACTTATGCAGTTGCGAAAAGAAAGCCTGAAAAAATCAGGCTAGCCGGGATTCGAACCCTGACCTCTGCGATACCGGCACAGGGTCCAGAGGAGCGAAGTTCGAGCAGAACGTTTAGTTTTCCTTGCGAAAGACAACCGACATAATATGCTGCGAACTTGCGTTACTCGCGTTACCTATATTTTTACCGCAGGTCAAATTACTGTGGGCTCGTAGGATTACTGAGATCGACTTACACTAAATACTCGGCACTTCGTGCCTCGTTCGGAAAGCTTCCCTTTCCGAAGAAAAGCCGTTGCCCTTCGGGCAACGTGTTAGGCGACCGCGGAAGAATGGTCTGCGGTTAATAGCAATTTTCAATATGGCGGACGATATGGCGTACTAAGCGAGATCAAGATCGAGAAATACAGCGTATGGAAAGAGAAGAAAGCCGTTCAAATTGGATTTACAAAGGTTGCATTGGGCAAATTTATTGATCAAATGACTTGGTTATGTATTTTATATGGTAAGATGTACGAAGGATAATTCTTGCGTACAAATTTAACTCCTCTGGACCCTGTGTACCGGTGCAGCGCTCTAACCAATTGAGCTATCAAGCCAACTGGGAGCTGGTCATTAAATTGGTTCGTGATATACCCGGGAAAGATGAAGATGAAATTATGAATATATGAAATTCATATATTTGAACTGCGGAATGAAGAAATAAATGTAAAGAAGATCCTCGCAGTTATTAACGCAACTTATGCATTTGCGAAAAGAAAGCCTGAAAAAATCAGGCTTGCCGGGATTCGAAACCTGACCTCTGCGATACCGGTGCAGCGCTCTAACCAATTGAGCTATCAAGGCAACTGGGAGCTGGTCATTAAATTGGTTCGCAATATACCCGGGAAAGATGAAGATGAAATTATGAATATGTGAGATTCATATATTTGAACTGCGGAATGAAGAAATAAATGTAAAGAAGATCCTCGCTTGATAGCTCAATTGGGAGCTGGTCAACTGGGAGCTGGTCATTAAATTGGTTCGTAATATACCCGGGAAAGATGAAGATGAAATTATGAATATATGAAATTCATATATTTGAACTGCGGAATGACGAAATAAATGTAAAGAAGATCCTCGCTTGATAGCCCAATTGGTTAGAGCGCTGCACCGGTATCGCAGAGGTCAGGGTTCGAATCCCGGCAAGCCTGATTTTTTCAGGCTTTCTTTTCGCAACTGCATAAGTTGCGTTAATAACTGCGAGGATCTTCTTTACATTTATTTCTTCATTCCGCAGTTCAAATATATGAATTTCATATATTCATAATTTCAGTAAATATTTCGTCGTCCCTCTGTAAGCATTCTCAGTTGTGGACGAATTTATACCGACCTTCAACGTTTGAGTGAATTTGAGTTTTTCAGCAGAAATAAAAGCGATAAGAAAGATAAGCTGAGTCATCAGAGTTTAAATTTTACGTCATCCAGTAACACTATAGTCAAAATATTGTGTCACAAAATCACACTTTTCGTCACGCCGGTTCTTATAAGTAAAGGATCGCGCTAACATTTGTGAAACCTAGGGGTGGGGAGGGTCAGAACGGCCGGTTAAAATGCCCATTGGACTTTCTTGTTATCTTTTAGTTAGGTTGTATAAAGAAATTACAAAAATAACTACCCCACCCAAGTTGACAAGGTTTGCGTGAAGCCTGGTTAATAGATCGGGATATCATCACCGCCTAAAGAACAAGTACGCTCAAATATTGAGACGCACGTTGACCTCTTTACAATTGCACATTCCTAGCGCTACGTAGCCTTCACGCAGAAGTCTCTAATTTGCGCACAGGCTGTCGCCATGATGAACAGAAACGTTGTTGCACTTTTTACCGTCCTCGTTTTACTAATAGTGTTATATTTCACGGCGTACTATCGTTTTGAAATACCACTCCTACAAACTTATTTGCCAAACATCGAAACGAAGATCGAGCCGTGCAAGAGGCCAAATACCAGTCGAGTCCATGTCTGCATATTTACCGGTCGTTGGATGTATCTTCGAATCTTGCTGCCGTATCTCTACAGAGAACTTCGACAAAACGGCGGCGTGGTTGATAGAGTGCTATTTGCTATGATAGGATACAACAAAGAAACGCAAGTCAAGCTACAGAAGTTCTCGACGGCTGCCAACAGTATTTTACAAGATGAAGCCTTTCAGTTTGTCTATTTAAAACAAGTTCCTAGCGAAAAACACGACCTTAGGGGAATGAACCCATTCTACACCAAGTTTTATTATGTTGTTCTTCAACGTCTTGTGCTAAATCCAGCCGATGTTTATTTTAAGCTAGACGATGATATCGTTTACATTCATCCAAACGTTTTTGGCAGCATGTTAAAGAACAAGTTAAGAATACGAGCGATTGCTTCATGCACTTCGGCAACATCGTGACCAACTGGAGATGCAACTGGCTTCATCAGCAGATTGGCGTCTACGACAACGAAGTGAATCCAAAGGGATTAAAATTTGACTACGACCCTTCTGCACCGTGTGGGTGGAAAAGCCCAGAATGCGCTGAAATGGTACTTCGCACCTTCGTGCATCACTATCACAAAAAACAGTTGAGTAGATACCTGTTTCAAGGCAGGAATCTAACAACGAAAGGACAGCGATTTAGTATTAATCTTTTTCTCCTTGACATAGACCTGGTGGATATGCAGCGAATAATGGAGCTCGGAGCGATCGGCTCTGATGAAGTTTGGTGGACAATAAAATATTCAGGCGGTGCTCGACATACTAATTGCATTGTAGGCGAGGCTTTGGTGGTTCACTTCTCTTACTCGGTAACAACAAAGCAAATGCTGGACTTGGGTTTGTTAAGAGTTTGAAAACATTGTTCTCATAGAACTTGGTGACATTTTGCCTGGAGTACTGTGGAATGCTACGGACTTTTTGTGAATTGTTTCTGTTTTTACTTCATGTAGCTACAATTGCGCCTGTGAAAAAAAAAAACGTTAGTTTATGTCGGTTGAATTGAACATTAAATTTGTATATTAGCCGTGGTTACACCACCCTCGGTAAACATGGTTTCCCCAGTATAATTTTGCCTTGGTAATAGTTTTCATTTACCTGGGTAATTAAGGTTACATGTACCCAATTCAAGGCGGTAAATTTTCTGCCTGGGTAACTTAAACAGAAAAAAACAGACTATGGAGACATGTTTTTCTTTGTCGATTGAACATGCAAATGAGTTATATTTGGCTATGTTTGTGATGTGAATATTGCTCTTTAATATTGCTATTGCAAAATGTAGTGTAAGGTATGTAGGTCATTATCACTTGATTTCGCGTCCACTTGAGTTTGCAAAATAGGCGGCCCAGTATTTCGAAAGGTTGGCGGTGCGAAAATCAACTTCACAAATTGGTGAACGTTTTAGTATCCATACTTTGAGCTTTATTCCAAACCAGAGGAAAGCCAACAATGCAAGTTTTACAGACTAAGTTCTCGGTTTTTTTCTGTGGTTTTATTCTTCACTAGACACCAATAAAATTCAAGCGAGCCGGAGGTTTGAATATCACTTAACTACACAAATATATATTTCATGGAATTACTTACAGATATTACCGTAACGTTTTCATTTAGCATGTAGCTCAAAAAGTACGACCGCATAATTAACACAGTAAGTGCTAATAGTAGACGATCACAGTTAAAGAGTTCAGGAAAAAGTGGAACAGGAACAGATCAGACCGTGCAAGTATTAATAAAAGTTTGTGGAGAGGAGAGGACGTAATTTCTTCATATAATAATAATAATAATAATAATAATAATAATAATAATAATAATAATAATAATAATAAGAAGAAGAAGAAGAAGAAGAAGAAGAAGAAGAAGAAGAAGAAGA